>JAODKM010000020.1:18118032-18136650 GCA_026780845.1 Petrocephalus sullivani
CAGCAACTGCATGATGCTATCATGTCAATATGGACCAATATCTCTGAGGAATGTTTCCAGTACCTTGTTGAATCTATCCACGAAGGATTAAGGCAGTTCTGAAAGTAAAAGGGGGTCCAACCCGGTACTAGCAAGGTTTACCTAAAAAAGTGGCTGGTGAGTGTATATATATATATGTATATATATATATTCAATGTGCAGTTCAGTATATATATATATATATATAGATTCAATAAATATATATATATACCCCCATAACAATATATACCCCCATGACCCTAGAGGGTATGGAAAATGTATAGATAGGTGAATGGATGGATATGTGGATGGATGGGTGAAACACAAATAAAAAGAGAGAGAGAGAGTTTCCACACACATGCCAGTTCATTTTACTTATAACTGGGAAAACATGCAAAGACTAATGAAGAACATTTGGCCTCAAACACGTCAACTCCATCTTGATTGTCAACCTCTGTTTAAGCACACACCCCCATTGCATGTGTCCCTGTATCTGTATGGGGTAGGTCCCAGTTAGCCTTAGACCACTGTCTATTACCAACAGCCAAGAAACGTATGTCTTTCCAATTTCCATGTATGAGTTAAGTACCGTGGCTCAGGTCCTGGGATCAATGGATCAATGTCCTGGAGAATGGAGCAGTTTTCCATTAGTGTCAATCAGTGACATAACGGTAAACAGGAATGGAAAGCCCCGCATACCCACTCACTAGATACACCGACACACTCACAGCCTTCAGTCAGACCAGCCGAAACATTCAGGGCGCAGCATGAGGCCAGTTGCCTGATTTAAATGTTGGAAATAATTGTGTTTTAAGTATGCATGTAAATCAGGAATGATTCCAATCTGCAGAAGAAAGAAAAATACTCTCACAACGTGTAATGACAATACTTCATCACGGAGCATAGGAGATTGCTTGTCAAATCAACTGTTTTGAATTTCCTGTTTTTGAAGCATGATTGTTGAATGTTTACTCTAGGACCAGGGGCTGTGGGAAACAAAAAAGGAATGATAAACCCTCACCGAGCAGAAGGTTCCTGGAAATTAGAACCAAGTAAAGCGTGACTATGGTGGTAGACATTCTACCCCCTTTGCAGATATACAGTCATGTGAAATGAAAAGGACTGTCATAAAACACCTTCTCCTGTCTGAAAAATCCGTACCTTTTCTAATCCTAAGCCTAATTTGGGGTCTTAGGGTGGCACTAGAGGGAATGGGAGAGTATGAAATATTCACTCAACCTAAACTTTGGTTTTCCCTTCTACTCAGCGCCCAGGACTATCATAAAAACAACTTTTCCTGCCTGAGAAAGCTATGTTTTTTCTAACCCTAACCCCAGCTTCAATTGACTAACCCTAATATGGGGTTTGCACTATCGTACAAACAACTTTTAATGCCTGAAAAGGTCACCGTTTTTCTAGGCCTAATCCTATGAGATATGCTATTAAACATTTTTTTTTATTGTCCTGATATGCAAAACCTTAGAAACCAAAGAGGGTATACTTTCCTTTTCACATGATTGTGGGTCCTGATCAATCATACGACACAATGATTGAATTTATTTATGCTTTCTTGCTGTTCTGCTTCATTCTGGGAAATATTCCAATTTAGTCCCTTGCTTGTTGCTTATTAACATCTTTGTGATGCATTTTTCTCTGGCAAAGTAGGCTGGCGGCCTGAGTTTCCTCCTCCCCTGTCACATGGCGAGGCTTTGGGAAGAATCTCCAGCACTGCCCCCTTTCATGACCTGAACTGAAGTCACAGTGAAATCAAGAACCCACTGGGAGAAATGGGTAGGCGAAACAATCCTGCCAAACGCACATAAACATGATAGAAATTTTGTTTAAAAACAGGGAGAACAGCTGAAGGAAGAGATGAGGAAACAGAGGTGAAAAGCCCTCCCTCTTCTCACTTTTTCTGGTGATCCCCGATACTGCCGATGTCTCCTAGGCGACCATAAAGCTCTATCGATAAGTGCCAGCTCGCAGTTTCCACCCGTCGAATCGGAATCAGCACCCGCTTATGGCTCAATATTGATTAGTTGCTGCCAGTAAAAGAGGTACGGAAGTAGTGATGGAGTATCTCGCCCATGTTAGCACTTGACACAGCGATGGTATGCACCCCACTGTGTGTAAGCCAGTCCGCGGTCTCGCGCGGTTTTACTGATGCAAATTACTCTGCATGTGTAGTCCGTGTGGTTTATTATTCGGCCATGTCTATAATTTGCGAACGGCAGCAACTCTGCGTTTGATGAAATGGTCGTTATGGTAATGTATGTCCCAGGGGGGCAGTACAGAGGGTAATCGACATCGGCCCCCCATTAACATGGTGCCACTTACCGCTGTCTCCAGAAGGGCCCCCACGCCACCTATCCGTCATACACGTTTGTCCAATCAGCCATTCCCAGAGTTCCTGTCACTTTCTTACTAGATTTCTTGATTAGTTTGTTTAGCTACAATCTAAGGTTCTGTCCCACTAATAGCTTTCCAATTTCATTTTTTCCCCGCACATGACAAGCAGCGTGTGTTACCACCAGAGACCATCGCTCATCGTGTCAAGTGGAAGCTGCGTCAATAAGGTTAAAAGGGTTTTGGATGTTCATATGCTGACCTTCTTTGCAAACTCTAGCCTTTCCCCAAGCCTTGAACAATATTTCAATGGAAGCTCACTGACATGTTTATCCACCTGTATGAAGTGTCACTATTATCTAAACAAATGAGAACGGAACTGGAATCCATTCTGCCCCAGTGCTATCACTGATCAGACTGGCAGACCCCCGAATGCAGGTCTGCTTTGTGTCCGTCCTATTTTACGATGCACAGTAGATAGTTGTAACATTCGAGCAGCTGTGACACTGTAGCTAATTAAACCATCAGAATCCAATTCCCGTTCACTCAGAGTGAAATTATGTTGAGCTGAGTGTCTTGGTTCGCCATACAGTTTCCCAGCTGTCAGTGGCAGGTCAACTGCTACGTCGCAAACCCTGCGACAGTAGAGTAGCAAGAGCCAGGGTCCCATAGAGATTCTACCACTTGAACTTTTAGCAGGAGTTATGGATGTCCACTTGCCAGCAGCCTGCAGGGTGCCAGACTCAATCCCAGCACTGACATGGAGTTAATGCCACCCAATTTCCTGCCTGGAACCTGAATATTCATGAAAAGCCCGGACTTTTTCTGGGCACTAAATGATTGACAGCTGGAAGGGCTTAAGAATTATTGATAGCAATTAAAGCCCGGCCAAAGAAAAGGAAGTCTCATCTTGTCTTCTGATAGGAAGCAGCCTGGTGTGCCCTTAAGGTTTGGCGTTTGTCGGAGCGGACGCCTCGTTACCGTGGTGCCCGCCTCCCCAAGGATGATGCGGCTGTCTGGCTCTGCCTCCACAGCTCAGTCCTCACCTCAATTAGTGGCATGTCATTTCCAACGGACGGAGGCCTCATCAGACAGGGTATCAATGTGTTTTCCTCAGCTGTCAATAGAAGCTCTTGGATTCCATTCAAGATCATTTGGAGAGTTTTGTTGTATCGACAAATGGCTTTGTTGGGGGAGGGCGCTTGGCAGACAGAGAGGGATTTTGACCACCTGGCTAAACGCTGGCTTGTTTAGTTTGGCTTTACATGTTAACTTGTAACCGTAGTATCGTCACCAGGCTGGGGACGATTAAAACGTCTTGTGTGTCCCGATTCCCTGTCCATCACAGCAGCATCATTCATTAATCCCCACCCCAATCCAGTCCCTGGGTTTTGTTCACCTGGTGTTATGTGTTCTGTTCTGTCTCTGGAATGGGACATTTTTATATCAGACCTCTTCTTCACTGCATCACATGTTTCTGTCTGCCTGTCCCAGGGCTATCGCCTGACAGAAATGTGTTTTTTTTCAGTTTCATTTCTTATGCTTCTGTTGTGTTTGATTAGTAGTGAGCATACAATGTTTTTTTGTTTGTGACGGTAACAATAAATTGGGCCTTTGTTGCCAGTAAATGCCATCTATCAGGGCTTTGAACCTTGACATCTGTGCAGGGAATAAAATATTACCCAGCACTGCTTATTGTACCCATTGCTGTCTCTCACTGATGTGTGTCTTTCGCCAGCTGTGCCCTAGCATCCCCGCAACCCCCACCACCATCCCCCCCCCCCCACAGTATTCTGGGAATATGCAACACAGGACGGTGACAATTACTCACTTTTTTTGGACGGAACAAGTCAAGTGTGTAAAGTTCAAAAGAAACATCTCAGAATTGAATAAAGGTGTTGACATTTCAATTGAAATTCTGTCCTCCTATGCCTCCTGTCCTCTTCTCTTCTCCTGTCCACCCACCAATAAAAAGGGAATTTTTTGTCTGCTTGTATCATTTTTTACTGGTACTGTTAACGTAACTACGAGGTCAGTTATAAGGCATTTTTCTGTATTTATTGATGTTTTGTCACTGTAGTTCACATTTATACAAAGCAACCCTGTACTGAATAAGTGGCTGAGGAAGATGGGTGGAGGGATGGATGGATGGGTGGATGGATGGATGGATGGGTGGAGGGATGGCGGTCACAACAAAATGAATGTCCTAGATGGCCTCGTAGATTGAAATCTATCTGGGTTTGCCAGATTGATGTGATTGTAAATTCCTTACAACCATTTTCAGTTCAGTTGCATTTTTATTAACAATATAAATTCAATAACATGTCCCAATACTCTTACATTAAATTTGGTTAGTAACTGGCCAGGTGACCAGTAACTCAGGACACTGACCTATCAAATGTGACTGGGAAGCCTCCTCGTCATTCGCCTATGCAATAATAAATTCACACAAGCAGCCTGGGAAGCGTGGGATTATGGAGGACCAATGCTCTTAAGTTCTGACTAATGAGCAATTTAGGGTCAGCTCTTTTTGCCTGAGGAGTCAAGTTAATATTATTGCTCAGTTTTAAAAGCTGTACTTGAGAGTAAAATACACCCTAAGGTTGTGTGATATTTTAATTGCACCTCCTCTTATAGGTGGTATGGATTCCTCTTTTGTAATTAGGGCTATGAAATTCTAGGAACAAAGAATGGGGATGTGATACGATTTGCATTTTACAATCTGGTGAAAATAGCAATGAAATTACTGATGTAGAAGAATTTCTTTTTATTATTATTGTTGTTTGTTTATTATTCAAAATTTTCAAATGTGTACTGTATGTTTCCCATGTGGCGCTAAAAACCCATTTGTTACTGAAGTAATAATTAGTAATAAAGCTGGCTATTGTATTCAGTCATTTTTCATCATGGCTTATCCAGTGCAGGGTCACTGAGAGCCTGGAGCCTATCTGAGGAAGCACAGGTCAAGAGGCGGGGGACACCCTGGACGGAATGCCGGTCCATCGTGGGACACTCACCACCACACCATTGGCAATATAAAGACACACAGTAACCTGAGCTGCATATAACCTCTGCCTCAGTGGGAGAAAACGAGGGCAGTGTAACCCTCTCCAAGCAAGACCAATACATTGTGTCCAGAAGAATTCCACGCAAACTCCACACACGCACCCAGCCGGGGACAGAAACGGGACCCACGGTGATGGGGGTGAGAAGCCAGAGAGGCACTCATGTGCATGGCAGTACATTCCAGGAAGCCACAGAGCCCAAAAGTCATGTACACCCAAAAATGGGAGGGAAAACCCACTCAGAAACAATTTTGCTCATTACCAACTGTATCTTTGTAACTGTAACTGTACCTGATTTTCACAGTCTGTGTGTCATTTTTCAGGTTTCTTTTTAATGTTAAATATATTCCATATTTCCCAGAAATGATCAGTATAAATTGTGATAAAATGCAGACTGGAATCTTCTTTTACATCATCTCGGCATAATCCACATGCCAAAACACACACCAGGAAACTGAAACACAATAAAATAAAATAAAATGTAAAAAAATGTATGGCCATGCTAAGCCATCACACTCATTGTCGCTTGGTGAAAGCATTTTGCTGTGCTGTCCTGTGTTTGAAATACAACACAACTGAACTTTTTTTTAGATGAAATATAAACATTTATACAGATTTATAAGCATATTGTTCAACAAAATAATTTACATGTTGTAATATTAAATCATCAATTCAAATTCAGAAAATCCCTGAATAAAACTGAAAAAAAAAGTTTATACAGGATTCACTTGACTTGACTTTTTTTAAAAAGTTACTTTTTCAATTGCAAAAAAGTGATACAAATGTTGAAATAGAAGTCTTTACATTAACAATGCAATTACAATATATTTTAATATTTCCTTTGCAAAAGAGTTCTGCATTAGACAGTAAAAGTGAAACATTACTGAATTATGTCGCTGTTTCGGGGTGATAAGGTGCTTGCAAGAAGCAAACAACTCCTTGGTATGAAATAAACATACCCACACCAAATTCCAGGCGCTTAAAGTTGCATCTTTTATTTTACAGAATAAAACACTGTATCACAGCTTAACTGAAAATACCTCCAGTATCTCTTTTGCTTCAGGTAATGCAAGACCTGACAGAGGTCTCTTTTCTAGATTCGTATGAACATTGTACTAGATTTTTGATAGATCTCACAAAAAAATATTTTGAGGAAAAACCAGGCCCTATTCACATTCCTCTTTTTATCTTTCCTAAGGCAGG
Organism: Petrocephalus sullivani; assembly: GCA_026780845.1. Taxonomy (NCBI): domain Eukaryota; kingdom Metazoa; phylum Chordata; class Actinopteri; order Osteoglossiformes; family Mormyridae; genus Petrocephalus; species Petrocephalus sullivani. The sequence continues at coordinate 18,124,665 of JAODKM010000020.1, forward strand.
CTCTGCATCTCAGTGAACTGGAAGCACAGTAGTCAAGATCCCAGTCTGAAGTTTTGAGAACTCTGCCAGCGCTTTGAGTGCTTTGAGTTTTGAGAACATACCAGAAAGCCCATAGAAAGCCATTACTGGGAGATTTTTGCAAAAGTGCACATCTGATTGCCCACGTACAACCAAGCATTGAGAATTTAATGGTAGACATGAGGTCTTCCACATGGATTGACTTGAGTGCCAAAATGAATGGACTCCTCATGCAATCTCACTGTCGGCAGGAATGGATCTCCTTGGGAACAGAGGGGAGGGGTCGAGTCTGTCTTTCGATTAACTTAAAACCCTGGGTCCTGCGGGCGGGTTGTAGAACCGGTGAGACAAAGGTATTTTAAAAGGAGCTGAGTTGGCGTGTCAGCCAGGAGACAGATGGCTTCCAGGCAGGAAGTGTCTCGCTCGTCACCATGGAAGTGCTGTCCCTGTCAGAACGACCCTGGCGGATACTGAGCTGAAACGACGAGCCCGACGTACTCCTCAATGAAAGGGTTCGAGAAACAAACCAAAAGGTTTGAAAAATGGGCTACGGGCTGAGGAACACAGAGAGGGACTCTGTGGGCAGAACTGTAACAAACTGCTGGAAAAGTAACAAAAAGTGATTTCTTTAATATATTCTAAAATATGGGCTGGTCGTTGAGATATTTTGCATCTTTTATTGCCACTGCAGAACTGTGGGCCGACTGAATAAATCTTTGGTGGGCCTGTCACCCAAACAAATGAATCAAATTAACAAATAACCTTTCCCTGTTACCGAGGATGCCACTGCTGGAGCATTTCAGCTCTCGCGTTAATAATAAATCGCGCCCGAAAAGATTAACATGGCATTAAAATGAAACAAGTCAATCTGAGAGGAAGATTGCATTAAAGGGTATGCAAAGCATCCTGCTTGCTCTCCACATCTTCAGGGTGTCTGATGTTGACTTTAAATATCCGATATCACCATTAGCCTGACAGCGTGAGGCTAACCAGTCTGTGCTCGCTGTGTCGTTGCTCATAACATCTCAGCACGCCTGGGACCTGCTTAGCCACTTTATCTTGATGCACCACCAGTGCGATAGCTGACAGTTTGTGTCCTAACAACAAATCTGAAATTAACATTCGGGATCCTGTCCCAGGAGTAATAAGAGTGTGTAAGGGGAAGCTTTGCTATGCTAACAATCTCCCCTGCCCAATTCCCACAGGAGACCCCTTCTGGCTGCCAGGAATGTTACACAGGGATGAGCTGGGAAGGAAAGTTTCACTGGGATTCCCCTTTCAGGACCATGTGGTGCCCAAGGCAAGCCGGTGGTGAAGCTTGCCAGGGGGTGAGGAAGATGGCACCCAAGATGGCACCCACGCCAACTGCCCACGTCAGCTACAGAGAATAATCGTACCCTTACCTGTACCGTACGATACCCTTGTGGGTATGGGCAGATAAACGCTCAGTAAGACGCAAAATGTACACACATTTTTGTTCTTGTTGTGCATGTAACATTAACATACCACAGTAGGTTTGTCAGCCAGTAAGGAATTAGCTTTCAGGATAGTGTCAGGTCTGTGGTCCAGGTTACACAGACTTACACCAACAGTAACTTGCTGAAATCCCCGTACGTGAGTCTTTTTACTGAAAAAGCCATAAGCACTACCATGACTTTCATAAGTGCCATTGTTTTGATCTTTTTAATTCCAGATTTCCTTGTTGGCAAAGAGAGGGACTCGGCATCCAGACAGATGAGGGAAGTAAACTTTTTCGACACACAGCCTATTCCCTAAAATTTCAGCCGGTCTTGTGAGAGCTAGTCTGTCTTTCTTAATACCATTGTAAAAAACGGCTACCATCCCCCCTCCCAATCATGCCAAAGGGACTAGTGCCAAAGGGAATGGTGGGGGGCATGACGGGGCCAGGGAAGCAGGCAAACACACTAGGGACATAGGGCTGCAAGACAGAGGAGGGAACAGGACGGCCAGTGACACCTGCTGGCCAAACGGGGGCAAAACACGTGGGGCAGGAGCAAATGGGCACCTATCCTGAGTCCCTGTTTGAAGCCCACACTCATGTCTGAAATGCTCTTGCTAATGCTCCTGACTGCTTATTCTCTCGATTGTCTTTCTTGAGCCTCTCTGCCTTCCTTTCAGGTGCCATTACTGCACACATAGCGCCAAAGCTCTCTTTCTCAGAGGAGACATCTCGGTAAGACCCCTGGATCGATAATGGGACCGTGACGGACTTAACAGTCTCATCTGTAACCTTTTTACAGTACCTCACACCCTCAGTTTCCAAGATCGTCATATTGATCGGGCCGGTCTTGTCCCGTAATCCTGTTTCCACCACACATCGTAGACCTTAGGTGCACATAAATGGAGAGGACAGTGGATCAATGCAAAAAGACCAAAAAAAAAATCCAGCTGAAAATGTTTCAGAGCCACCAAATGAGTTATTTTTGTATTCATCCCAGGCTTTTCCATACTAGCACCGCCGTGAGCCCTACCTGTGAGGTGGCCACAGGGGGGTGCCATATAGGGTCTGCATAATAAAAAAAGCTGCATAAACAATTTATGCATTTGTCATTTTCTCTTTCTTGTTCCTTCTTTCTTTCGCGCTTAATTTATATATTTGGTCCTGCAGGGTGATTTAAAAGCTATCCCGTAGATCTGAGAGGTTTGTGAGGTCTGTCTGTGCTATAATCGCTCCTGTCTACTTGGGACACTGGCAGAATGTCAAAGGAGGTGGGTATGTACTGACAGCCTACCAGTATTGAAGGAGGGTAATTTTGCAGTTTCACCTCACTAGTCCTCTTCATCTGACTGTGATTAGCTCCTATAACATTTCTCCATCATTAAACCGACAATAAAGGGGGGGTGAGGAGTGGGATGCATGGGGGTTAATGGGGTCCCGGTCCTCTGTCTAAATAAATTCCTTGCCAACGCGGCTATAACAAGAATAGTATGACAGAGAGCCGAGGCACAGGTGAGCGGTGCTCGGGGGTGCCTCCTCAAACGTGTATCAATGGCTGCAGATTACCGTGACATCCTGCTAATTACTTTTCATTATCTCGTCATCAGGTAGGATCGGGCATTTCAGAGAGAGTGAGAGTGAGATCAGTTCTCCGTCTAGAAAAAACACTGATGATCTTTTAGCGGCGGTCACGGCTTTTATCTTCAGGAGAAACAGCCACTGGAACCTTTCAGCTGAGCTGAATTTCTGCAGCATGTCCTTTAATTCCATTTCCCATATTTTTAATGCCACCTTTTGATTGGAATGGCACGGGGTAGTCCTTAAAAGACTGGAAGCTCCACAGGGTGGACGCCACCTTCCCAGCATGCTTAGCAAATGCCGAGGAAGCAATTCCAGTTACTGGACAAAAGTATATTCTCCTGGTCACCGTAGAATTAACAGAACGGCCCTACTGTTGATCAATCATCAAATCTAGTTAGTAGGAATCATAATAATGATGATAGTTATGCTTGTTTCCCAGAGGAAGGATATATCTTACGAGGTAATTTTTCATTAACGCAGAATGAGTCCTGGGAAGCATATGGTGTATAAGGCTAGTTACATCATAGACAGAACACCAGTCCATCGCAGGGGAGTCAAGCGCCCTTGTACACAACAATATACCAAATGTCACCAGCACAGAGTGAAGCTGGAGACTCTCTGGCCCGCAACAGAGCTATTATGCTGCTTCACTACTGGTCCATCCATCTTCCAACAGCTTATCTAGTACAGGGTCACAGGGGCCTGGAGATTATTCCTGCCAGCATAGGGCACATGGCTGCGGTACACGCTGGATAGAATGCCAGTCCGTCGCTGGACACATAGACGCACAAACTATGGGCAAGTGAGAAATGCCAATCCAAGGGTCATCTCTCTTTAATTTGGTCTTTGGCAAGTGAATCCTGCGAGTGCAGTGTTCCCAGTCTGGTCGGCATCCAGGCAGCAAGGCAAGGTTACAGAAGGGTGATTTGAGAACTGTGACGGGTTTATGAATCCACCTCTTACTGGATGTATGCTCACCAAATATCGCAGCGAGAAGATCTGCTCGGCTTGTGTGTACGTGCGCGTGCACCCCTGCTGTGTCTTTACCCAGCCTTTCACGACATCGTGTTAAAGAAATATGCTGGAGCGGTAAGCCCGCGCTCTCCCAGACGACGAGGAGGGTCCGATTCCCGTTGGCCGGAGTCATTCGAAAGTAATTTCCTCAGACAAATTGAATTTGGTGGGGACTGGTCAGTGGAGTTTGGAATAGCTTCCACACCCACAACAATGCGTGTCACGTTATATCCAGCCAATCGGTAACAAAGAGGAATGCCAATAGATACGAAAGTACTACAGCCTGACAGACTGGCGTCAAAGCACCGGTCAGCTGGGGCGGCACATAAACATCCGTAGGAATATTTAGCCGAGCCGGATTTAGCTTTCTGACAGGCCGGGCCAAAGCGTGATCCTTCAATTTAATTAAACAGGGCGAAGGGAAAGTACTCGAGGAGCTGAGATTTCTGAAGTGTTTGGTGACAACACCAATTACTGCTCCCAGCGACTGGCACGGCCCTCGATCAGAGAGGAGCTCTGCATTAGTGTCACGCCGCAGATGCCACGCTGAGTAGCCATCAGAGGCAGATAGCGGCGTGCTCTCTGTGATGCCCCTCCCCCAGCATGTACAGCAGACAGTGCGAGTAAAATGCCTCCCCTCCCCATCTCAGTGCCTCCGCCGCACACTCCATCGCGCTAGAGATGCGTCGTTTCCAGGGCTGAAAGTGTCAGTTGCTGCAAATTAACTTTTCATAAAGCAGGACAGGGGGCGTGACTGAGATCCTCCCTGTGTGCTGGATGTTATTAGTGGGTTTGCCAGCCATCAGTGGCCAGTGGGAATCTGACTGAACTTCTATGCGTGCCTATATATGGCGCAGGGTACCCCAGGGATAAGAGATCAATCCCTAAATACACTCACAACATGAGGATGAAGCTGGGAATGCCCAAAAAAACCACAACCAAAGCTCAGTTATAATTACATTCTGGCATGTTTCAGAAATATTACAGCATGTAAAACTTAATTATCTGTTTCGCCATCAACACAATTCCACAAACAGAGATATGGGCAGGAAATTGTACTTACTAGAAATTGTAATCGCACCAATTTTCAATAGAGCCATTATAAGATGCTTTATAAGTGTTTTATCTTTGAATACCTGAGAGACAAAAAAGCAGAAAAAAACCTGTTAGCATTGACAACGCTGTTTGTCACCTAATTTCATTCATAATTAGTACCAGTCCATGTCAGTGGGAAAGTGCTAATAATAGGCTCTAAAAATAAAGTCCCATGGGTAAAAAGAGCTTCATGTGAGATTCAGGCTGAAAGGAGCTGGTAAGATCAGCACAATTAATCCCACACATTATCACCACATTCTTATCCTCAGCACCTTAAGTGAACATAAAACCCAGCGTAAAAGCAAAAGAACATCACCAGATAGTGCTGAAATCACCGATGGGCGCTGCACACTGTTTAAAGGGGCAATTACTCTGCCTTTCACAGCAAGGCCACCTTTTGCATGTTCTGTGACGGCTGTTTCTGCATGCCCCTATGTTCAATCTGAAATTGAGCAGTTTCTTGTCATTTTTGGGGCCAGAGAAATGAAGGGATTTTTGGCTAACAAGTCCCATCGATTTCCATCAGGAGCTCACAGGCAAACAGGACAAGGCACTTTTAACTACGGCCTCTCAGGTCTCCGCTGTTCTGCAGGTACGGACACCTAGAGCATAGTCTTGGTGTTCCTGTTCTCGCTATTTGTTGCCTTTCAAATGTCCTTAGTGCCCATCAGCATTCCTGAAGAACTCCTTGGAGATTCAGTAAACTACAGAAATCCTTAAGCCGTGCAGATGCTTTAAACTCTACAGAAATGCTTAAACTCTTTGAACTAGAGTTTCTTCAAGGTCTATGGAAAATCCTTAAACTCTAAAGAGATCCATAAAATATAAGGAAGTTCTATGGACTCTAAAACTCTGTAAATGCTATGGAGATCTTATAAACTATTCATTTTTAAATGTATCCATCCATCCATCCCTCCATTCACCCATCTTTTAATAGCTTATTCTGAGCAGGGTCTTGGAGGACTACCCCAGGCAGCAAAGAGCACAGTGCAGGGATACACCATAGATGGAATGCCTATCCATTACAATATCACACGTGCATCCTATATATTATTATACCTTATACCATGGATTAAATGTTGCAACACTTCAGTTCTTTGATGTATAGTCAAAAACCCAGATATTGTACTTTTTGTGGACAACAGCAGGGCCATCTGCCAGGAATCCTTCACCATTTTGCCACAGACTGTATGTGATTAAGTAACTCCAGGAAGATCTCCGGGGCCCCCTTATGACCAGGTCACACAATGGCTTCTATTGTAAATAACCATGTAACAAATAACAGCAGGATAACTGAAGCTATTTAACCTTGTAATAGGCTGCCCAGTGACTGTTGCAGCCTTACAGGTCTTCTGATTTTGTACATGCCCCATAGATGACAGTGAAGCAGAAAAAGCACGTGATGGAGCCACTGTCTTCTTCTTGCTGTAAAATACAGATCCAAGCATGGCTAATGAGTCAACCTACTTTGAAGGTTTCTAATCCGAAAACTTTTCCTTCAAATAAATAAATTAGCAAGCACCTTTCACAGATACTAGGACCTACAAAGGCTATGTTTGTAGAGATTAGCTATTTGTTTCTTATTTGCAACTTTATATAGAAAATCATTTTAATGAGTAAATAAAACATATGTCTGGAGGCATGGAATATAAAGATGTTGTTTTTGTTTTTCTGTTTGTATTTTTCAAAATGAAGGTATTAGAAACAATACTTCATCAGCCCAAATACAACAATAATTATATTTTGTCAAGGCTAAGCCACCTTTATGTTTGCAAACTTGTGTGTTTAATTAATTCCTCTATACCCTCCACAGTCAAAGAAGATTGTTTGGGTGCCTCGTTTTAATTAGTTAGCCCTGAGCATGGGGACTCAGTGCTTCAATTAGACACTTAATGAAATTCAATGATCATAAAACACAATTACCACTCCTGTGTGGAGGGTCGCTGAAACCAATTACCGTCATGATAACGAGTGAGCGGAGCGACGGCGGCCTGAAGGTGTTGAGAACGCCTTTGGTGATCAGGTAACTCGCTCACGGGCAAAAAACAGAATAAACAATACTGAAGCAACAAAAACCTTAAAACAAAAGTTTCACACGTGACCCTCCCAGAATTTTTTGTTTTTTAATCTTTTGCTGCGTTCTGTAACGTTATATAGCCACATGGCTCATTGTTGTTGCTTGCATCATCGTGAAGGTGGTAGACTTGGCTTCAGCACCAGCTTCTTCAAACGAGGCACTGGAAATTACAAACAAGGTATGCCTTTAGAAACATGCAAAAATCATTATGACGTTAATGAACGTTAATTGGCGTTAAATGTGCTCGAACCAAACATTTGGTCAAGTCCTCAGAGTCAAGGTATAAATTGCTTCAACAGTGTAGATTGCATCTACTGCAGTAATGGTCCTGTGTGTAAACATACAATATGTAGCTAATAGCTTATGTCGCTAAACTAGAGAGAGCCAAATAGCAGCGGTGGGCTGAGAGCCGGTCATCTAACAGGCAATGAAATCACTGCTGAAGTCAGTGAGATCTCAATCGTATTCCAGCGGAGTCCTCCTGAAAATGAGCCCAGTCATTTCCAATGCAAACTCTGTGCAAATGGTGAGGAATCCATTGATCAGTAGCCAAGATGTATCCAGCCCCGTTAGCCTCTGTCCGCTTAGACAGCTCGGTCATTCAGCTGGCTGAAATAACAGGTCAACAATTGATCTCACACCACAATTAATGACATTCCCTCAAATTTTATTTATAGTGGGTGTTAACACTAAGTTGATAAAAGGAAGGGGGGGCGGGGGTAGATGACCAGTTTTCCTGTTATCTAACACATAAAATACAGTTTGATGGCATGGTTCCCTTTTGTTTAACCTTTCAGAGCAGATGTGTCTCTGAAAAAATCCTTGAGGTCAAGAGAGAGCAACTCATTAGCAGCTAATGTGAAACCATGTTCAGTGTGAGTGATGAGTCAGCCTGGGGGGGGTCATGTTGTCGGCAAGGGCAAAGATCAATCATCCCATGGGACGCCGGTGAAAAGAGGACGACAGTTACAGATGCTGTGGAGTCGTATCGATATTAATTGTGGCGAAATCGTTATTCAATACCCGTAATACAAGTGGCTCATCACCAGAGTGCACCAGCACACGGGGAACGCCTCAAACTGCTTGCAGTGTTTCTGGCCAGTTGGTTGAGGTGTCACTTATGGAGGGGGTGGATCGGCGAGACGGATCAGCCCCCACCCCATCTATGTGGTGAATGTCACATGATGACAGTTCCGCTGCTTGCTTCGCATCACTGGCTCGTGGCGCGGAAACATTGGGGCGTTTGTAGCTTTGGGACGCTATCCATCATCAGCCTCCGCAATAAGAAAGGCCGTCTCTGACGGAAATGAGAATTTTCTGTACAACGATGGAGACGGGCAGAAATGGTTATTGGAATTCTGAGGCTGTACTGACGCCCTGTTGTTGTTTTGAAAAACCCATGAATTGCCGTTGTCCTTCTATGATCCTTGAACAGTGTTATCCTCACTTGCCAGTTGACATTTCTACACCGCGGCCATTCGTGGAGTCGGGCAATTCCTAGGTTAATATTTCAGGACCTCGCTGAGGCACATCCACTCGCTCCGCAAAGCAGCAGCTCCGTGACACCAGCACCACCAGCACACACCCTCGTTGGGAACAGCAGGAACAAGGACAGGCATGATGAGGGACAGCCAAGGTCTAAGAAAGTCCGGTCCCCATTTGCTATTGTGAGCAGCAGGCCTGGGGCATTTTCTGAGGTGAAATTACCAAGGAGAATGAAAACGGTCCAGAAAAGAAACTGGCAAGTAACTTGTGTTTAACAATCAGCACCTACCTGGCTGATTCATTTTCCTTTCCCATCATCCCTTTCTCACGCTTCTCCGTTTGATTTCGGAACAGAAAGCGAAGTAACTTTAAGAACTTTTAACATTTTTGTAAAACGTGCGCAAGTTAGAATAACCATTTCAAACAGGACCTTTAAGTGAGACACGCTGGTAAGAAGCCAAGTTGACATAAATCCATTCCATCAGTGCCATGAATCAGTCACTAGACAGTTTGCATCGTATTCATTGACACCAGAGTAAGCACGGTTGAGCTTTGGTGTTGTTCTCTAACGTTTTAACGTGTGCATCAGCTATGGGGTTATCTCTCTATCTCTCCAGCCAGGCTCCAGTTCCACAGCCGAGCCTGGCAGTGATGGAGCGCAGTGGCAAGCCTCATTTCTGCTGGAAATGGTGCTCCAGCACAAGCAGCAGTGGTCAGTTTAATAATATGCAATTAGCTATTGCATGACTGGGATTAAACAGTCTGTGTCATATTCACATTGCCATTATACAGAACAGTGTTTCCTGACCCGGTCCTCGGGGACCCTCAGCCAGCCCATGTTTTTGCTCCCTTCCAGCTCCCTGCCAGACAGTCCACATTTCTGAAAAAACAATACAATTTTATTTGTGTGGCGCATTTTCACAACATGACATTGTCTCAAAGCCCAAAGCCCCCAGTGAGCAAGCCAGAGGTGACAGTGGCGAGGAAAAGCTCCCCAGAAGGAAGAAACCTTGGGATGCGGACTGCCTTTGGCTTCCCAAGGGCCAGGCTGGGAAGCACTGACATCCTGTATATCTCTTACATCTTTCCCAGACACAACCACCTAAACATTCTGAGGCCCCTGACAAAATGTCGCACTGGGCCCCTACGGTAGATTTGCCAAGTTGGGGCCCCTATAAAGTACTGGGCTGTGAATATTTCTGCTCCTTTTTTGCACATTTTCTATCACTATTTCATGGCCCAGCATCCAAATAACTTGCTAAGATTTGCCAAAATATCAAACCACACAGGATACATGCAGACGCGGGGGTGGGGGATCATAGAAGTAATGGAGGCTGGAGAGTCTTTCTTACTCCTCCGCTGAGCAGCTAGATTATTTTGACTGGGAAGGTGCTGCCCTGATGAGTTAGTATCCCTAACCAGAGAGAGGCACAAGCAGAACAAACACACAGTATAGATGTGTGCCATTCCTTCATGTCTCTGGGTCGCTCTCATCATCTTTGTCTGTCAATATTTGATAATATTTGATAAGATACAAAAAATATGCATAAACAATCCCAACGCTGACCACAAGGGGAATGCTTTCATAAGGGAAGAAAGTGCGGCTTGTAAGCTCAGACCCATGTCCGTCCTAATTTGTGGTCATTCATGCATTTCATCACCGGGGGACCTCGGCTGGCTCCATTCTGCTGATTCTGCTGCATCGGGGTGTGGCGTGTGATGCATTTTAAGGCCATGGGCATTGCTCCCGAGCCTGTGTGACTGTAATCAGGTTGGGGGCTGTCGTGTGAAAATTATAGCATGATAAGGAGCATCTACAGACCTGCCATCGTGCAGCACAAGGTGGGTCCAGGTGGGTCCAAGCTGTTATTAGAGGATGGCGATTTCTGTCATCCACATCTTCTCTTTCTCCTCTTATTGGTTAAACAATGAAACTGAACATATTTCAGGGACTTGAGGGTAGGACATCAATGTCAGTTATGCTAATACTGCGATAGTTGCTAGAATTTATTCAGAAACATTGACGTATCTGTGGCTCAGGGCATATTTGTTGTATCCAGTGTTCCATGTTTCTTCATCAGGCAGAGAGGACCAGCCACCATCACCAGTCAGGTTGAAGAAGCAGGCCTGCTTCTTGGGCTCAACAAAAATCTAACACAGGGGTCTCCAATTCTGGACGTGGAGAGCTACTATCGAGGAGGTTTTCAGTCCTACCTGGCTTCTATTGATCCTGTTTCCAGGTAAATACTAGGAAAAGGAGTATCTCATCAGAAACAAGTTAAGATGGGCTGCTGCATAGTAGCTTTCCAGGACTGGAGTTGGAGACCGGACAGGGGACAGAGGTACTGGGAGGAACAAAGAGAGGTTCAGCAAACTTTGGGTGGATGAGAAATAGGGACCAGTTGCTGCACACAAGCCGGAGCACTGATGTCTAAAACCAATTCTAGGTTACGGGCTGAGAGAAAACACAAAAGAGCGATTTATTCTGCTTTTGGGAATGAGGGACAAGTGGAACTAATCGACATGAAATCCACGGTCACCTGATTCTCTCTCCTGTGACGGCCACACCCCCCCATCTTCTAGCTAGCGAGCAGACTGGGCAATAAACTCAGTGATGCGGGCAGCGGAAGGCAGAGCCGTCTGTCACCATAACGCTGTGACCTCCTGCGCTGCCTCCAAGGAGGGACAAGCCTGTCACTTTCACAGCAGAGACCTGTCACTCCATAGCTAGAAAGTATCTACTTCAATTATGTGAAGGCCAGCTCTTGAAACAACTTGCATACAGTGTCGCGCTCATAAAAATAACCGTGCGGCAATGTGAAATGGGTCTTGGGCGTTTTCGCTCTGCAGGAAGGGCAAGCAAAGGGTGAGATCTCTGCAGGTAGCTGCACTTACCTATTAGACAGCGCAGCGGGCGACGTGGCCACATGTACAACATAAAGTGTCACAGGGTCCAGTATTTCCCTGCGGTGTCATAGAGGGCAACGGCGAGCTCATCCAATCACATGGCTCGCTCTATACCCTCACCTAAAGGATTATTAGGAACACCATACAAATATGGTGTTTGGCCCCCTTTTGCCTTCAGAACTGCCTTAATTCTACGTGGCATTGATTCAACATGGTGCTGAAAGCATTCTTTAGAAATGTTGGCCCATATTGATAGGATAGCATCTTGCAGTAGATGGAGATTTGTGGGATGCACATCCAGGGCATGAAGCTCCCGTTCCACCACATCCCAAAGATGCTCTATTGGGTTG
>JAODKM010000020.1:18136750-18150048 GCA_026780845.1 Petrocephalus sullivani
ATGTGATTGGTTGATTAGATAATTGCATTCATGAGAAATTGAACAGGTGTTCCTAATAATCCTTTAGGTGAGTGTATATATATTTGTGTGTGTGTGTGTGTGTGTGTGTTTTGGTTCTTCTCTGTTTCTCTTTAATGAAGGGCTTCTTCCTTGCTTTATGGAACTTCAGTCCCGCTTCTAGGAGCCAGATACAAACCTAGCAGTGCACTGAGCAAAACTTAATGTCTCCAAGCTCAGCCTTCTGCCAGCAGAACCAGGATTAAAAGGACTGCTGATTTTTTTTCTATATTGTATGGCCTCTTAATTTCTTCCCAAGCTGTATATGCGCACATGTATATTTGTCTACAATGTGTCCTTAGGGTGTGTATTTGTGCCCTATGACGGTCTTGCATGCTGAGGGCAGCCCAGTCTGTCTGCACCCCATGCCGAAGGACATCCACAGTCTGCTGTGCATTTGTCCTCATTTGGCACCTCCTGCAGTACCCGAAAGAAGAATTCCCCTTAAACAAAGTGCAGAAACGCTTGAATGTTCTCTAAATAATTAAGGCAGCCTCATAAATTAAGGTGCCATCGACGGGTGTCTTGAAGCCATGGGATCCGTTTGCACGTTGGTGGCCGGCGTCTGGGCGCGTTGGGGGCTTGGGACCCTTACACACACGCCACGTCTGCGCATGTGTGTGCGTGTGAGTGTGTGTGTATGTGTGCTCACAGATCCCCGAGACGCTGGCGGTAGGGATTTATTCCGTCTGATTAATGGCTGTGATTTGTCTACCTGACTGTGTTTTAATATTATTTTCCTGTAATTCTGGCGTTCCCGCTGACCGCGCCGGGCCTGATTAAAGTGCCTTCAGGCCCGCGCTGATAATGACGGAGTGGCCTTATTTCCCCACCCGTCGCGACAGGCAGCCAACCGGTGCCGGGGGGCTGTGGGGGGGGGGATATAGGACGGGACAGGGGAGGGAGGGTCCAGGACACAGCAGGGGCTGAAATGGCCGGATTGTTCAGGTGGTCAGGAGGGCCAGCGGGGTAGAACGGCATCTCCGGTTCCTGTCTCAAACCTTTCAGACGGCAACAGTGCTTCTAAACTGTAGTGATTTTACTGCAGTCCCCACTCTGAGTTTCTAAGTTGGATATTTGTAGGTAACGCAGAAAAATAATCATAATTATACAGTAATAATAATAGTAACTACATATGGTGCTGTACTGTAAACAAAGCCGGCGAACCGCTGAAGCCACACAGTGTTTTCATGAGCATCACTAAGAAGTGTGTGCGTTCCTAAATGTGAAAAATTATTATGAATCCGATTCTCTAATATTATAGGCTTTATGGCAGTTCGTTCATAAGTTGTCTGTAAGTTAAGTCGGACGCTCTTGACCCGGGGGCTGCCTGCATTGGCTACAGATTCCCAGTGTCCAGTGACATGCAGCACTCAGAGGTTCCATTCTGCTACAGTGAGGGGGCTGCACTTTCCTCTCTAATGGTATTTGCCCCGGGCTTCTCCACTCTCACTCATTCACCACTGTGTCTATGGGGCCATCCCGCGCACTAAAGCAAACATCAGCTCGCCCATGGACTGTGTGTGTGTGTGTGTGTGTGTGCGTATGTGTGTGTGTGATCATGTATGGATTACATGGCATCTTGTATTTCATTTTGTTACTTATGGTTCAGTTCAGGGCTGGCTAGGGGTTAAGGTTGTCATTATTGGAATTAGGGCCATAGAAATGAATGGAGCATCCCCATGAAGCCAGAAATATGTTGACTGTGTGTGTGTATGTGTGTGTGTGTGGGGGGGGGTTGCATTGATCACATTTGAGGACCAAAATGTCCCCAAGGTGTGGTAAAATCTGAAATTCCCTTTTTAGATAACTCAGTAATATAAAAATCTGTGAATGCAATCAAAAAACAAAAAAATGCTTGTATTTGGGTTGGTTACTTAAGGTTAATGTTAGGGCTGTGCTGGGGTTAAGGGTGTCGTGATTGGGATTAGGGTTTTTCTCATGGAAATGAATGGAAGGTCCCCAGTTAGACAGGTACGCAAGTCTGTGTGTGTGTGTGTGTGTGTGTGTGTGTGTGTGCATGCGTGCGTGACTGTATGCGTGTGTGTGTGCGCACGCGTGTGTGTGTGTGACTTCCAATCTCAACACCCCACAGTGGCACTGTACCCAGGCCAGGTTCCACCCTATCTTTACTAAACAGCCAAGAGTTTTTGTAGCAAAATAATTCCAGCCACGTCCTCTTTTACTGTGCAATAAATATTCAACGAAACATTAAATATTGATCACCATGTGTTAACCCTGAGATAAGATTTAATTAAAACAAATATTAATCACAGCCTGGGCATTAGTAATATTTATAAGATCTATAATGAATGTGAAAAACAGAAGGTAGATTTGGGAGAAACTTTTTGTTGTTTGTGTTACTTAATAATTATAAATCTTTTAGAGTAAATGTATAGTGTGCATTAATCTAACTGAAGCTCATGCTAAAATGCATGTTATATGTCCTGCTGTGAGCAGTGGAACGCGGTAATACTCAAATTACGCTATTAGTGACTTGGATTTCACGCACAATGTTTTTATAGATTAGATTAGATTCAACATTATTGTCATTACACAAAGTAAAAGTACTCAGACGACAAAATTCAGTTTTGCAAGAAGGTGCAAAATAGTTTAAAAGTGCTGGAAATAGGTGTTCAAGGCATGGATGCGTGATAAATAGGAAATGTACATCTATACAATGGAATACTTGGAGAGTGTGTGTGTGTGTTCAGTACTGTTCATAAGTCAGGCAGTCAGAGAAAATTAAGTTGAAATGATCTTCCTTTAGTGAAAGACTAAAATCACCACAAGTCCAATCCACCCATGTATTTTTTGACTTGACCACTAGCACACCTCATATGACTAATGAATACCTCAGCAACTTTTTTAAATTAATTACTTCTGTGAGCATGTGACAGAACGCATTTAGCTACTTTTTGTCATGTTACTATTACTTTGCATATTGCCTAATGTTTAATTCTGTTTTATTTCTGATCGAGTTTACACTAGCTACCTGGCCTTAAACTTTTTCTTTGACTGCCTTGCGCATACCCGAACAGTACTGTATATATAAATACAATATATTTAAATAACTCTGGGGGGGGCAAGGGATAGCCACAGTGCATTACTAAATTCCAGATTTATACGAAGTTCTGTCGCCATGTGTGAGTTGCAGCAGTGCAGACTTTTGGTACGGCTTCAGCACATAGGCGTGATAATCCTAACAGGAAACGTAAGCGACAGAATATTCTGGAACGTGCGACACAGGGACAACCAATCCACCCGCTTTTAATACCACAGCCACAATTCTCTGGGGAAGCGCCACGCTCCCCCACACAATGAAGAAAGGGTCTGGACTATTTTGCGTTCCATAAGAGACTACTCCTTTTTGGAGTAAGCTGTGGCTCACACCTCCGCACCCCCTTGCAAGACGGGTGTTATAAATAGGAATGTATTATCCGTTTTTTCCTCATTCAAAGGAGTATGACAATAACACCTAATGCCGAATGTGCCACCCAGCTGTACCTAAGGATGAATATTTCCACATCAATGTTTAATATCTACCCACCACTGAAGTTATCTATACCGAACCTATTTAATAGCACCTCGTTATTTAGCGTTTTTCTATGAAGTCCCATATTGGTTAAATGCATATCTGCCTGTGTGATGCAAGAAAAGGGGGGTGATTTTGTCGACATTAATAAAAAAAGTCTTAATAAAAAGTGAGTCTATTAAATATAATTTAAATTGCATTTTTTTTCCCCACGCAGCAATCACAAATAAGGAAAAATGCAGAAATATCTCTTATGAATAAATTATGGTTTAATTTCACTCTAAGCGCTACATTTAACAAAAACGGAGACGCATGACGTTAGTGGTTAAGACCGGATACCAGTAGGGCTACCAGTTTTTACCACACATATGCAATCCATCAACAGCACATAGCGGGTATTCCTCAATTTAGAGCGCTGTGGGGAATATTATAGAATTATTTTACCCACAGTGCCTTGGGTAGCACAGTCCCCCAGTGGTCCATCAGCCGCACCCCTCCTGGGATTTGGTGTCCTCGTAAGACCTTCCAGTGCACCATGCATTCACTGGCAGACAGCCTCCGGGGGGGTAGTGGGATGATGGGGGGGCTACGAGCCGAGACGGGCCAGGGCTGTCGCGACGCCAGTGATGGGCGCGATCCGGTTGCCAGGTTAACGAGAGCCTGACGGTAGCATATGGTCCTGACCGAAGGACAGGCTCGCTCCCGGCGGCTTTGGGGGCTCCACACCGCTGGCACTCAGCCAGCAGCAAACAAATGGCGCTATTGATTGCGGAGACGGCGAAACAACAAAATGAGGGATTTCGTCAAATCCCCGCGCCCCCATGGGCCGGTTATAAATCTGGAAGCAATTTCTGTCTGCCGCTACCTTTTCTCTGCAATCCTTAGGATGAGGACAACAAAGTCACTCAAAATGTGCTTCCCACATCAACGCAAA
Organism: Petrocephalus sullivani; assembly: GCA_026780845.1. Lineage (NCBI taxonomy): Eukaryota > Metazoa > Chordata > Actinopteri > Osteoglossiformes > Mormyridae > Petrocephalus > Petrocephalus sullivani. Next base: position 18,141,277 of record JAODKM010000020.1, read on the forward strand.
AAATATCACGATCACAACTCTCATTTTTCTCCTGGGAGTCCCTGCCAAAAACATACACAGATCTGATGTTTTGCACATATTTCTAGAATGTATGAGCTTCTCCAGCAGGGTGAGAGGCACGCAGATTCCCAGGACTGTTGGGCGTCCGCAGCCCAGCGGCTTAGGGATCAGTGCTTATGTCTGAATGGTCGGCAGAGTAATGGCATCACCATGGGCCCCTTGAGAACCCAAACTGCTCCAGTGATGCTGGCTGACCCTGACCTCTGACCTCACATGCATGGCCATTCACAACGCGGATATGTCAGGTGGTATCTTCCCTGGGCTATCGTTAGGTGACACTGATTGGTTGATTACAGGTTTGATTTTTTTTCCTCTTCGCTCCAGGAGCATGATGCCGCAGTCTCTATCACTTTGCACAGTGCATAATCTCCTGCAATTAATCAACACAAATAAAGATAAAGCTGTCACAAAGATTTATTTACAGATATCATGAATGCTGATGTTGCCCAGGGGCTCGAAATAGATATAAATTATTCAGCTTATTTCAGGTGAGCTTTAAGATGCTATGAACGTACGAAGGTGGGTTAGGTCACGGTGTTTCCAGGAGCTCAACTGTCCTACAGGAAATGAGCTGATATTTTAATCAATGTGTTTTTATGACTGATTGCAGGGCTCCAAATTAATCCATCCATCCATCCACCCATCCATTTACTGCACCCGCTCATCCTATGCAGGATCACAGCGGGTCCAGAGCCTCTCATAGAAGCTACAGGCATAAGGCAGTTTCAAATTATTCTACAAAACGCATAGTTGCTAACATACCTAATCGCAGTATTAATTCTCTGAGCCTGTATTAGGTTTTGCCCGGTTTGTTCTGCTCTTTTGATAGTGGGTGATGTCACCCTCAGAACTTTAAGGTGGCCAATGAGCAGAAGCTCTTTTCTTTCTAAAACCCTGCGTAGCTTATTACAGACAAAGTACTCCCGCTCAGAGATGCCATCTCCCGGCAATCGGCAGGACACCAATACGGCCGTCTTTGCAGAGCTTTCCTCACACCTTATTTGTAGGCCAGGAAGTGGATAACGAGAAAGACGGCCGATGACGCAGTGGCAGCAAGACGTTCCTCCGCCGCTGAACCTGAAAATGACCCCCATCTGCCCGCATTTAGCACATTGGGATTCTTCCTTCTTCTCACCTCCACTTGACCAGTTTCCTTCATGCAGATGAGAAAACGCCCGCTGCCGAGCTGTGGAGGCACATCCTGGCTGCTGTCTCGGGGGGGGAAACATCCACGCTGTCCTCATCTCCATGCCTGCAGAAGAAGCTACCTTCTGCAGTCACCAGGGTGATGGTCACATGACCATGAGTGATAATAAGCCATGAAGAACTCGGTCTGCATATGGAATATAGTATCTGTGCTTTATTCCTCCCCGGCGGCACATCGGGTAGGTTTTACACCCGTCACCTTCCAGGCACCGGCAAAGGGCCTTAACTCAATGAGCAGCACATCAGCTAAATACCAACGACCACCACAGGGAGCTCACAAGTTCAAATGCTGGTATTTCATTCGCTGAATGTGAGGGACCCACAGGTTATTTCATTACCCCATTGATGTAAGAGGAAGTAGTCATTTAATTTCTGCTACTAGGTGTCAGGTGGCAGCTTAACTGAAACTATGTGATATTCAATAATCCTGAATGGAACTACACATTTCTCTTGACATATCGGTTTAACTAATTACAATATATTGTTGTCTATCAGCAGTGAATTGGCCCGTATCTCTCCTTATTGCTTGCAGTAAGTTTCCAGGGACCAGCAGGTTAAGAAGCTGTGTCTGTAATCAGAAGGTCACTGGTTCAAATGTTGGGGCTGACAGAATGATGTCACTGTTGGGCCCCTGAGCGAGGCCCTTAACCCCAGATTGTACCAGGGATTGTCTCACCCAGCTTACTCAACTATGTATGACCTTAGATTTAAAAGAGTCAGCTAAATAAATGGCAATGCTTTACATTAACTGCACCTTCATAATGCATTCATTATGCCATCATAGAACTTTCAATGCACCGTCAAAAAATCCTTTATAATGCATTCATAGAACACCCATAAGCAGCATGTATGTATACCTTAACATCCTAACATACCTTAAGAGCTTTATAATACATTAATAACAAATTTTGTAAAATTATATGATTATAATGTTTGCTATTAATGTATAGCAAAGCCATTAATGTATGTTAAAGATGTTACGGTTAATTTCCATGTTGCTTATGAATGTTCTATGAATGCATTACAAAGGTACAATGAATGTTCTACAACTGCATTATAACGGCATCGTAAAGGTACAGTTAATGTACAGGGTCACCAGATAAATAAAGGCAAATGTTTAGTGAAGGATACGCCCAGCATGCAGATCTATATAGATGAGCTGGTGGCATGCTGGAACTCAGCGACCCCACACCTTCAGCATACTCTGCCTATGCTTAGCATAGCTCATCTTCTGTGGACACTACCACGTTCAGCTAGTAGGGGGCCTTGCAGCAGAATTCAGTCCATCTGCAGACAGATTTCTGGGTCACCAGCATCCGGCCACCCCACCCACCCCGACTGCTAGCGGGTCCTGGAAGGAGGACTGACCTCCAAGGACCTCCTTCAGAATCAGTCTGTCTTAGGAGCTGTGGCTGGTTCCCCGGTGCTAATGAGATCAGCTGGAGCGGATCAGCGGCAGTTTTTCATTGTGTTGCGCCTCAAAGAGCCCCTGGCACATTTTATGGCACGGAACACGTCTCACGCCCACGGCCCTAATCCAGTCACCTCTTCCCGGACTTATGGAGAAGCACAGACTCACAATCTGGAGTTAAGCGTCGCTTCTGGCTTTTGATCGCAGCCTGAGCTGAGCGTATGGTGCCCCGCCCCTCTGCCCCAACAGCTTTCTGCACCCCTCAGTCGCTGAGTATCAATTGCATCGGTTTATAATAATCTGCAATTTCGTGTTCCTTCCTGGGCAATCTGTCACCAACACACCCCCACTTGCTCCTTAAGTCATGGAGGGATCCTTATTGGCAGCAAAAACCAAACAAAAAAGCAGTGTGTATGTTACAACTATCCTCTGCTTACAGCAGTGTTAGTCAAACCGGTCCCCATTACAGAGTCTGGGAGGGAGCAAAAATGTGGACCACCGGGGGTCTCTGAGGCTCGGGTTAAGAAACACTGCATTACACGACCCTCAAGCAAAGGCCAAAGAAGTAGGCCTAGCATGGACTGTGATGGCATAAATTCCAGTGCTGTTTTTACACCTCTGTCAATAGCTGCAAGACAAAAGAATTGTTTAAAGCTCCCATATTACCATCTGTGGATTTAAGTGGTCCAGGGGAACTGTTCCTTAATTAAAAAATAAACAAACACATTAATATAGCCGTATATCAGTAATAATTTAGAGGTATAGTTTAAACTGATTCCACTGAATGTGTTCAGTACAACGCCAAGCTTCTCCAGCCTTACTTCTTAGGAAGCGAACAGGGACAAAGCGAAGCAAGTGACAGATTTCCTGTCACTCAGATGGCCCTCGTACTCTTGCTCGGACACCACCACTCTCCCTAACAAGCTACAAACAATTAATGAAAGGTTAGTTCTTGTCCAGAACTAATTCAAATAAATTCCAGATCTGTCAAGCTTGGAGATAAAACGCAAACAGACACACACACACTCAGAAGTAGCTTAGTCAATAAATAGGCTCATAAATCATTAGGTAGGGATGATATAAGCTACCAGATGACTACACCACTTCAGAGTGTAGGTGCTGACTCCCAATTCTGCAAGCCCTCAAAATCAAGGGAAATGGAGAACAAATTAACTGTTTAGCTATATAAACTTTCTTCCAAATGCAGCCGATTGCTGGTTTTTATCCGAAGCGCACGCACATGATGCGATACGTCTTACTCTCCTGTGACCCCTTCCCCTCTGAGCCAGCTGCCTTCATTTATTCCCGGTGAAGAGTTCCACCGTGCGTGTTTATTAATCGGGGACATTTGCTTAATCTTGTGGTGAATCATATTGAGTTTACAGGCTCAAGGAAAAATGCAATTATAAACATCGCCTTCTGAGTCTTTCAACGCGTCTTCTGAAGGAATTGATTTACTCAGTAATGCATTTACGAAGTTTTCCTGCCTAATATAATGAAAGTAAGTTGTTCAAGAAAGAAAAAATAATGCTTCCCGGGAAACAAATTAGTGTTATTTATCCTCAGATCAGTATCTGTTCTGTATCTCAGCTGGTTGATCACTCCAGAATTTTCTTCAGAGACTACTTTTATCTTGATGAGAGTAGCAAACACCGCAGATGATTTATTTAAACATCCTTTTATACTGTCTGAGCATCGTCGCATTTTTAGAGATAAAATACCTTTTCAACAGAAAGCAAGCCCATTTCCCGAACTAGACCAATTTGAATGCAAAGTGGCTATAATGTTCAGCTTCTTATTATTTGCAAATTATTTTATATCTACATAACAATTATTGTAATGTCAGAAAGCGAAGGCTAGACTACAGAGGGAAAGCGAAGTATATTACAGAATATAATCTATGCTCTTAATGTATTTGAATTCCATAACAATGTAGTAAGTATGTAAGACTTGCTAGAGGCCTCCCTGGAAATGGAGTCACATGACAGAGGGACAGGAGAGATCTAGGGGCTTAAGGTGAAGCAGGGGGTTGAAAGCATCTTATAAAAATACTAACGAGTATGTTCATCACCCAGCTTCACTCTTCACCGGACTATCGCAAGGAATGTGTCTCGTTCTCAGCAAATGCGTCACGCTCGCAGGAAATGTATCGCCTGCACCCTTGCCCCCTCTGCCCTGCCTGTCCTTCCTATTTTAACCAAATAGCATCCAGCCTTTCAAAGTACTCTGCATACTCTTAGAGTCACTGGTTTAGAACTTTTAACTTGCGGATTATACACTTGCCCTTAAAATATCTGACTGGTAATCAATCATTCCGCGGCAAACTCCATTTCACTCTCCAGTCACTGCTTATTTGGCACACAGTGTCGGGAGATTGGCACAGACATACTACAATTTTACACTTCCAACGTCTGACCAAAAGGAAGTTCAGCCTCCACCATATCTCCAAAATTATATATATATATATATATATATATATATATAAAGCATTATCATCACTATAATTACATAAATAGAATCAGTCTGGGAAAATAAGTGAGGTAAAAATTGTTGTTTGACTTCATGAATATTGATGGGGTGAAAATAAAAGTCAATCACTCAGTGCCTTGAAGAATATTAGCTTGTGTAAACGTATAATTACAGACATGAATTCCAGCTTTCCGAGTCCCCTGTCGGGCCTGTATCCGTCCCAATGATCAATGTTTCCCCCGATAACTGCAGACCTCAGCAATTCATCAGCCCGGCTCATCTCTCAGTCCAGGAAGCAAGATCGCATCAGCACACATTCCTGTGAAGCTGCAAGTATGATACCGATGTTCAGATCCGGCTCGACCACATGGCCTCTGATTTAACACTTATTTTAATATCAGACCGTAGGACTGAAGCAGATGGAGAGAAGGCAAGTTCTCCGTGTTATTGTCCTACACTGTCTATCTGCACATCACCTCCTTTGTGAGGTGATAAAGGGCCATTATATTACACTGTGATGCCCAAAACGTAACTCACTGTGACTCGTGATACACCTGCGCTCCTGATTTTGTTCATTTGCGACCCTCCTGCTGAACACAGGGGTGCCATAGCAGGAAATGCGTAGAGAGGCCCGGCGATTTGGCCAGACGCAGACAAACTGAAAATCGCTTTAACGGCAGGCGTGACCTGCCGACCAGACTCAAAGAGACACATTGGTGGGGAAAAATGAGGAGAAATGAGCATGAAATAAAAGAAAATGAAAGACAAAAGTCACCTTGGTGTGTCTGATCGAGAAGCCATTGCACGATTGAGAAAAGCATAAGGAGATTTCTAATTTTTCTCAGGGATAACATAGCCACAGCATAAAGGGAGATCTACCGTTTATACTGAAAGTCCTGATATTCCTCTCGAGAGAAATCTTAGCGTAGGCTGCAGACATACTTGGTGGAGGTTTCAGTCCATATATATGCGAATTATTAAATAAATGTTTTTATTCTGTTTAGTTCACCAATGGCGGTTTTATGGCAAAGTTTAAAAATGAAATGTTGAGTACATTCCTGGAAATGTAACTTCATGCATAAAGTTTTCCTGTGGGGGCCCTGGGGCTGCAGATAGGCAAAAGGAGGCACCTGCATGAGGGATGCGAAGGCTCAGCGTTCCTGCAGGCCCTCCTTCCCACGGCTGGGGCTTTGGATTCCACCCCTGGCTCTGTGCATGTCGAGCTTGCTTGTTCTCTACGATCCCTGCGCTCTGCGTTTCCTTGGACGGGCTCCAGGCTCCCTGGGACTCTACACTAGATATGGAGTTCAGGAAGATTGACAAAGAATATGTACAAATCACAATTATGCACAGCACCGGGGCAGGCAGGTGGTGTAGTGGTTAGGGACGTGACTGTGTAATCAAAAGATTGCCAGTTCGAGTCCCCGACCCGCAAGTACCGCCGAGGCACCCTGAGCAAGGTACCGTCCCCAAGCACTGCTCCCCGGGCGCTCATGTAACTGCCCCCCGCAGTGTCACAATGTCACATGGGTTAAAATCAGAGGACACGTTTCGATGTTGCGTGCTGTGGTGCGTCAACAATGACGATTAATCACCTTCACCTGAGAAGTTTCACATGTGGGCCATTGTAAACATCACGCTGGGGTTCTTCAGCCCACTAGGCAGCACCACAACGGGCTAGAGCACAGCAGCTGGACCTCAGCACACACTGGGCCACTGGCATCACGGCAACGTGCCGGATCAAGACAGCATATTAATCCTGCCACAGACAGACCGGGCCAAACCCCTTCCTGCTGCCACTCCATGTCATTTCATGGCTGACGGCTTTGGAAACGTTGACGCCACACCCCTGCACAGTCATCCCTGCCAATGATGAATACCCTCTCCCTTCACCCCTATTCAATCTCGTGTGGGGAAAACTCGCCGCACGCCTTCGGAAATGGTGCACTGCCGGCCAGGATCTCTGTATCCAAACATGGTATCTCAGCGATCCAGTCCCGGCGGTCTAATCTCGACATCTAATGCCCTCACATGCGCTATACAGCCAGAAATATTAACACGAAAACAAAACAAGAAAAATAATAAAAAATCACTGGCGGAACAAAATGAAATAGCAGTTATGGTTCCCCGATAAGGCCATTCTCGACGGGCCCTTTTTCCTTGAACATATCTGAGCCGGGAGAATCGGAAAGATAAATACGGATCATCCACGTTAGGCTTGTTCTGCATCACCCCCAGCCTCCCCCCAGCCCCCAGCGCCCAGCGCCCGTTCCGCTTTAAAAGCAATACGCTCAAAAGCGATAAATAAATCAGCGTGGTCACTTCGGGCCTGCGAGCCCTCGGCTGTGTCGCTCCATTTACGGTCCCTTTCTGTTCATTTATCTTATTTACTTTTCATTTACGCTTTTTTGTGTGAGTGTTTTCCTTTCTTTTCTTTTCAGCCTGGTTAAAGTTTTACTTTCCAGCGCAAGTTAGCAAGAAAACCTCTCACTTACCCCCACAGAGCTTTCGGAAAGATACGGGACATCTTCTCAGCACGGCGATAAGCCTGCAGTCGCGAAGGCATCCGCGTCGCCCTCCTTTTAGCGCGGTAAACACATCGGCGTGGTGCCTACCTTGGAAGCACATTGAAGGTATGCTGAGGAAGATGGGCCAGCTGAGGAAGATGGGCCAGCTTGCTTTGCCAGGTAAGGCATTCCAGATGGTTGTCATAAATGCACCCAGCTGGAAACAGAGCAGTGCCCTTGCGATTGGAAAGCAAAAAATAATGATCATAAGATTAGCATCAAATCTATATATTTGAAATATACACCTTGTCGAGTTATTCCATTACGCTGTGTTGTGACACTGTGTCGATATACTGTGTTTGACAATGCATTATGTAATAACAATAGCAATACGTGATGAAAATTTGTTACGATGTCTTGTTTTACATTACAATGTAAATTACAACGTACATTACAATGTAAATTACAACGTACATTACAATGTAAATTACAATGTACATTACAACGCCTTGTAAAAAGGACTTTTTACAGCAGACCTGTGGATACTCCATGGAGATTATTTTGCAAACCATAGCAAAACAGCTGGCACACAGGTATAGCCCCCCAGTTCCAGCTTTTGTCCAGAATGTTAGGGGTCCAAGTGGGCAGACTGTGGCGGAATGTTAGCGTCAAGCCCCATTTTAAATATCTGTGGGCAGCTAGAAGCCTCGGAGCTGTGTCTAGTAACACCTTTTAAGCTAATATTTAGCTGGGGTGCTAAAGGTTAACCACAGCCATAGCATGTCAGTGGTCCCGTGCGCGGCCCAGCCAGCACGTAGGCCTGGCTGCCGCGCTGCCCTGCCTGGCTCCTGGGGGGCCCGCTGGCACTACTATTTCCTCCTGTCCTTTCAAACAATGGAAGGGTAATGGCCTCCCTGAGGCTGCCCACCATTCTGATTAGGTAACCTGCATCAGGCAGCAATAAAACAATTAGCTTCATTCATCAACGTTATTCATCCAAGCTGTGGGAGATCAGGAGGTAGGAAGGTGGGGGGGGGGGGGGCTGGGGGGGAAGGAGGGGTGGGGGGGGGGGGCGGGGGGGCGGGGGTCGGGAGGGCACACGGCCGGACCCCAGTCCCC
>JAODKM010000020.1:18150183-18160969 GCA_026780845.1 Petrocephalus sullivani
TCCCCTCCTCCCCCCCACCCCCCCCTTGCGCCTTTTTTGGCTCTCCCCACAGCGTTTTTCCCCAGAGGGGGGGGGGGAGGGGGGGGGGGGGGGGGGGGGGGGGGGGCGGGGGGGGAGAAAGAAGGGTTGGGAGGGGGAGACGAGGAGCAGGGGCTTCGGAAGAAAGAGCATGTGCCCCCTATTTCTCATTTTCCCTTAACCATGTTTGTTAAGGGCTCTAAAGGCACTGAACCTTGGTAAAACCCAGACTATTAATTGATATAAATAACCTGTAAGGTCTTCATTAACAAATTAGCTTATTTTACCATTTTAAAGTATTACAGCACCATCTAGATGAGATGAACTCCTGGCCTGGTGATGGGGAGCTAATCGCTGGTTATCCTCTCAGAGCATGGCAGCATAAGTGAAATATTAGCACAGCTTCTGTCGTGAGGGGCCCCATGGAGGATATAGGATAAGCACAAGGTCCACCGGCCACGTGCAGCCCATCCAGATTTTTGGCCCAGTAGGGAAAATCGACCAATACAGCAGTGATTTGGCCAGAAGTAGCCATCGCCCAGTTCGCCTTATCGTGTCGGCTGTTGCGAGGTCATTGCTGCGGAGACAAGAGTCTGCATTGATAGGGCTGTTCCCAAGAAACCATAAGTGTATTGGATTTTACTGTGCTGGAAGTGTTCTTGCAGTTATGCAAGGTTCTCCTTGTCGCCCCAAAGGCTGCATGACGGGGCCCCAGGACAGAGAAGTTTGGGAAACGCCGTTCTAGCCCACACTATTGGGTCACTATCTACATGCGGCCTACCCAGAGGGAGGTGAGCAGATACCCCCACCCTTCATCAGTCCCACTCTCCTTTGTGCGGGGGGGTGGGGAAACATAATCCATCTCTATATGTCCGCTCGTCCCTCCGACATCTCTCTGCCCAAGTCCCCAATAAAACTCCCAGCAGAAGAAGACAAAACTGTACACGTTTCATCAAGTGCAGCCTGCCATGCAGGAGATTAATTGAAGGTGAGGGCTGGTACTGACAGTCGCCTCTTTACGTCGGGACGTCTGAGGCGAGTGACGTGTAAGAAATGGGGCTCACTACAGCGAAGCACGCGATAAAGGAGAACGCAATAATCTCACTGACTTTGGAAGGTACTTTACTGGTAATTTGTAACTATATATATATATATATAAGTTGGAAAAAGGCACAAATAAAAATAAACACGTCTCTTAAAGATGAATGGCTCAGTGTAGCTTTTCCCCCGTGGATGTTCCGAAGAGAGATTTATGATGTGAACATTAAAAAAAAAAAAACATGCTTTTTTTTTTTCGTTGTTGTTTTTTTGTTTCTTGAAACCAAGGTGGAAAGTGTATCAAACTGATTTAAAAATCCTCATGCTTGCAGTATGGAGGTTTGCTAACCTCTTCAAATATGTAAATAAAAAAAGACCTCCTGAAGACATCGTTACAAGTGGAAGCGAAGCAATTTTTCCACGTAACCGAGGAGATTTAGCGTCGTGAAACTCATTAATCACTCAGGCTGTACGTGACATTGGTTGCAGTCATGCTGTCCTGACATTATGCTGGCATAAGACGCTGCACACACAGGTTACAGCTGCTGCAGATTGATATTACTGATGCAGTCCTGTGCTTCTCTCAAAGGTGTACCGGCAATTGCACAGAACGTTGCCCGATATATTTTTGAAGCCACAGAATCTCGTTATAGATTCATACTTTTCCATTCCTCGTGCTCCACAGTCTTCACCATTAGACTTTGTAAAACCATTAATCAGCAGGTTTAACCAAAAATATGCACTCCCAATTCCCCTCGACGACGCTTGTCACTGCACATTTAGTCGGCAGAGAGGAAATCAGCCTGTGGATTTCTCAGGATATTTTACTTTATTTTTTATTTTTTTCATCATGGAAATGATAAAAATAAGCATTCTTTTTGGGATCCGCCTCATTGCTAATCTAAATGCAGCTAACTTGATAATTGCACCGCAGAAATGTTTTAATCTCGGCCAATCATTGCCATGCTGTACCTGTACATTACTGCATCACTAGCTGCTTCTCCTCCACCCAATATTGTGGCTTTTCACACCTGCATGGAAGTACCAACTGAAAGCAGAGAATTCAGTTACTGTTAAAGTCATTGGAGGAGTTATTGATGATTTTTCCAGATATGTACCTGTTTCTTTCCATGCAGCGCAGTGTGAGGCACCTACATGTTGTAAGACACCATGTAGCAGAGTAATAATTATCCCTCAGGCTAAATTATGACTTTAAGGAGATTAACTAGGTAGAAAGCACTGTATGCCCACATCAACCCAGCTGGTGAGGGTGCATATCTCTCATTTTAAATAGTGCTCTCCTCCTTTTGGATTCTTAATCAAGACTTAATCGGCCTGTCCTGGTATTAGTGCCTTTAATATCCTGCACTCATATCTCATGACCCTCAGATATTATATTAATCAAGCTTTCATCTCTGGCAGAGTATGTCAGCCTGCTCACGGCTCCCATTGAGCTGGAATCTGTGGATAAGCCTGGGTCGCGGCTGGAGATATCAATCCATCAGTGCGCTTAGCATGCTTCTGGCCACCCAAGCCTGGCTGTTCTGCAGGAGCTCCCCTTGGGGATAAGAGAGCCGCGAACATTAGCCTTGTGCTCGGACATGGACTCACCTCAGCTGAGGCAGGAGGGACAGATAATGCAAGAGGTCAAAGTGAACTGGGAGATGAAACTCTGACAATTTCAGTTTAGTGCAAGAAGCTAAGACACAGTCCAAGCATGACTCTCTGAAGAAGGTCATATTCACACTTACAAATGCATAAACTGCCTTGACTGCTATCCATGCTTATGACTGTGACAGGAAGTATTTATAAATTGCTATATTAAGCCGACACTTTCCTCCAAAGTGACTAGGATTTTTTTTTACAGATTTAAATGGCTGGATTAATTCAGAATACTGTTCAAGGATACTTTGGTAGAACATGTCGTGGGATTTGAACTAACAACCTAGGGGGTCAAGAGCCTTAACTGCTACGCCACCTCCTGGCCTGTTCCGGGACAAACACGACTTCTGCCTACATTGTGTCAGCAATTGATGGTCCCTCTTGAAGTAGTGATATTTATATCCTGAATCCGTTGTTATTATTTTTTAATTTTCTCCCAAACCACTCACCCTTTGTGAAGTTGAGGTTTCAGCCATTTATACACCCTGTTCTTTCTGAAGCAGCTGGAGGTAGCTGTTGTTGTCATATTTGAATTTAAAGAACTGCTTTTTGCACAACAAGGTCATGAGATGTCAGACATGAGGTGTGGGACACAGTATGCTTGTCAATGCCATTCAGATTTACCAGACTAATTGCAGGTGACGATGATGTCCCCACAGGTGAAGGACCAGCGCCCCCATTCTGTGGGAGGCCAAACCACACGGCCAGAATATGTGATGATTGACAGCTTCCTCAGCTTCCTGCTGAATTATTTCAGGCCTTTATTAATCAAATTTTATGCCGTGAGATGACATTTCGTTATGCGACATGTTGTTGTGACAAGCGTTTTGCCATGGACTGAAAAAAATAAATGAAATAATAAATATAATAAACAAATTGACTCATAAAAACTGACTTGACTGGAAAGCAGCTGTCCTCCAAAGCAACCCAATATGTTCCTGGTGCTATCAGCTTATTCATTTTACTCACACTCACACTACACTGAGGAATCGATGTCACTCAGAACGAGTCGGACGATGGCTTCAGGTCCAGGGCGATCAGCGAAGCTTGGCCATGCGGTCCAAAATATGGAGAAGAGCACGTGTGAGGACTCCAGCAGGTTTGTGACCACACGCCGCCACTGCCGACCCCCTCGATGGTATCTCAAGCACTGAGAAAGTCTAGTCATGATCTGAAGACCAAGCTGGCACCTTCTAGAACACACTTTTGCTGTGTGTTGTAGTGCATAGTTCCTAAGATAGGTGATGTTTATGGTTATAACTAGCCATAGAAGTTATCACGGGATTCTGTGGATGGTTTTACAGAGGAGTGCAGTTGATTGTTGGCTTTGGGGACATGTTTTTCTGTCCTCCATTGCCCAAGGGTGAAGACCCTCCCCTCCCTTTTCTTGTCTGTGGTCCCTTCTCAATGGGCCCTGGGCTGAGTCCAGCCCCATGCAAAGATAACCCCCTGGCCAGCTGTGCTCGTATCCCTGCTTGCCATACCGGCCCAGCGACCTCCTGTGGTGCTGATCACCTTGGCTCTGGGTGCACCTTTGCTTTGCCTGGAAATCCTTCCCGCCGGCCCTGCAGGGCATCCCGAGCTGTCCGGCAATCTTTCACGTCCGCGGCCCTTTGACACATTACTGGATGAAGGCAATGCATCATGTGGAGAGTTCGTGGGGGCGGGGTGCAAGGAGGTTGAATAAAGAAATAAAATGCAGCTCGAGGGTGGAGGAAGGCACCACTGTTAGGGGGAAACATTTTTGTTCCACAGCAGGGCTGTGTTTCACACAAGAATGACTATGCAGGCAGAAGGCTCATGCTAGAAGGTCCTTCTAATTCAGGCCTGAGTGGTTCCTTCAGCATTAGCAGGTATCGCCCTTGTCTGCTTACAGCTTCCCCCCCTTTGGAATGCCAGGATTTTGTGATGTAAAAAAATTAGACCACGATAAGTGCGGTGCTGTTTTTGCGCAAAGACATACGTTTTCGAATCGTGGCCAAAAAGCTTCAAACTTGGTTTCATCACAACAGGGCACATTTTCCCACAAGCATTTTGGAAACACTGCTTTTTCTTTTTGCTAAATTTAGCTAAGTGGATGTTGGTTAAACTTTTTGGCCACAATTCCAAAAGGTATATTTGGTGCAAAAACAACACTGCGCCAAAAGAGCACCATGCTGACGGTGAAGCACGGTGGCGTATACATCACGCTTTGGGGGTGTTCTTCTTCAGCTGGACCTGGGGTTGAAGCCAAGGTGGAGGGAATGATGAACAGTTCCAAATACCTGTCAATTTTGGCCCAAAATCGTCAAGTGTCTGCTATACATCTGAGGATGAAGAGGAATTTCACCTTTCAGCACAACGGTGACCCCAAGCATTCATCCAAATCAACAAGACAACGGCTTCACCAGTAGCAAGGCTTTGGAATACACAGCCCAGACCTAAATCTGTGGGGTGACCTCAAGAGGGCTGTGCACAGGAGACGCCCTTGCAATCTGACAGTTTTAGGCGCTTTTGCAAGGAAGAGTGGGCAGATATTGACAAGGTAAGATGTGGCATGCTGATTTCTACCCAAAAAAAACTGAAACCTGCAAATAAATCAATAGGTGATTTAACATGGTATTAGTTTATGGGTGTGCACACTTATGCAACCAGCTTATTGTACATTTTTTTATTTTTTATATCCTCCCCCCCCCCCCCCCCACAGGTTTTTTTTCGAATGAATTGTACAGTTTATAGGTCACATTAAAGGTGGGAACAGTTTGGAAATTATTTATCATGGTTTCATTTTTTTTCCACAAGAACCTGGCATCAAAAGGGGGGTGTACACTTTTATAGGCACTGCATATAAAACATGTGTGTTTTATCGTAAGTGGCACTCTGCTCCAATCATGATTGAAGTCCAATCAGACTTCAGCTAGTCACATCCATGCCCATAAATGCTCATCATCAAAATATATAGAAAAATATAGACAGGTTAAAGCAACCAATTCACATACTAGTTTCATAAATAGTACCCTTCTGAAATCATCTAAAGCCCTTTAATCCTTTATCTGCTTGGGGGTCATAGTACAGGGTCAGCCAGCATGCTGCACCTAGACCTGTGTGATAAGGGCCCATGGGCTGTTCGTCCAAAGTCTGTGCTCGAACCAGTCATCATCCAATCACTGGCACAGAGATGGCCTGCTGAGCTACTCATCAACTGCTTGCAAGGAATAAGAATCCAATATTAAAAACTGAAATCATACACCACAACAGCAGATGAATGACCTCTTTTCCATTGATAATGCCACGCTGTTTGAGGGAAAATGCATCGGGAAATGGCGGAAACGGCACCCTTTATAATCAAAGCGCATTGCCTCCCACAGCCAGACGTGCTGCTCAGCCCTCCAAACCATCCGCGTCTCCCCAGAGCAACACTGATTCCCACTTCCTGCGGGCCTTAGCCAGGGAGGACACAGGTGAGCGTGTCCCTCTCATGGCTAATCCAGCCGCAAAAGACCGCATTACCCACGAGGCCACTTGTCTCCCAAGTCCAGAGCCGCCTCCGTCAGCCAGTGCCAGCAAAGCATTTAAAAAAAGCCTCTTTAAGGGAATTTGGGAATGTTATGCCGGATTTACAGGGATCCCTGTGACGAGGAAGATGTTTGCGTCATGCAGGTGACGGCTTTTGCTGTAATTCGACGCGGTACTTGTTGTTAGCACCTCCTTCGCTTATGCGACGTAACCCTGCAGCGAGAAACTCTCTGACAGTACTTTAGGCATTTCAGTTTCGAGCCGCTTAACTGCAAAAGTGTGCAAATGAGTCCTGGAATACACACCGTCACGGGGAATTCTGGAAACTGCACAAAAGTGATGAAGCCACAGAACTGGGCGTTTGTGATGTAAACATTAGCCGGCAACATTTCAGGGATATACAGCCACATGGCGTCTCGTTCTCAAACCACATCCTTGGAACTACACGCTGAGCAGTTTATCACCAGGGTGGCCATAAAGAGCAATGGCCGTCTCCTCCTTCCTGGAGCTGTTTTTAGTCCTGTTGTAAGGAAAAGGGACCCGTCAGAAAAGACTAAATGATGAGGCCGGGTGAACACAAAAGAAATGAGACATCTTAACGAGCGGCGAGACTCCTGTACAGAAAGTAATTGCGAAGAACACCGCTCCTTTAATAGTGACAGGAACTACGTGCAGGAGTACGAGAACAGAACCTGACAGTTAAAAAAAAAACCTCTAGCAGATGGTAAATGGCGTGACTGAGTATGCGCTCCTTATTGCTTCAGAGTACTCAGATAGGATTCCTGGCATCGCGGATGTCAGCTTTACCAAGAGCCTGATTAAAAGGGAGGAGACTCTTTCAGAACTCTGTCGCCTGGTACAGCTTTACGTTACCGACCAATCAGTCAAATCCCATTTAATATAGCACTTTTCACAAGCAAACAAGTTGCTTTTTCCCCCAATGTAGGCAAACTTGAAAAGGATATCTTTCTGGAAAGAAAGTACACTTCTGAAGTATCTTTTTTATTTAGCAGACACATTTATCCAAAATTATGTACATTTTTGAGAAAAACAGGGCACACCAGTGCTTGCAACCCAATCCTGGGGATTTGAACCCGGGACATGCTGGTCACGAGCATCCTAACCAACTGGGCCACATGCTTAGAAAGCAGCCTAAAGCAGGCTGTGGAATATGAAGTAACTGCATGGAGTTTGTTACTCTGGAGGCAAATCTGTGACGGAGGAGAGAACGGGGAGTTACTGGTGTCATCTGCCATTTCTGCTAAATGATCCATAATTCTCCCCTCGACAGCTTTTACTTTGCCCTTTGATGGCTGCCCAATCAAAAGATGGCGTCTTCAGTGCAGAAAGGAGTCCATCGAAGTCGGCCTGTGCACTTCTGAGCCCGGAAGGAGCCATCCGGGGATGGCCTGACATGTTAGCTAACGGCGTGGCCCTCCAGATCTGTGCACCGACACGATCAGCATTGACATCTGTCGCAGCATGTTAGCCCTGCTCGCAAACCAGGCATGTTCCCCATCTGGATCATCGGAGGCCTTACAGAGAAACAAACAGAAAGACAGAGACCCCCATGATCACCAAGGCAGGCATCTCAGAAAGAAATCATCTGACTGCAGGCCCCTGCTGATGGCAGGTCACAGGCTGTATAAACAGTCCACCATGTATTACAATGATCTACCTATGCGCTATAGTGCGGTATGAGGTCACATGATTGAGCCGATTGGGGTGCACCAGCCTGGAATAGCATATCACAGGACCGGCACTGCACTGAGGTACCTTGTCAGGCAGCTGGAGAACTTGGAAGAACCACAACTAACTAACTAACTAACCCCAGTGTGTGTATTGCTAATAAAAATAGAATAACCTCAATTTTATAAAAATTCGTAACTGCGATCAAAAAACTAAAAATACTTTAAAAAGTGTTGTGTTTAGTTTGGTTACTTATGGTTAAGGTTAGGGCTGGGTAGGGTTTAAGGATGTCATTCTTAGGATTGGGGTTATGCCCAGAAATATGAATGGAAAGAACCCACAAATATATGAATATAAACAGGTGTGTGTGTGTGTGTGTGTGTGCGTGAGACAGAAAGACAGACCACCTCCAAAATTGTCTCGCTTTCCGTTTTTGATTCCTAGCTTCCTGAAAATTCATTTACTCAGTTTTGTTCAGCCGAATCACCTAAATGTTGTAACATAGAGAACAGATGAAAATATCAATAAATTACATCTGATCAGCCCGAGACTGGCGCTCGCTGCAGCATCCTCTCACTTGCCTGCTTGGCGGCTCTAGACCAGCTGCTGATGGCGTTCCAACTCCACCTGCTGGTGGCGACTGTAACTGCAAGACTTCCCCAACTCCAATGTAGTCAAGCAGCATAATACAAAATAAAGCCTGCAGTTCGTGTGTGAGCATCACTAAATTATTGATTTATTTGTTTGTGAACGCCTTTTAAAATTCAGAAGATTGCTGGATAATATTCTGTTTTACAATTTTATTTTCTATTTTCTGCAGAAGCCACATCCACCATATTTTAAATCCGACGTTACTAAAATACTCCATGGGATTGGCACAGCGGCACCATAACTCCACGTCGCAGATTGGTATTAGTGCTTCAAGTGTCATTTTTATTTATAATTGATAATGGTACTCAGTAATTTAATTTATCTTAAAAGCACCATTTGGACGTCTATATTCGCATGCTCATTAATTGTCTGCCATCAGTCCACCTCTGTACCATTGATCTGTTGGTTTTTGTTTTTTTTTTATCTACTCCAGCAGTTTCTATCCTGGGATTTGAACCAGCAGCCCTTCTGGTTGTAAGTTTAATTCACTTACTATGTGCCTGGCCCATGGCACTGAATATGTTTCCCTTACCTAAGCAGTGCCTGTTTCTGGGATTATTTGTAGGCAATAGAGCAGCTAATCGTTTGCGGGAACGAGAACCAGGGCATCCGTTCCTGGCTGAGCCACAACGGGATGCAGTCAGACTCCATACGTGTTATGCAAACAGAGCCGGGGGGGGGGCACATGGGTGCTCACTACCTGGTAAATTAATACCAGCAAAAAGCGTGCTGCACTCAGGCAACTCCGCCTGCGCCAAAGATCAATAAGCATGCAAATGAAATCATTTCGCTCTTTTCTGCCTTTCTTCGCCCCTTTTTTTAACCCCAATTGCCAGCTACAAGAATTTCAAAAGGCGCTTCTGCTCGGCTTTGAAGGCGAGACAGCCCCTTGTGGGGAAAGGGTCAGTTTTCTGAACGCATTTGATCTCAGCTGATGGGATGATAGAAGCTGAGATAAGAACGATATCCCACACAGCTATCAACATAGCAACATTCCCCGGCTCTGCTCTAAGGGCACGTCTCTGGAAAAAAAACAGAAAGAGCCCTCCACCCAGAGCAATGAAGTCATCGTCCACTTGGCACCTTGGCTGCATCGTTAGGGCTTGTCCTATGTCACTCGAGCCTTCGCACCCCATGGCCAATGGTGGGTGAGGACTCGAGCCGCACCTCCAGGTCCGCATGTCAATCTCTCACCTTGACACCCGAAGCTGGGCCCCATTCAGAGAAATGCACTGCTGTGCTCCGGCCACACAGAGTCCGCCAGCCCCTCTGTGCTCCCCCAGGCGATGCCGTGGGGTCACTAATGGCCCAGAGTCCCGGATAGGGACCTTCAACGAGATGAAAGCTAAGGTAAGTGCTCATTCCATCTGGAGACTAAAGACCTGTATATGGACTGCGCCATCCATCAGATGGGCTAATTAGGCTTTCATATCCCAGAGAGGGCGCAACGTGCGGCAAGTAGGAGCATGTGCTTAGTGCGAGGCTGGATTTTTTTGCATGCCCCCATATTAAGGGACTGAGATTTTGTTCCACACAACATTTGAAGTCTAACAAGCGGAGTCGCCTTTGAAGGCTAGCAGTAGCTTTGGCGAGAGGTCTTGCTGGAGAGCAGCACTGTTATGTGTGATGAAGGGAATAAAAGGGACGATGCGAGGTGTGCAGAGTGCAGAATCACAGCCCTTACTGAGCGAGGAGTGGCCACCTGCAGCCCAAGGGCCCGCACCTCTCTGCTGGGAAAAATGCGGGTCAGGCGGGTGGAGCTTTCACTGCGACTCCAGGTGTCCATCTGACTGCCCCAGTGCTGACTGGAAAGCCCATAACTTCAGCTTCCTGCAAAAACCACAACGGCAGTCATCAAAAGCAATGACGTACAGAAAGAGTCACCAAAAACAGTGACCTACAGAAAGACAGTCGCCAAAATCAATGACATACAGAGAGACAGTCGCCAAAAACAGTGACCTACAGAAAGACAGTCACCAAAATCAATGACATACAGAGAGACAGTCGCCAAAATCTATGACTTACAGAGAGACAGTCGCCAAAAACAGTGACCTACAGAGAGACAGTCACCAAAATCAATGACATACAGAGAGACAGTCGCCAAAAACAGTGACCTACAGAGAGACAGTCACCAAAATCAATGACATACAGAGAGACAGTCGCCAAAAACAGTGACCTACAGAAAGACAGTCGCCAAAATCTATGACATACAGAGAGAGAGTCGCCAAAAACA
>JAODKM010000020.1:18194351-18219437 GCA_026780845.1 Petrocephalus sullivani
ACTAGTTATAATTCCAACTTCTGATATCAGGAATTCAGTTTTAACTAGTCGAAATGCCAATTGTTGATATCAGGAATTGAATTGTGACTAGATATAATTAAATTTTAATCATTACTTTCTGATATCAAGAATTACCGTTCTAACTATAGTTGGAACTGAATTTGTGATATCGGAAATACACATTATAACTAGTGACAATTGAATTTCTGTGCATTCTAACTACTTAGAACTGAATATGTGAACGAATTAAAGCTAAAACGGCTTGGCATACGGGATGGACTTTTTTTAGACATAAACTGGGAAGAAGCAGAGCGCCGCGATCATTTCGAAATAGACCACAAGCCGCGTGCTTCCTGGATTTTGTCATTGTGAACTCTGCAAGCATACGAACAACAAACTTATAATGCTTGTGTACAGCACTTGATTTATTTAGACGTTTTAAAAACAACGAACGTATTGTCCAAATTTGGTGAGTTTCTGTGTTAGAGACAGGTGACGAAAAATGTGGAAGGACCCAGGAGGTCCTCAACTAGAATAGGGCTGTTCAGCCAGATTGCCTGAACAAAACACATTGCAACGTCTACAGAAACACGGGTCAACACACACTGTGTAACATTTGACAAGTCTACACTAATTTAATCTACCATTGAGTTTTGGAAGTTGTATATAATAACTATGGAATTGGCAATAAACTATATTATCATAGAATATGAGGTAAAATTAGGCATTTTCTCGGGGCACGCGCCATCGACTGAGGACACAAAGATGGCGGCCTCCTTGCGGCTCGGACGTCGGGGAGTATTAATTGGGTTGAGATTACTTAAAGTACAAAATGCATTCTGGATACAGCAGTTGTGTCGAAGTAATTTAAGGCATTTCTTTCTGTCTCCATCATGCCTGGGTGAGTACTGCCACAAAGCGAATCACACCTGCTTGCCTAAGGCTGGTGGTTTGCAGTCTGCATAACCTGCTGTCAGTCTAACAAACACGATTAAATAAAATGGCAACTGAATGTGGTTGTCAATAAAAGATATGCAGTTTGAATTATCTGCGTATTTTAATTGCTCGTAAAGCGTGAATGTACGTATGTGCCTTGCGTTGGATTGGCATACCGTATACAAGGGCTGCCCAACCCTGCTCCTGGAGATCGACCACCCAGCAGAGCTTAGGTGCAACCCTAATTTAACACACACACACACACGATACAAATAATTGGATCATTTTGTAGCATTTCAGTATTATAGCCAGCTATGTCAGCAAGCTACAAAAATATCTGATTATCTGTACCAGGTGTGTTAAATTAGGGCTGCACCTAAACTCTGCTGGGTGGTAGCTCTCCAGGAGCAGGGTTGGGCAGCCGTGCAGTACAGGGTGTACCGCAGTGTTGCGATGGATGGATGGATGGATGGATCGATGGATCGATGGACACACACACAATAAGAAAACTGCATAGATGGCGGAGATATACCGACAGATATCGAATGTAAAGTTGGTTAAATACGTTTTAAATGTCGTATATATGCGCAGGGGCGCCGCCAGAAATCTTGGGCCCCATGAAAGATTAGAACTTTCTGCATGTGCATGTGATCATCTGTTTAGCCCCTAACAGGGCCCCATGTCAGTGCTGGGCCCCTAGAATCGTTCTAACCTTTCCCCCCCTGGCGGCGCTGTATATGCGTGTCGACAGTGTTTGCATCTCCTGTCTTTGCGGGCAAGTTCAGCTACAACCGATTAATAGTGAATTGCTGATGGCAGCCAATCGTTTAATAAGGGTTACCGCTAATCTCGTCAGAATACCTCCACAGTTTAAGATGCTACCTACCTTACGAAATACAATTTGTATGAATGGGTCATTGTCTGGTTAGTAAGATATTTCTTCATATATTTGCTAGGAATACAGGTAATGTTTGCGGTATGATAATACAGCCCAGTTTACCTTTAATTGCATTGTTTTGCCCTAGGTGGAACTGGTTTTACCCCATTTTGCTAAAAATAGTGTCCCATTGTACTTTGACGGCTCTCTACAGTTGACATCTGCTTGAAAATACTGAGCTGGTTTGATTTGAAAATGTTTAGTAGTTAAATTTCTCCTGGCAATAATAAACTGATACCCAATTCCCATTAGAATTAAGATGTATTGTTTCCCCCATTCCAATCCACTTGGTCAATCGATATTTGTACTTTCAATAATTTCGTGAAATGCACTGAAGTAAGAATTACATAAGTCACAATGCAACCAGCGTTTGCGCGTATTACTGCCGTCTAAAGCTAACAACGGGCATCGGGGTACATTTCGCTTATCTAAGAAGGTTGTCTGTGTGTAATAATGGCCTGCAGGGGGCACTCGCAGCTCAAAGATGTCTGGCCGTTCGCCGTATTAAACTGCGCAAGTGCGCCCTGGCTCCTCACGCTGGGAGCATCACTTGTCTTGCAGTTCAACTCATGCGTTACTGTAAACGAAGGCGCTACGGATCTTGCTCTCTGACGTCTCATGTCATTATAGTTGTTCCTTGCCGGCTGCTTAACGCTGCTGGGTGTAATCTGTCCACTTGTTGTTAATACCAGATTCAAGCCTCTCTGGCTTGAATGATGCCAGTGTAGCAGAAATCTACGGGGAGAAATTCTGCCATTCTTCACATTCCTTAGCTCCTTCCTGCTGGGAAGGATCGTAGTGCATATTTTCCCCTATGTCTGCCATTACTTTTTGCAAAAGGAGTGCTATAGGATTCAAATCAGGTGACGACTTCTTTTTTAAAAACTGCCGTGTGCTTATGACAGTGTGTTTAGGATCATTGTATTGCTGGTAGAGCCCTCTCCTGCCATGTGCCTCGAGACTAGGAGTCACCATTTCATTATGTACTTTGTTGTACACAATGGCGTTTATGTTGCCATCTGATGAAGTAATTTCTCCTCCACCATGCAAGTTTTATTTGTTTCTGTTTATCTGACCAGAGAATAAGCTGCTAATATCAGGATTCTTTTTATGTTCTTTGGCAAACGTTAATCTTTAAGTTTTGTGCCAGTTGCTGGTAATGTTTTCCCTTGGAGGTTAACTTCATGTTGAGGCCAGTTTCTGAGGCTGAACCTGGTGCCTGGTTAGCACTGGCTTGCCTGTGGTTCAGAGCAGCAACAGACTCTGCTTTGTAATCTTTCTTCCTGCTGCAGCTGTGTTTAATCTCATGTTCAGTAGGTTACCCATGTTCTTGTAACTTCTTTGACAGCTTTATGTAGTTTTACTATCTGGAGTCTTAAAATTTCAGGCAGTTCCTTTCATGTGGAGCCATACTGGATTTCAAAATTGCAAATATTGTTGTGTTAACAGCCTGTTTTGAAATCCTACCTGACCAAAAGTCCAGCTGGCAAACATGTGGGAACTTGGCCATACGTCGTTTGGGCAATGGGACTGAGGGCTTGCACAATTAGGGTGGATTGAAAATCCCATCACAGGTATAATCTTTGTTTCACTGAGTGTCTATATGTTAGTGTGTAATTTCAATATCACCTGACTAACCTAATTGCTTTCAGTTCTGCAAAACTGCACATATCCTATTTTTTAAATTAAAATGCAGTTATTTTATGTTACTGTTTTTCGTCATTTAACATTAACATATCCTCATGAATTAGAAGGATGCATTAGAGGAGCATGGCTACTCATTGGGGTTAATAGAGGTAGTCCCCGACTTACGATGCGGATGCGTTCCGATGACCCCACTGAAACTTGAAAATATCGAGACGGGCTTTGAAACACCAAAAGCACTGGGGGAAGAAAATATGTGCTCCAACACGGCGACAACTGAACTCTGCCAATCGCTGGCAAGAGTGAGGCATCTCGCAAGGCGGGAGATGCGATCATCCCGACAGCATCCCAACCAGTCGTAGTGCATATTCCGCTATGTCTGCCTGCCGCAAGAAATATATTTTCTATTTATAATGTTTATAATGTTGTCCTATCGCTATCGTCATCGTGAGATCGAAAAATTGTAAGTCGAACCATCGTAACTCTGGGACAGTCTGTAGAATGGCCACAAGTGCAGAAATGACAGCGCAGTATGGCTGTGTGTGTGTGATGGCTTATCTACACTGGCAGTGGTTCTGGAGGCAGAAGTGGGTCCTACCCAGTGCTAGCTATGTGAACCTGATAAAGGCACTGCAGAGTGCACCAAATCTATCTGTAAATCGAACTAGATAGATTTTTTTGGATGGTTTTGGTTGGACAATGAAACTGAAACCACTGCATTTGAGGTTTTATGTCTATATATTAGCGGCCTGGTGGCCAGTATGCACTGAGTGCACATTCCATCAGTAAGAGCAGAGTGAGACGGTTGAATTAGCAGAGCGGTAGCACAGTTGTAAATGAAATACTGCAAGCCGCACAACATAATGGGAGACATATCAGAGTGCAAAATGGAGTACCAATTGTTGGTGTGTGGCTGGTGTATCTGTGACTAGGATAGCTAATTTTTGAGACGTATCAAGAGCCACGGTATCCAGGCTAATGTCAGCATACGAGCATGAAGGCCGGACCTCATCCAACAAGAGTATCTGTGGATGCTAGAGGAAGCTGTCTGAAAGGGATATCCGGGTACTAACCTGGATTGTATCCAAGAAAAAAATAAAACCACAGATGCTCGACTCACTGCAGAATTAAATGCATGCCTCGACTCATGTTTCCACCAAAGCTATTCATCAGGAGGTCCATATGGTCAATTTTCATGGTCAGGCTGCTATAGCCAGAACTTTAGTCACTGGTGCCAGCAGCAGATATCTTGGGCTGTGGACAATGTGACACATGCATGATTAAATGTTCTCCGGTGTGTCCACCTTCACTGTATTTCCCACATTCGGGAGAATTACATGTGGAAATGCCCCAAAGAGGCTTATCACCCGGACTCTTGTGTACCATGTGTATCACGGGGGTGCATCAGTGACGGATTGGGCCACAATATCATGGCATTCCTTAGGCCCACTACTTGTTCTACATTGGCGCGTCATTGCCAAGGATCACCAAGCCATTCTGGAGTACCATGTTCACCCATTGGTCCAAGTATTGTACCCTGAAGGTAGCATTAAAGCCCTGCTGCCCAAGTCACTGTAGAATTAGGGCACAGGAAGACTGGCGAGTGGTTTGATGAACATGAAAGTGAAGCTGAACATCTCCCATGGCCTACAGTCACTGCATCTGAATATTACTAAGTCATTTTTTGTTTCATTGTCCAACCTGTGTGTGTGTGTCTATGCATAAATACAAATTAATTGGTACCGTTCCCTTTTGCTTCTTATAGGGCCGCCATCAATCAAGGTGCAGATGCCCGCACTCTCCCCCACCATGGAAGAAGGCAACATTGTCAAGTGGCTGAAAACGGAAGGTATGGCCTGAAGCCCCCCGTCGCACGCCTGTCTGATAGCTCCAGCAAAGATGACCGTATTCTAAAAGCAACATCAGTTATTTTTCTTCCCCCAAATGCTAATTCATTGGCTCAAAGAATGATTTTTATTTTATTAACAGAATATAGTGTCTCTTTTCCCACCTCTTTATATCTTTACAGCAAAGATTTTGTTTATGAATGTTTAATACATTTTTAATATTTAATACATATTCATTGACTAGTTATTCTCTTACTTTCCAGAAATGTTTGAATACGTATCGATTTACTAAAATGGATGAAGCTCAGGGGTTAATTTAGTTGTTTGTTATTGGAAGGTGAGGTGGGCTGGTTAAATGACAACAAGGCAGCAAAGGTCCCATTGAAAGGTCAGAGTGCCACAGTCATAGCCGTAGTAACATGGGTGATTCTAAAGGCACTGCTGAGATAATGCCCTTCAAGGAGAGTACTCGGGGAGTGTTAATGGTTTCCAGGCCACGTACCCCATTTACCGTAGATGGCTGCAGCACCAAACGAGTGTGCGATACATGGTGGAGGAATGCCTCAGGCGTCATGGGGGGGGGGCAGTCATTAATTCTTGGCACACAGCGGCCCTTGGAACAGGGTGACATGACCACCATTTTGAGCACATATATCAGCCTTAATAATGAAATTACCTCCAGGCCTCAAAAGTAATTAGTGTCACAAAAAGACCCCCATAATTGTAAAAAATTATTACCGTGTTCCTACCCTCTGTCAAAGAAGTCTTTAATCAGATAAATACATGTACTTTATCATAATGTAGTAGCTTTGTTAGTGAGTGTAAGATTGTCAATAATAATTTGATCTTAAGATCACTGTACTGAACAGCGTATGTGGTAGTAATTGGTATCAAAACTAACATTAAAGTAACTGAAGAGATTGCACTGAAAAAATGTGAGGTAAATGGAATGAAATGCACCTAAACGGAACACTCTGGTAGGGCTTTCGTTTGTAACCTTTGTCAACCCCGACATCTCCCAGCGGGAGCTCGCCTGCTGGCTGTTTAGTTGACTTTAGGGTCAGCTGCTTTAAAAAGAACCTTTGGGGCCTCAGATAGACTTGTTGTGTGTGTGTCTGTGAGGGAGAGAGATGTACAGAATTGGTAGTACTGACACTTTAAATTCACAGATTTTGAACTGTGACCTCCAGGGTTATTTTCCTCTGAAACACAACAATTTCTAAGCCACCTCTGCCCCTTGGAAATGCCCTGTAACGGTCAGGTCAGACCCCGGGGTGCAGCTCGCCCCTTAGGAGCTGAAGCTCGCCTTTCATCCCTGCATGACAGGAAGAGGCCTTCTGGCCTCATGCAGCTTCCTGCTCAGCTCTGTCCTTAGTGCTGTTCACTATCCTGTTCTCAGGTTTTTTTCTTCTCACCTGGTTTAAATTTTTAAGGAAGGATTCTTGTGCTCTTAAATATTGAATTATAGCCTACTGAATACCCTGTGATTTAGCTACTTTTTTAAAACTTATGGGGTCACGTTCCTCTTTTGTTTTTTTTTTTTTTCGTCCTTCTCCTCCGAGCTGAACACTTGGCTTCTGTTCCCTTGTGCCCCTGGAGTCCCCAGACCTGTCTTAGATTAAGCGCCGCATATTTCCCCTTAAGCTACGAGAAGTGGGCAGAATACAGGAATATACATCAATAACCAGGCTTTCAGACAGGGCTTCCGATATTATTGATTAAGTCCCTGTCTATTTGCTTTGCTTCATCCCAGAAACGCTACCCGCAGCCAGTGCACTTCTCCTGCTATGCAGCAGGTGGTACTGCAGCTTGCAAATTACATTTTTGACCAGTTACTATTTACCAGCAGATTGAAGAATCAATCTCAGATCTATAAATAAGCTGGTGTTGGCAGTCCTGACTATTGTAACTTAAAAACAGGTAACACGGTCCAGGTACATGTGATATTAATCTCCTTCCCTTAGCAGCACTGGTTTTTTTTCTGCGTTCAAACAGCCACTAGGCTGTTGTTCTGCCTTAAAATGCCGGGCCTCATTGCGCATCTGAGCTCTTAATTATGATTCATGAAGATATCAGTTTAATATAATTAACATAATGACTGCAGGAGTGTTTGCTGTGAAATTTTAATCATGCTAGCCCAGCTGCTGCACCTTTCCTCTAATAAAATGTTTATTTAGAACCACAGAGTGGTCAGTGATTTAAGTTAATCAGAAACATTTAGTCATTTTTTCCCACGATTACAGTTCAAAATAAGTTTGGCTCAATGAAGTTATAATCGAGAGAGTTCACACCTAATGTCTATCGCTTAGTCTGAATTTGACTCTCCCATTCCAGCAGAGATTCTGTCTGACAAATTTTATTGATTTTATTATTTTGCTGTTATACTGAGTAAACGCATTTTGAAGTCATCGATTTAAGGAAAGGTCAAACGTTTATTTCAGTGATAAAGATCTTATGTTCTAGTGATATGCATTTGGTTGTAGTGGGTTCATATCCGTTCCAGTGCCGAGTCACACTAAACAGCACTGCGTGTTGTGCTGCTGGCATATAAGAATCTGCCTTGGTAGTCCTGTCTATATTTGTACGTTTGCTATGGCCTTGGCAGGTAGCGGTCAGTAAATCGGGGCTCACGGAATCTGTAGCCCGACATCCTGGGACAGTCAAGTTTTCCCATCCGGCTAACAAAATGTGATAACCCCTGTAATCTCCTTACCCAATTGTGGCTGTAATTAAATGTCCGTAATGTACCAAAAAGTCTGCATTTGAACACGTTTAAACCCATCATCTGAGGCCCTGGTCATTATTGCAAATGTGCCATATAATCACGATGAGATATATCATGTGGCCCTATAAATTTTATATAAAAGCAAACAAAGGAGAAAACTAATATTACTGTATGGGACCCATACCTACAGAAAAAGAGCAAAATGGTTGAGTCGCCCGCTGTCCGATTTGTGGATGTTATTTGTTTGGTTTTTCAAACATCGTGGGTAACGTTGAAGCAAAAAATAGCCTGTCTGGAGGTTTAATTTTGTTTCTTGTGGTTGGGTACAAAAACCTAAGGAGGAAAAAAAGTGTGTACAATGTATCTGTGTATTCATGGGTAAGTACAGAAGTGCAAAAATCTCATGCTTATTCAACAATTATATATTGTTTATGGTTATATCATTTTCATCATGTAATGGTAACGCTAAGCAGATACGTTGCACTCTGCTATAATTTTAACATTACAGTTCTGTCTGTTATTACAACAAATCTGGTTTGAACGGTGTCCATTCCACGCATTTTTGAAACCGGTGGAAATGCAGGCCAGTTCTTAAAAGGCACGAAGTGAGAACCAGCACCAGCTCCGTGTTGGTCGAAACAAGAAGCGGTTGGTTTGCCTAACATGAAAGAAGAATGGCCTTTAGGAAAATTTTCAGCATTGAATTTTTTAATGTTTTTCTTATTGAGTTAGTCAAAATTTATTTGTGAGACCAAAATCGAAGAGTGCCTGCCCAAAGGCTTACCAGGGGTTTAGAAATTTGGTGAGCCATGTAAATCCTGTGTACCCCTCTGCTAGGCGAACCTGTGGCAGCCGGAGATGCCCTCTGTGAGATTGAGACCGACAAGGCGATCGTCACCATGGAATCCAATGAAGACGGTGTGCTGGCCAAGATTCTGGTAAGCCATGCATGTCCGCTTTCCCAGCATCACCCCACCACCTGGGAAAAACCCTTAGAAGCTTTGGACGTATGTGCGAGTCCTTGTAAGTTGTTTTGGTTGTAAGACGGGCGGTCTGTATTAGCCAAGGTGGTGCATAGCTGCAAATAGTGAGGAAGAATATCAGGGGCCATGATTTTTATGTTACTATTTTTCCCTGCTGGTTTTGACCGACCATTTAAATTTTGCGTGGTAAAGCCCTCCTCCTTTCTGCTGGCCTTTCCCTTATTACAGAAGCTTATTAAGCTTGTTAGAGCTGGATATCGGTAACCTGCCGTGTCTAAGGATGTCAAGATTAAAGGTTGCTCTTTGTTGTTCTTATTTAGGCAGTGAATGGTGCTCCCTCCCCCAGAAAGAATAGTGATGGCAAGGTTCACAGTTGTCTGGTCACCATCTCCTGGTTTTGCAGTCACTACAGCTATATATGGCTTATGAGCCCTCTTCTCTTGGCAGTGTTTATTTAGTCATTTATAGCCGATTTGAGTCTGAGAAACCATCTGTGTTTGCTGTATTATGTATTATCAGTTTTATGCTCTTAACACCTGCAATGGGCATGTATAATAAATTAACCGTAAAATTTGCCATGCCCATTGTTTGGCCCCTGGTTGTCACACACAGCCAAGCGTCGCTGAAGGATACTTATGGGCAACATTTAAAAGTTGCTTGTAGTACATTTTTGCACTAATAGGAAGGCCAGAATGCCAAGCAACCCAGTGGACGGCGAGTCTGCGAAGGTGAGTCTGCGCTGTAGAGGCATTACTAAGGATCCACATGCAAATCTATGTGGCTAAAGGGCTCATGGTGTGTTCGATTATCCCGAAGAAGTCGGAAATTCCAAGGTGCGAGACGTCACAACCGACCAGTTTCCTGTTCGAGCTACACAATTCAGAAGAAACATGGCTGCCTCCACGAACATATTGTCCTGATCTGAACACAAAAGTTAATGTATAGACATTTATTACTTTACATAAAAGACTGTGTGATTACATTCATAACTAGTAATACATTTAATAAAATAAACATTTTGAAATATTTATAAAAATAGAGAAACACAGTGGATCACTTATTGACTGTGTAAGCTGCCATGTTGAAATGACGTCACAGGGGAAACTCGGACACCAAATTTCTGTCAGACTTCAACCTCGGCAAAGCGGCGTGTTTCAGACTAGAAGTGACGTTTTCGTGACGTTTTTGTCCGAGCTGCGACTCGCAGAGAGAGAAACGAGCGCAGAATATGTCACTCATTCCCTCAGGCCGAATGGCATCATGATTAACCAATAAAGGCCACTCCCCTCCAGTCTTGGCAGTGTTATCTGTGTCTGTCCCTCTGGTCTGCTTGGTCTCCCGATGTAGGCCTGCTCCCTCGTCAGAATGGAATATGCCGCCCAGACTGTCAGCTGTGCTGCTAAAACAACTGAAACGTTTGTTTTCTGGCACCTGTTGTCATTCATTATTCAGGCAGATTTGCAGCAGGATATGCCCTGTGACGGCTCCCCCAACGTGCCCACAGCAGAAGCAGTCTACCATGCTTTGTTTTAGACATGTGGCTCTTCCCTCTTCCTACTGAACTGAAGCAGTTTCCATGGAAACCTTCAAGAAAAGGTGCCCTGAGTGTGATAGCCCCCTTCCATGTCCCAAGACCTACAACCCTGCCAGCGGTGTTCAGCGGTGAAAGCAACCGGAAGATTTACGTTTATTAGCTCAAATCAATGGCTACTTAACTGCTAATCTGTTCCACTGTTTCGTTGTCTTTTAGACTGTGTGTAGGGGAAGTGAAAGCAAGTAGCATGTGAAGCCACTAATTTTTATTTTTATTCCCTTTGACTCTGTGGTATTTTTGTGTTTACTTCCCCTGGTCCCCAAACTGCTGTCATGATGCTAGAGCTATTCTTACAGAAAAAACTACCCAAAACACTGTCATTAATAAACCCCATGAAGTCGTACTGCGGAAGGCGTAGCAAAGAAGACCCGCTTGCTCTAAACACAGTAGGACGAGCTCGGGGGTTGCTTCAGTCAGCTTCACGCATTTTCTGTGCTTCGGCGTAGTGTAGAGCTACCAACATCCGCTCTGTTGCTGCTAGTCTGGCTGCACATTTAAGGTTGTGCAGCCCTGTGTGGAAATGCGGCCTCTTTGTGGCTTCTGGAGCTTTGGATGAATACCATATGCGCTTCGTGTGCTTAGTGGTCCGGAGTGGCTCTCGCATAATACAACATCCCACTCGGTTTTCGCTTGTATCCCTGAAGTCTTGTAAGTGGGCTAGATATGCTTGGCTGCCTTTTGCTAAGAGCGCCTCATTCATCTTCGTGCCCAAGAGGAGACACTAAGTAGCTGGGAAAAGCCGAAACACACTTAGCACCAAGACTGGCTAAGACCGGCGTCTTCCTGCTTCGGCTCACACCAGACCTGTGCCCGGGCCTTCCAGACTTTCTACACCGGGCTCGCCACGAGTCCATTTGAAGGGAGACGTCTGCTTGCAGAACACTGTCATCGCATCTGTGTACGTGTTTGCGTGTCTGTCATTCACTCGACCCACATTCACACCATCAGGTTCCTCCTCTGTGATCCATTATGATGCTGCAGTCTAATGTGCCTTCTGTAGATACGGGAATACCGGGCCAGCAAGGCTGGCTGTGTTAACTCTGCTCAGCATCAATCAGTCCAAGCTAAGGACTGAGAGCCCCGCAGTTAAAGAGGAGCTGGATGTGCTGTCATCAGACTGTCTGTGTGTCGTTACCACTGGGGGCTGACGGCTGTACGCCTGCAGAAGCACAGGTCGTTTCGCTTATCCTGGAAATTCCCCAAAGCTTGACGCGTCCCCTATTATAAGTCATATTCTTTAGATTTGCCATTTTCGTTTTACGGTGGTAGTTTTAAAATTTGCCTGGAATTGGTTTAAAATGTATTTCATTTATTATTTAAGGTATTTACGCTGCTCAGAAGTGCTTAGGGGTGGGTATCGTTAAGCTTTTAACAGTACTACTACTCTTACCGGTACTTTTAACACTATTGTTATTGGTACGTTTTCAAGAAAAAATGAAATTTAAAACATAATTAACATTGCTTTATTTAGCAAATCACTATTATTATTCAACAAACTTGCTTTTAATGCAAATGCAAAATTAAAACTTCACAAAAAGTTACAATATTACCAAAATCATTATAATTGTCATGCCCGACTGCTCCTCCTGTGTGCCACGCCCCCTCCTTGCCCTCGTGGGAATCCTCCCGTTCCCAGCTGTTTCTCGTCTGCAGTTAATGTTTCGTTGTATTTAGTCCGCACCAGTCCTGTCTCCCCTGTCGGTCTTTGTCAATGCTCCGTACGCTCGCTATCACGCTTGCTCCCATTTGTATCCTGTTATTACCCTGTTTTCCCTAATAAACACCCTTTGGAAGGGCTCAAACACGCAGCCTGCTACCATGGGTTGTAAATCCTCCCGCCGGCGTGACAATATTTTTGTTAGTTTTAATTCTTTCTAACAACTTCTCAGTCCACAACAAGTTTGTGTGCAATATCACATAAAATATATATCTGTGTATCTGAATTTCTACAGGCTGTACTTGTCATATATTTCAATGTCTACTAATGGATATTAAGTGTCATGTGATTGTGTACGTCTGCTTTTATATCTTACAATGTATTAAACTTTAAATCTGCGCATACTCTCGCCGATCGGGCAGGGTCCAGCGGATGTCAGTATACAAATCTCACACAGCCATAAGCGGGACAGGGCTTTGCGCATGCGCACACACATCGAACAACACTCTAGATTAACACCTTAATCAGTAACGGAACTGGTTAGATAAACTGGGAAGTATTCCGCTTATGTAGAAACAATAAATATCTGATTGATTTATTAATTTCCCCAGTACCAAAAGCAATACCTTGAACGTCAAAGCTTATCGATGCGCCGGTCTTTAAAAATTCCCTAGAAGTGCAAGCCTCCTCCAAATGCAGCTTTCAATTTTAATTAAACTCATAATCCACGTCTAAAGCAATATCATACATGGCACCAAACCGAAAACCTGTTATGTTCCGCTGAAATTCCCCAGAATCCTGGTCAGTGTCCTGTACAGCCATGCCAAGCTACTCGTTGGAATAGGAAAATGCATTTGCCAGTTAGCTGCCCGTGACCAGGAGGCAGTCAGCCACAACTTGTGCCTGGAGGCATGCAGACCCCGCCATGTAACTGCCCGTCACCAAACTGATCACCGGGGTCGGCCCCCACCCTACTGCCACCTGTTCTTCTGTCCATTTTTTTCAGCCGCCTTCTTTCCTGCTCTGCCCACGGGCCTTCAGCCGCGGTAAACCGAAGCACGAGCTTTTTAAGCGGTGGGATTCCCCGTCACCCTGGCCAGCTGGAGCACAACTGCATGAACGGCTTAAACATTTGGTGACGGCTTGCTGAGGAATCGGCCGGCCCAGTTTAATTTAAAAATGTAACACTTGAAGATCTCATGGCTTTGAGTCTTGCCCAAGAATGTCTTTCTTCAAAGGCGTAATGATGATTAGATTTTGTTCCCAAGATGTGTTTTCCTTTCGAAGGTTATTTTTTTTTTTTGGTCTTGTAGTAGTTGGTGTTTTTGTTGCTCTGCCAGATTGTCCATTCTTCTTTTGCAAGTTTTAAAGCCAATATTTATCATGTGAAATTTTGATAAGGCTGAATTGGACAAGGCTGAAGAGTCTGTTCTCCCCCCTGGCTGATTCCTGTTGAAGGTCCCAGTTCACATCCTCTGTAGCAGATGCTCTCCAATTTAATAAAAACATCTCGTTTTGCAGAGGACTCCATATATTTATCGCATTGAGCTTTGAAAGGAAATCTCAAGACTTTTTATTTTTTTTATTTTTGCATGTGTATGATTTTAGGAAAATTAGCAGGTTTTTGATCATATTAATATGCTCAAATTTTACAAAAAAAAAAAAAAAAACATCATCCTGGAAGACTTTCTGCTTGATTAACCCTTTGCTGTCCAGCCCAGTCTGCCTGGATACTGGTCCTGCCAGGTTCAAATATAGATTTACCCTTTCTGCTGCCTGCTAATCCCAGAGGATCAATTGGTGGAATTTTTACAGCTATGACCGGAAGGTCCCCCCCCGCAAAGCTGTTATTGCCAGACAGTTAGGGAATAATTACTCATTCCCGAACATGTGGTGCTTAGTGGGGGGGAGGGCTGAGCATCGCTGGGTCCTTTGTGCTGAAACCATGTGCTATACCCCGAACCAAAAATATATTTGTGTTCTTTAATTCGCATTCTTATTTCTCATTTAAGCCTGAATATCATGAATTTGTATACACCCCCCCATGCCAGCTCCCTAAACAGTTTGACAGTTATTAATTAAGGAATATCAGGTTCACAGACCTTCTGTCTAATCTGGTGGTTCGGGGAAATCCTTTGCGAGCGCAGTACCGCCCACGCACCTGGCGATGGCAGCCTTGAGCTCCGCAGACAGTGTTCAGGTGTCTCTGAAAGGATCCCGAAGACCCATCACGTATGCAACTCGCGTGGCGTGACGCTGTTGTACCAGAACGAGCTGCTCACGAGAGAGCAGTGTTAGATTCACACTATAAATACCTCCTGTTCTAATTAGTGTTTATTAGTTTGAGGGCCCTTTGAAAAAGGTGGGGCTTTGGATTGTAATCAGGTCTCCAGGGAACTTGGGGGTGGGGATGCTCATCCGTAACTGGAGTTTTTGTGCATTTTGCATAGCGATTCAGTACATGACCACATTGCTGGCTAACCCAGTGAGCTCCTGGAGATGTCTGACAATGTTGAGCAGTCAAGCTTAAAGCCCTACAGTGTGTGTCTGCCACGCGGATGGCGCATGTCACCCGCCCGTCTGCGCGGACGGCTTGTTGCTAGGAGACATGCCGCGAGGCAGCAGTCGCCTCTTCCAGGTGATCTCGGCACTGCTCACTGACTTGACATTCCGGATTTCTGCTAATCCTCCACTAAGTTATGTTGCGATACCTTTTATTGTTAGCAGCTGTTTATATAGTAGGAGATGAGAGGAAAAATATATTGAGTTTTTCCACTCAAGTGAAAACAAAAGAAAAAGCATTCCACATAGTTATGGTTAATATTTTAGGGCTGAAACAGGAACTGACCTGGGGCTCTTTAATGATGAGTCCAGAAGCTCCTTAAACATTGTATCATTGTACATGTCTCATTGCTAGGAAAATGATGGTGATGTAGTGGGGATCGCGACACAGTAATGGTTTAAAATGAGCAGTAATAATACAGAAAAATAATGATGCAATACCCTTCAATGCTTTCCCAGAATTTTGCAACCTGTGCTGCTCCCAGTTTGGAGGCTCAGCAATGATCCAGCCATAATCTCCGTCTAAAAATCCCTCTTCCCTCCTGCAACACTCTCCAAAAAGCCAGTCCACATCACCTAGCGATGTCCTACTGTTCTCAAAGTGACTGTGAATGGGCAAAGTGCTCAACGTGATTGTTGGCTCAGGCTAAGCCTAAGCTACGTCGGAGTGCTCCTTCTAGATGTCGCCTATCCTTGCTATTTTAATAGTGATGTCAATGATTACATTTTGGTCAGTTGTTGTTTTTTTTTCTCTCTTTCTTTTCTAACACAATCTGGGAAGTTCCTTAAAAGGTAACTCCCTTTTAATGCGGTCAATGAAACATTACTGAAGGTCTTTATTTAATTTCGAAATCTAAACTCAGTCAAAGCTTAGCACTTGAATGCTGCTTGATCTAGTTAGAGAATGAGAATTAGACAGAAATGCGTAACTATTCTTGAGCAGGATAGTACTAAAATGTGAGCCAGAGGATAGCTATATTGGGAAAAATAAGAACATAAGAACTATACAAACTAGAGGAGGCCATTCGGCCCGTCAAGCTCTCTTGGGGTAATGTTGAAGAGAGAACGAGAACCCAGCAGATTGTCTTCGCCCTTCTCCACAAGTCAGTTCGTTTTGTCGTTATTAGCACCTCCTCCTAAGTCTTAGCCATTAGCCATAGGTCAGGCTTTTGCTGTAATGAAAAGCTGGTGTCCTGACATAATGGCTGCTTTTGCTAATTAACCCCCCTGTTGAACGTTCTTTCAACATCACAACAATGTTTTGCCATCACCAGCCTCAGATTTGAAGTGCTGTCAGTTGATCAATGAACCGTGAGTGGTTCTGGGAGTGAAGTCTGGTCCCTTTTCCATGCTCGTCTGCTGGCGTGTCCCTGGCTGACCGCCAGGTTTCCTCTTCCCATCAAATCTTTAACCCAAGCTGAATTTCTACAGGGGAGTCTGACAGAGAGCCACGTTTGCCCTGACATCTCTCTGGTTTGTCCAGCTACACCTGTAGCGAATGAAACCAGATGCAGGATTCACTGGTGGATACCTCTTTTCTCTTTTCTCTATTTTAGTGTTTCCTAAACCAGTCCTCAAGGATCCCCAGATGGTCCATGTTTTTGCTTCCTCCTAATTCCCTGGGAGTTGCAAGGACTGGTTTGAGAAACACTGCTCTCTTTATCTGCGTCTTTTCTGGTAAAATCTTTTCCAGCTCACGAAGTCCACTAACAAGGCTGATTATTCAAAGCTTATTTGTTTGTTTGTTTATTTATTTATTTGCTTGTTTGTCTGATTTATGTTGTCATACACACATGCCAAATATCTAGTCGCATCTAGTAGCTGACATGATTGCTGTTGACTGTGGGAACTATTGTATCCTGTTTGAGGTTACTTACTGTAAATGGACAAATTTGCCTTTCGCATGTAAGTTGGAGGTCAGACCAAGAGCATCAGAGTGTTTAATAATGGCACACCCTTAGCTCCTCTGTTGTAGCCACAGAAGAGGAAGTGAAAATGCTGCCGAAGGGTCAAAGATACACCAGTGTTTTCCACTTCAGGAATTGCATGCAAGCAGCGTGTTGAGATGCCTCCGTCATTTCGGTGTCTCTTTTTCTCCCTCTCCTCTTTGGTAGACCTCATGGGGCTTATCCCGTCTCAAAAGGCCCCTCCCGAATTAAGCTCAGTTCTGTGGGCCTGGTAGAGCTGCCTTCCGATTGGCTGTGAATGCCGCCCTTCGCGCTGAGCCTTTTGCTAAACCCGAGTGCATTTCCCGTGCCTTTCTTCTCTGTATGCAGCATGTCTGTAGGGATTAATCAGATTGGTGCTGCCTCTGTGTCTTTCCATGTCATCTCAGAACCCCGCCTTTCATCCACAACTATAGCGTTGGCATCTGTCTCTAACAGATTTTGTGTGTAATTAACCATAATTACACAAGCTTTATCATTCACCCAGAGTGTCTTAATGCTCGTGCCGCATTCAAGGATGCCTTGGAAGCGATAGACGGATGATTTTATGCTCGTGTACTCTACATTTTGCCAAACTGTATGGTTTTCTGGTTGTTTACTTCTAATTGCTTCTGGTTTATTAGAAGTTTCCCATTGGCAGCTTGTATACATGCCTCATAATAAGCAAAGCGTTTGGTCCTGCTTCCTGCCCGCAGATGGAGGAGGGCAGCCGGGGGGTTCGGCTGGGCACGCTCATCGCCCTGATGGTGGAGGAGGGCGAGGACTGGAAGCAGGTGGAGATCCCCGCTGCCGATGCTGCTGCCCCCACGGCTCCGCCCCCACACCCAGGCCCGCGGCCGGCCGCCGCCACAAAGGCTTCTGGACCGTGAGTGTCACTTTGAGTCCCTGACTTTCCATCAGGCAGTGGGCGCGTCTGATGAGGCCCCGGCCTGCTGAATATTAGCACCCGCGCTCTGTGTACACAACGTTATGAGTGCAGTGGGCCGTGGCTAAAACAGCCACTGCGAGGCTCGTCCTGTTTTGCTACAAACACCGCGTTGCTGGGGCTGTACGCTCACGCTTTTTTCCAGATTACCTTTCGGTAGTCTGCCGCAGTTCCCTTTTACTGCACTTCCTGTCCTAAATGAGGAACGCGCGTGAGCCCCACACCGCTCCGCTCCTCTCTCTTGGTGACAGTTTTGTTTTGTGGGCGCTCTGTTGTTATTCTTGTTGTCCTGGCAAATATCTTAAAATGGGAGGTGTTGGAAAATGGGACAGTACTGTATGACTTGCATCTCGTAGCGGGAGATTGTCTGTCCTCACATTGGAGGTTTTCGTCTGTTCCTCTCACTTTAAGATAGTCTGCCTTTTGTAGATACTTTATTCAGCCTTGGGGATTAAAGTTTAAGGTGCAAGCAGCATTTAACCTCCCGTAGCACAGTTATGAGACTGAGGACGAGTGGTACAGGGTTGCAGGAGAATGCAAAGAATTGCATGAAAGTGTAGGAATGCAGAATGCTGGAGGCGTGAGGTTGGCAGCATGCTGAGACGGGGCAGTGGGTTGCTTCGTGACCACTGGCAGGATGAGAGGGAGAATGTCCCAGAAGCAGGCCACAGGCTTCACAGCATTCCTGCACCCTATGTGGCGCCCCCTATTGGTGTGGTGTGAGCGTGCAGTGTCGTATTCCTAAGGGTCTCCTTTTGGTAAGTTGGCTGTGCTGTGGATTACCAAGGAAATATTTAACTCATTAGTTGCTACCCTCCAGTTAACTCGTCTAGATGGAAAACAAGTTAATGGTCCCAAGAACCAAGCTGGACCTGACCCATACCACGAACTGGCTTTCCAGTGGAATATTTGCAAGCCGTACCAGCACTGCCACAGCCCTGCTCATTACCAGGGCTGAAAGTGTGACCAAACCGAGCAGGCAGTGCCACCATCTGACTGCTCAAAGTGCACTGAGATACCAGTGTTGTGTGCATGGATTTTCCACAGGCTAAAAGGCGTATTCTGTATATTATTAATTAATCGTAGTATCACAACTCAGAAAACAATGATAAATGAAGTAAGTAAGTTAATAAATAAGTAAGTAAATAAATAAATAGAGATCCAAGCTTTAATTTTGATCTGGTCATAAGAACATACAACACGTATGTGTCTGTATCAAAGCCAGCCGGAACCGCACTGTAACCCGTGTCTTTGTGGTATGGCTTTGGGTATGGCTTTGGGTATGGCTTGGGTATGGTTTGGATCCTGTAAGCTATATAAAAGCACCGTGATTGTACGATACGAATGTTTGGTTGACTTGCTTTGTCTGCGTCTTCCTCTCTCTGTCTCCAGGCTGCGCCTGAGCCCGGCTGCACGGCACATCTTGGACACGCATGGCCTGGACCCTCAGATGGTCACGCCCTCCGGGCCTCGCGGCCTTATCACCAAGGAGTGAGTGTGGGACGCAATGCAGGGTCTGGTGGAATGTTAAACAATGAGCAGAAAACGGATCATCAAGTTAGGTGAAACGGCATCGAACAAAATAAGGTTGTTGAAGGAAGAGGACAACAGTATGGTTTGATATAGAAATGAAGGATCCTGTGCATCCAGTTAGCATCAGACAACAATGTAGCTGAGAGATGAGAATAAACTTGCTCAGAGTGTGTATGGCTGCCTCAGAATGACCAGGATCCACATTTTAAAATGCCAACTGGAATCCTAGGTTGGTGAGGGTCTCCGGGCTCCTGGGGGGGCGGGGGGGGGGGGTATGAGCCTGGGGAAGGAGGGAATTCGCCGCCTATTGAACACACTCACCAGTTTCGCTTCTGGGGTTGCTGACAGCGATGGTGCTGCGAGCCGTCTACAGAGGAACCTTATTAAAGAGCTGCTGTCCCCATGGCAACCCAGTCTCCGCCATCCGCCGTGTCCATAGAAACGGTCCATATATTCCATTTCTGCAATCGGTGCCTTCATGTATTCTGATTATTTACAGTAAAGCATTCAGTCGTAACAGAGAAGCTGGGCTTTTTTCCTGTTCTTAGTGTGGTTTTCCGCATTTAAATGTAAATGTATTTATTTATTTATTTATTTATTTTTAAACTCTCATTTCCTATCTGTTGTGAGTAAATGTGTAGATGATGGGTTTTACATATGACTCATTTGAAATGTTTGCTATGGTTACCAGTATCGCAGCGAGGTAAGCTAGGGAAGCTTGTGTCTCTGACCATTCTTTAAAGTGCTGTCTAGGTGGTATTGTGTGCCAGATCAATCTCAGCAGTTTTTTAATTCCCCCACTTTCATGGTGATCTCTGAAAAAGTTGAATTATGGGCTTGTGGAAACGTAATCACTTTCCCGATAACGTGACTCATCCAAGGTGATATAAAATGACTTTGTTTTAATGCCAGAGCCCAACAGGAAGATGCTCTACAGGTCTGAACTCGGTCAGCTTAAAGCTATTGAGAAACCAACCCTCCCCCATCAAGAAACTACTTGAACAATCTGTCCGTACCCTCCCCCTTCTTCCATTTTTCTAGCGCGCCCCGTTCCTCTCCTTTTCTCTTCCCTGCCCGTAGACACATTGACACGTTGACACGGACACGAGTTCCTAGCCTAGGGATTGCTGAGGTCCGTGGCACCAGAGAACCTCATGAACAGTCTGCTTGGTTTATAGGCTGCCAGTTTGACAAACTCGTCTGCTTTAGAAAACGCACTGCAATTAGACTTCAGCAGTGAAATGTGCTTAATGTTATGGACTCTCGGGCTGAATGTTTGACTTGCTGTTATCTGATGTCTTGGGCTGAAGCGAATGTGTTTGTTTAGCTGTCTCTCCCATCATATGAAAAAGCAATAAGTGGCATATAATTTATTAACGATCGCAGTAGAGGTGATTTCACAGGCTGGTAAATCCAGCCGAAACTCTGGGCTCTGCTCCGAGCCCTCGGTTTTATTATATTTTATTTCACTCACTCCTCTGTTTCACAGAAGAGGAAAAGGCAAAGATTTACAGACAGGACCCCAGACGACCCTGGGGGGCTGTTTGAACTGGAGAGGATGAAGCGCTGTATCATATTTATAGACGTATTAAATGGATACCTTACCTTTCCTAATAAACTTAGGTCATCTTACAATTGCCCACTGAGAAGTCTTATTCGGTTTAGATCTTTATACTTCGATTTGACCTAATTTGTATTGAGGACAGATGCAAGGCAAGATGCCACATGCCGACTCTGAGATGCGCCCCCCAGTGCGGGGGGGATAGGGCTTGGATGCACATGGATCTTATATTGGGAAGACGGCAATCTAAATGTTCATCAAACATATCTTCAGAGTGGTGGCGGCTGTCGGATAGGATGCCGGCTGAAAGAGGATAAAGCGCCGGCCTCTATTGGCTGA
Source organism: Petrocephalus sullivani (assembly GCA_026780845.1). NCBI lineage: Eukaryota > Metazoa > Chordata > Actinopteri > Osteoglossiformes > Mormyridae > Petrocephalus > Petrocephalus sullivani. Next base: position 18,215,541 of record JAODKM010000020.1, read on the forward strand.
GAGATGCAGCTCTGCTTAAACCCTGCGGCGTTACCCTGCCTGCATCCCCATGTGAGGGGCCTCGCCGTGCCACACCGCACAACCCCCGCGCCGCTTCGGTTTAACCCAGATAAACTGCCCCAGCTCCCAGCCCCTGCCTGTCACTATAAAACAGCCGCTAACGATGCCTTTGAGGTTAGAGGGTGGGGCAGGGCCACGGGGAGGGGGGACTTTCCAGTTTTCCTGTAAGGGGGGGCCCTCTGGTCTCTGTAAACACTGATGATGAAGATGGGCGATGAGTGAGACGACAAGAGTGTGGCGGCCAAGTGGGGGGTGTAGAGAAAATGGCAGCGTGGGAATTCACATCTGAAGCAGCCCCACGTGAGGATGACGCTGTTTCGCCAAGGACGTTTGCATGTATGAGGAATTCCTTCTGGTGCGCGCGTAAGAGTTTGCAGACTGCGGAAATGATTCAGACGTGTAGTTTAATATCAGTAGTGATTATACCAGAGCAGCTTCCGTTCCGTAGGGTGACTGCGGACTGGGGCACACCTGGACACTCCTGAAGCCTCTCCATCCACCTACATGCCCAGCCCCTCTCCCCTCCACTTAGATTTCTCTCTCTCGTTCTGGAGAACGTGTGAGGTTAATCAGGGTTCTGTGCCGCAGAAGGCAAACTTTCCCCTTTTGTTGACAGGATACACAATGTATATCACACCTGGCACAGAATGAGAGAGAGAGCGAGCGAGAGAGAGTGATAGAACGAGAGAACAATGTTTCTGTGTATGAGCCCGCAGAAGCTCTGACTAGACGTGTGAGTTTCTTTCCCCTAGTAGGGGTATCAGTCAGTCCGGTGGCAGGAGACATGCTGGGAGACGAGGTAACGCGTAACTCAATCAGTAGTTGTTTGCATGAAACGCTCAATGTTTGACACTGACATGGCCCCCCCCCAACCCAAGCAGCCAGCATAAGCGGCCAGCTGCACGCCACCCAGATAAAATCACCTCTGATTAATACCGCCTGACGTGGCAATGAAGTGCAAAAAGCAGGTCATGGCTGCCGGTCGAGTCCCGGCCTGTCTCTTCGTCAATGCACGGACGTGTCCAATAGCCCCGGGTCCATAACCATCAAATCCACCCCCCCCATCCTGCCAGAAGGTCACAGGCCACTGCTTCAGTCTGTGGGATTATTTGGTACTGGAGACTGTACAATGTTAAGCATCGGGCGTGAAATGAAAGGAATCTGCCCCAAATGAGAAGCCCAGTAGTTTGATTGCGAGAATTCTCGCAGCACAATCAATACATCCACGCACAAGCTTGTGGCTTGTGGCAGGTTTGTGAAGATACTGTGAACAAAGCTGTTGTGGCTTAAGGTTTAAGTCGGTTTCGGTGAGGTGTGTCCATACTGGAAAACTATAATTAAAAAGCTCCACTACCAGGGATGCCCAGACAGTACTGCTCCTGCTGGCTCATGCCCCTAATGTCTTGTGGATTGAATTTGTGTTCTCCTTTACTGGCCATGCATGGGGGGGAAAGCTGGCCAGTATCAGATTTCAGCACTTTATTCTTCATAATAGATGCTTGTCTGAGTCGGATAAGCCTTATTAATTTATCCAGCCAAATTATTGCTGGTGTATAAATATGGTCCACATTAGTGACGTTTTTATGAGGGGCTGGTATGTGGTTGTGAAAGGGATTTATCAACACATCTAGTGGAGCATCAGAAGGTAACACTCCGTGGCCCTGTGACTGGCCTGCCCGAAGCTGACCTCACACCTGATCGGCTCCTACCATCCCTAGGCACTAGGTATTTTGAACAGTGAAACATTTTGCTTCCACACACGCATGCAGGTGCTGAAATACTTGCTTGGGTGCTTCAGCGCAAAGGTGCTTGTTTCCTATGTCAGGGGTTAGCATGGCCAATGGGAGAGGACCACGCTGTCACCGGGGCATTGCCGACGCCCAAAGCCAGTAATTGAGGAAAGGCCATTTTTTTGGGTTACCCCTCACTGCCATTTATGTTTTTCATTCCAGTATCTATGGTGACCAAACCTTTGTCTCCTGCCCAGAGATGCTCTGAACCTGCTGAAAAAGGCAGATGCTAAGGTCCCCGAAGTCACTAGGGTGGCACCAGCAACAGCACCCTCCCCAACAGCACCCGCCCCACACTTTGCCCCAGTTTCCGGAAGACCTGCGTACCCTCCAGTCTCAGTACCCGGAAAGCCAGGAGGACCGGTCAGTACCGAATCCACATCCTGTGTGTGTGTGTGTGTGTGAGAAATGACATAAACACACACTAACTGTCTGACACGCCGTAACTCTTGACCGTACAAAAGTAGGTTACTCTCTGTTGGATCCTAGAACTGTAATCCTGTGTCTATGACGTAGCAGATTTTTGCTTTGCAGGAGGATGCTTGTGAAACATCTGGAAGTGCAAAGCATGAATGGTTGGACTGTAAAATCGTGTTTATGGGGTAAACTGGCCATTTCAGCTATCCTTGGGCACCTGATTCTTAAACTCTAATATTAAATCCGTATAAAAATCTCTTATTGGAGCTTTTCCATAGAGAGCTTTGAAGCTCCAGTTATTCAATTCAAATCAATTAATTTTTATATAGAGCCTTTCACAACGGTCGCCCCAAGTTATCAGTTCTTTTCTGTAATTATGTCATAACCCAGTAGCTCTTCCTGGATAGGGTGAGCCAGACATGTCTTCTGATGAAACAGTGTAAAAATGGATGGGTACAAACAAGCCAAAGACTCCATAGCTTTAAACACTGAAATGCTACACGCTGACATACTAACTGCTCCTAATTGCTCCTCATTCTTTTTTATGCACTGTGACAGATTATTGTGGATCTAAATTGACACATGGTACTGTTTGCAGTTGACAGTGTGGGAAGTCTGTAGGAACCGGTTATGTTCTGCATGGTTCAGGTTCTTTGGATCTGATTGACAGTGTGGGAAGTCTATAGGAACCGGTTATGTTCTGCATGGTTCAAGTTCTTCACTCCTCAGTCACACAGAACAGCACAGCATGTTCTCTGTACTCTGTAGTAAAGACGGACCTTAAGATGTCGGTTATACACCTGTAACCACATCATGACTGCAGATGGCACTGAGATTGAGCAAACCGAGCAGAACTTTACAGAAAGGATATGATGGTAAGTTGAAGAATCCTTGCAGCTAGCAAGCTGTGCTTGTTTGCCCAGTTATTTTTATGATACACAGGGTAGGCATACGGCTGGTGGCCAGCTTACATAGGATGTTAAGTAAAATTGGGATAGATATGAGGAACTCTGTGGCCAGCGACTCGGGGAAATATTGGAATTGGATAAGCACGTCAGTCTTTTTTAGCCGCAGGGAGGTAATGCACTATGCAGATTTATCTTACCTTACTGGCTCAGTTTATTTATTAGCAAGTCAAGACCTGTCATGGCAAAGAAAGATGAGAATCTTCCGAATTTTCTACATGCTGTTTTGTGACTGGCGTCAAAGGTCCATGCAATGTCTGACGACCGTAAACTAAGTCTTGGCTATTGTCCCGAACCTGCTCCGACGTGAAACTCCTGACAGGCTGTTGGCACCCTTCAGAATGCAAGCTGTGGGCTTCTCTGCCAGTCAAGAAGTCTCTCTTATCGCCATCAACTTAACAGTGCGCAGATGATGGCATTTCGTGTTAGAGCGAGTAGGAAGTTCTCACCGGTCTTCATCCGTCCTCCTTCCAAGCTTGAACAGAGATTTCAGTTATGCCAAACTCCTGAACTAGAGGCTGTGGTTGATCCTTTTGGCTAAAAAGGCATTTTGCTGTATATTCCTTGCTGCACTGGCAGGTTGGCCACCTCAAAGAGGAGATGCCCCTGAGAGGGGGGGGGGGGGGGGGGGGGGGGGGGGGGGGGGGGGGGGGGGGGGCGGGGGG
>JAODKM010000020.1:18223499-18237266 GCA_026780845.1 Petrocephalus sullivani
GAGCTCCGGTGTGGAGCGGGCCCGGGGTCTGAGGGGAGCTCCGGTGTGGAGCGGGCCCGGGGTCTGAGGGGAGCTCCGGTGTGGAGCGGGCCCGGGGTCTGAGGGGAGCTCCCATGTGGAGCAGGCCCGGGGTCTGAGGGGAGCTCCCATGTGGAGCAGGCCCGGGGTCTGAGGGGACCTCCAGTGCATGCCATTTTCAGTTGGTCATCGATGCTGCTGTAGTCTTCCTTCAGTTTCCTTAGCTGGTTAGTAGCTTACTTAAAACATTTCTTAAGCATAAATTAAACGCTAATTTCCCAAACTCCTGGTTGCGTATCTGTAGATGCTGGGTGTGTCTCACTATGCTGTCTTCTCGTCCACAAAAACACTTTCATTTTATCAGAAGGCAGGAAATGAACATGCAGCCTGCTTTTAACTTTTGAACTTCCTTCGAAAACAGGACGTGACCTCAGATTTTTTTTTTTCTTCTTTTAGACATCCCCTATGTGCAGTCTTCTCACGAGTACCTTTTTTAAACTGGTTGAAGAAACCATAGTGGCTGGTGTCAGCCCAAGGTCATTGAGGGTAGTTAGTGGTGCCTTGCTCCACCTGCGGTAGCCACATGTCCCATCGCAGTATTTTCTGTCTCTGCGGCTTGGATGCTGCCTGACTTCTTTCACTCTAAATGGTGTAGTAATTCCTTCTGCCTGACAAGGCTAACTGACGCAGCACTAGCCACAGATGCACCTTAACCTGTCTGTTTACACTGTACAGTGGAGCATTATTGACCAATAGGAAAGCAGCTGTCTTGTTAGCATTTGCTAGCTGGGTTTTTTATGCTAAAGATACCTTGTATGACACAGGCTGTTTAAATGGCCTTGGAGTATGGTGTTATAAACAGGTACACCTAACAGCTACACCTCTGTCACCCACCACAGGAAATCCCAGAGGTCAACGTGACCTGGGGTGCAGACGGGCCTCAGCCGCTGGACTCCATCGATATTTCTATCGCCGTGGCAACAGATCGAGGTCTCATCACACCCATCATCAGGGATGCTGCCGACAAAGGAGTTCAGGAGATCGCAGCTAATGCCAAGGTAGGAGCTGGGAGGAACGGACCTGAATATCACACTTGGCCATAATGATTTCATGGTAATCTATTGCCACGGTAACACAATATTCTTGGCTGCTTATTGGTGATGCAAAACCCAATAGTGCCAAAGAAAAGTTGAAGTCATACATAGAAAGTAACCCCCTTAAAACAAGACCTGGAGAACCCAACAGGACCAACTTGGGTGGGACAATAAACATTGTTAGGGCTAAGGATGGGGTGGGCCTCTCACGGTGAGAGTGCCCGGAGGCCATGGTGTGCATGTCAAGATGACCGGTGATGAGTGTTAGAGGGCTGGATACTGCCATACGGCACTACCCAGCGCTCACACTCCGAGTGATGCCAGAACTCTGGGCATGCTGCATGCGAAGTGCGGCGCGTGTGCTGGGTGTAAATGATCATCAGTGGTTTGTTTTTCCTGAACATGCATGCTTTGTCATGAAATAAGTTTATGCTGCGTGAATGATGGTGCACGGACTTGATTCTAAATGTGGGGTGCGCTGATATGCGTTACCGACTTTAAAATTCACGGTTAGAATAAGAGTGCGAAAATGGTGTGTGTGCATACGACAGCGGGCTAGCCACATCTCAGCAGTGCGTAATTGCTTCATGAATAGTGTATTTTGTATGTTAAATGACCGTTAAGTGAGCGAATTATGTTCAAGGTGCTCTGAATGGCAAGCAGGCAAGCTTCCATATACATAATCCATCTGTCTGTGATTGGATCAGCTGGGAGCGTATCGCAGCATATGCCGTCACTGCTGGGACGGAGGGCTCCTCCGCGTCCCACGAGATCCTGCCAGCTCGGACACCCACGTGTCGGAAGAGCCTTCGGGCTCTGGCTCGTCTCCATGGCAGCCGACCCCTCCTCTGTGGGCTACCCTTTGGAGGCCTATTGCGGGCTTCTGTGGAACAGGTGTGTGGAGGCAGAAATCCCGCCCCCACCTCAAGCAGATCTTATTGGCTCGTCCTTGTGCCAGCTAAGCTAGGCAATCGTAATGTTCACCACATTCTATATACACTTGTGGCCCATGTTTACATTATCGCCATGGGAAATAAATGGCTTTCTTTTTAATTTTGCCAATTATTAACTTTGAAACCACCTCAAATTACACAGAGCCCATATCTGTAATCTGCATCAGCACTGGGAGGCAGTGAACTTCTCACAGTTGAACTGAAGTTTATCCCCCCCCCCCCGTTGGCCCCCAAAATGGCGTGGTCCAGTTCACCTGGCCTGTTCTGGTCCTGAAGGGCTCCAGTACGCCTGTCTGCTGTCTTATATTTGATGATTAACATTTTGCAATGGGAAGTCCTGCATTTCCCTTGTATGCTCCCAGCATCTGTTGCCTGATTTGTTAGATCTCCTTGTGTTTCCACTGGCATTGTTGAGGCTGGAATACCTGTTGTTATTCTCTCTGGCTCTCTCGTTCCACTCTCAGGAGAAATGTATCGTGTTCTGCTCCTCCTTCCTCCTGTATACTTCCTGCCAGCTCACCCTCCCGTCCATCTGCTCTCTCGTAATTGCACGTCACTTCCTCGGTGCCCGGCTCCCTGCCTCGCTCATGTGGGCACCCGCCATGCACTTGAAGGTCCCTCTACTCCTCTGGGAGTGTGTGTCCCCCCCCTACGTCGCTTTGGTCATACCAAGATCTGACTGTCCGTTTCACTTCCTGTACGGTCGGTCAAAAGAATTTCAAAATGTCGGTGACACACTGCCAGCAGTGTAAAGACACCGCTTTGCAGAAGCGCAAATGGAAATAACACAGCCCTGGAAGCAGGAATCGAACTGTGGTTAGCGCTGCTGCCTCATTACTCCGGGAACCTGGGTTTAAGTCCCCACCGGAGTTTGTATCTCCTCCCGATGAGAATTTCCCCCCAGTACTCTGGGTAGCACTGTCAGCTGAAATCTTTCGGGGCAGTGGTGGTGTAATGGTTAGGCAAGTGACTGCGTAAGCGAAAGGTTGTTGGTTCAAATCCCCGACCTGCAAGTACCACTGAAATACCCTGAGCAAAGTATAGCAGTGTTGGCGTCACGGGGTTGGCGGGTCGCTTGCTCTTGGTAATTCCCACCCCCCTCCCCCAAGGCCCCCATGTGACTGTGACTGTGTGTTGGGTTATCTTTCTCCAGGCTCTCGCCCAAAAGGCTCGGGAGGGCAAGCTACTTCCTGAAGAATACCAGGGCGGTTCCTTCAGGTAAGCACCTTGGTAATGACCCTGATAGCACAGCGTAGATCCTAAGCCTGCTAGAAGTGGTAAGCGTTGGGCAGCATGCAGAGCTGGCCTGTCTCTGCCGGGCTCCATGGTAAACCTGGAGCCCATGCCTCACGGGGTCCGCTGTTCTTTTTTTGTTTGTTTTCAGTGATCCTTTCCCAGCCGTTGCAACTGTATCTACTGTATCTACAACAATGTGCTGATCATTGTCTTTGAAAATTTGCCGTTAATCATTGTGTTTGACATTATTAATAACATTATGAATTGTTACACTGAAGAAAGATGAGACACCCCCCAGTTTAGGCCTGTTAACTGGTTAATATCCTCTTTCGGAAAGTTCCTCCACTCTGATGGTGGCAAATTTTAAGTTGCAATGTAACGGACTGCAAACACAGACTTCCTTTTCCAAAGAAAGCTTGTGTTCTGCTTTAAACAGAATTTTTGGTGAGTAAGTGACTCATTTGCAGTAATAATTTCATTTGTCATTGTGGCAGATTTGGATTAGATGAGCTTTTTGCCCCCCTATATTGATTTGAAAACTGCAAGGCGAGCAAAAGAGCAATATGTGTAATCTGTGCCCCCCCCGTGTTCCTGTCCACGTAGCATCTCCAACCTGGGCATGTTCGGCATCAGCGCCTTCAGTGCGGTCATCAACCCGCCACAGTCCTGCATCCTGGCCGTGGGCCAATCGCGTGTGGAGCTGCGGCCAGCGGGGGCGGGACCTGGTGATGGCACGCCGACACTCTGCAGGCAGCAGCTCATGACGGTGACCCTGTCCAGCGACGGGAGGCTGGTGGACGATGAGTTGGCCTCCCGATTCCTGGACCAGTTCCGGTCCAACCTGGAAAGGCCACAGCGCATGACCCTCGTGTAGGGTGGGGGAGGGGCCTTGGGGGGTGAATAAGGTGGTAAGGCAGCAGAGCAGTGGGGAGTCGCTTCCAAAATGTTAAACAAGATTACGTAGAGAATCTGATTTAATGTTGAAGCTCAGGTCCATAACACCAGTTACCCTATTAGCTCAGGTCCATAGCACCAGTTACCCTATTGTCTGAGCTCGCAATCTTTCGGCTCCTCCTTTCCCAATGCTTTGATTCCCTGGTTTATTTTGGCACTTTAAGTCTTCCCCTTAAATACCATATGAACATTTTTCAAGGTCACGTTTTTTTTTCTCTCTCAATGCTGTATTTGCCCCCCATTAAGTATTATCTGGAAGACTCCAATAAGGTTACAATATGAGAGGGAATATGTATGTTTAAAAATGTGATGCGGTTCCTTTCTGAAACACTGGCTTATTTATTGAAGTCCAAATGTGTAGCAGTTACAAGGCCCTGTCAACAATAAAGGAACATCGACATGGAAACCGTCTGTGTTTTCCTGTTTGTCATTCTTACTCATTGTCTAAGAGCACTTTTCCACCGCACCAGGTACAGTACTTTCGGTTCTTCAAGAAAGTACCAAATGTACGGCACTTCAAGTTGATGGTTTTCCACCGTTGTGAAAACCGGTTCTGGTGCTGAATGATATTACTGCTTTAGGTGGGGAATTTTTGTACTGAATTAAAGAAATGGCTGTAGTATGGGCTGAACAATGTGCGGTATTAATAGCGAAGTCACATGTTATGCACATGCAGTTCTACAGTCGATGGTCAGCAGGGTTGAGATCAGGCTTTTTTGTCGTAAGCAAAAAATTTTAATATTGTTCCTTTTCATGATAATCCAGTATTAAAAAATCCGTGTAGCTCAGCTGCTTTTGCGTGAGCCCTGTCTGCGTTCCCCGAGGTGATCATTATCATTTTCATCCTTTATGTTTAAATCAGTCCTAGATGGGTTTGTGAGATATTTGTTGAATTCCTTTCTTGTTCTATAAATGCCCCAATATTTATTACAACAAAATCGCATTGCGATATTTGAAAAGTTTCCGTTACTGTGCTGCCCAAGTATTTTATACAAAATACTTAAATTTTTGTCATGCCATCCGGATCGTGTTGTATCTGTTCTTCTGACCAGATTGCTATTATTATTATTATTATTATTATTACTACATTATCATTAAGCCTGCTTTGTTTTTTTCCACCCCCATTTATCATTGTTTTCTGAGTTTGTAACTTTTTTTATTATTATTATTATTTAAGACTGTGGTTGTATTGTGTTTCGGAGGCAAGCGATTTGTATAACCAATCAACAAAGAAAGTGTACCCCAGCTGGTTTGGTATTTAAGGTCCTGGAACTTTTGGCACTAGTTCTCGACCACAAGCCAATGGAAAAGGCAAAGTATTGTACAAATAGTATTGCTACCTGCTGCAGTGGCGAAGCTCCCGAGCTGCTTCTGTAATAAATACGAAAGTGCCCTGGATGTGCACTTGCCCGCAGAAACTCGGGGCTAGTCGCAAAGGTTGCTGTTCATACGGTGGTGCCCTAGCCCTTAAATATCTCGTACCGTAACAAACGCAAAGCTGCAGCGTGCAGAGAGGTGTTTAATCCTCGGCATCCTGCCGGGTGGTCCCGGTGGTCCCTCATTTGTGCTTTACGCTCTGGATTTTAACTGGCGAAGCATGGGGCCAGTCTGTTTGCCCTTGTTGCGATACCAACAGCCTGTGTGACTGTGTCTGCACCGGGCCGTTCAGCTAAATGTCATCCAGGAGTCTCTCCGCGTGCTAAATATCAGCGGTCAGCGAGTGCTGTATGGTTCTTTTCAGTCTGCAGCCGTACCTTTATTTCCAAAGAAAGGAATGTGTCGGCGTGCCCTCAGTGGGGTCTGGGATTTTGGCGCCCTGAAGACATGGGGGACAGCCTGTTCTACCCTACCGCTATTCTGCCACCAGCGTCACCCTGGCAACCGCTGGGCTCAGGAAGCACTGTGGTCAGAAAGCTAAGGGAACAGGCAAGAATATATCTCAGCCACAGGAACCTCGGTGCAGTTCCACTGCCATTTCTCCAGGGGGCGAGAGTATAAGGGATGGTAGTTTGTGGACTGACAATCCAGTTCAACACAGCACAAGTCCTTTGGTATATCACTCATGACCCCTGCAGCACATACCAGATGACATGGCTTGTCCTTGTTCGGGCTGCATGTTATACAGGTATTTCACTGGACACGTTTGCCAGAGTTGCCTCAAGATGTTTTACTACTGCTCCTTGGTCACAAGAACATACCAAGTACGAAGAGGGAAAAGGCACACAGATCTTACTGGGAGAGATCTCAGTCTTTCCAAAGAAAATTTAATTCCATGCCTTGACCATTTGTACATCGCTCATTATAGGTCCAGCCTATCCCTGCGCTTACTGAACGCCCACCGCTAGCTATGTGCAGGAATGCGGTCCTCTCATCCAAACCACTCCAGGGCCGCTCTTTATCCTAAGTGTGCTGTGGCACTACATCCCTGAGGTCATCCTCCGGGCTGACCTTGTCTGCTCCACTCCACATTTTATGTTTGGATTACATCCCTCCTCAGATGCTGCCGATGAATACCAAAGAGATTTAGTGCTTCTACCTCCTTCTTCTACGGTAACGCTGGGATCATTGCTTTGTCTACTAAATTTGCTTTAAAGTATAGCTAGACAGAATGTCAGTGAATCTCCATTATCTGCTTATATGTGACTGCAGGAAATAGGCTGATTACTCACAAAGTAAAGTAAACAGCCACAGCACAGCATCTCAGCGGGACTCTGGGTAATAGAAGGTCGGTAGTTAACCGCTCAATACCCAGCTCGTAGTTGCACTGAATTTGATTCTTCGTAGTAGAGTGTCTTTTCATAAATGGTGTGAATTGTTGCACTCTGTCTGCACGGTGTGCCCAGACTGTAAAAATAGACCTATGTCAACTTCTGAGTGAGTGTACCGCTGGTCACAAGTCTTCCATTTTGTGTGACCGAAGTCTTGTCTAATAAACTCTAAGACAAAGGTTGCTTGGGGTTGATCAAAAACCTTTAGGAGTTGCCTGGACCAGTCAGAAGGGGGTGGGCGTGGGGGGGGTGTGTGCCACTGGGGTGCCAGGCTGGGCAGAGTAGAGGCCGCCTTTAGATGGAAGAAGGGGCTTAAGACAAAGTGGGGGGTGTCTGTAGTGCCTCTTATCCAGAGCTCTGGCAATATCCTGTGTGGAGTAGGAGACCCATACAGGGATACTGAGCAACTTCGAACATCACAGTCAGGAAATACAGGAACAACACTGCATGCCACAACACACCAGGGGACCCCCACAGAATAATATCAGTAATATCGGATATTTTATTTGATCTTCAATCAACACAAAAGAACATTTTAGCGTAAGGGAGGATTCCTGAGATTTATACTACAGTGACTGGGCCAAAAGGACATCGGTGACATCAGCCTTGTTTGTGACGGCAGACTCGGAGCCATGGCTGTGCTGCACAGCAGGACCAAATGAGACGAGAATCCTGAAACGTTCTTGGTGGAATATCCAAAGAAAGTGGGGAAAAAATGGCCCACTCATTTCTCAGGCGCGTGCACCTTCTCCCTTTCGTCCCACCCAAGTCTGACATTTACCTCTCCGAGAAGATAATGTAGATCGATGAAGAAAGGGGGGAGAACTTTCTGGAAACAACCTCAAACCTAATTCGGCATCCTGTAGGACTTTCCCCCTGTGGCTGATGAGATCGTCCCGGGGCCTGCTTCCTCCGCTCTTGTGATGGCCATTCGTGAGCTGCTCAGAGCCACCAGTGTCCACAAACCTCGTGTCAGCACAGACCGTCGCCGCCCTTGTTGATTTGAACATCCACATTGTGCTGCTCGAACTACTGAGGAGCTGAACATACTGAACATTTCTGTCTCAAGGCAATCAGCCAAGAACAACCTTATAAAAGCACTGACCCGTCTTCCTTATGCCGTTATTAGGTGCCTACCAAGCACTGTGCAATGCCTGGATTTTTAACCCCAGAGCCTGACTGAGCACGGCGCCTCTTTTGCATAGGGCTTGGTGATTTCCTGCTTGTTTGTCGTTCTCATGCCGTGCCCCATTGTAGATTCCCGATTAATCACTGCCCACAGAGCCTGTCCTGTCTGGACAAGCTTTGTGAATGTTTCTCAGCCCGCTTGGAACCACACGCTCATAGCAGTTTGCTTGGGCTTCGTGGATCGGATCGCTTATTGTTCCCAACCTTTTTTCCCTGCCACTTTTCTACTGAATACGGAACTTACGTTTATAGATGAATCAGCCCTGCCCCGTAACAGCTCCCAATGCTTTTATTCCTCTCTCAGAAACTCACTTTCATCTATTATAGTATTGTTTCTAGCCAGGGCAACAGAGACAGGCTTTTATGTTTGCAATTCATATGCCTTAGTTGTTTATCATTATTTATTATAACAATCCAAGTACAAGGGCAGTCTGCTTTGTGGAGCTCCACCTATCTCATGGTGTTTGACTGTCTGTTCTCTCATCCTACATGTCGATGTCTGATGATAATTCTGAAACCCTGGAGTGAGGTCTGGGACAGGAACATGACACAGACCCTTACAGCTGAGTGCTGAAAGGCTTTTGACAAGTTTCAGTCAGAGGGGGCTGAAACCAACTAGTAACCAACAGTGTGCCTAGCGTGGGTCTCAGAATCTTCTTAAAATGTGTCATTCCTTCACTAGCAGAGGAGGCAGCATAGATAGTCACAGAGATAGATAGATAGATAAATAGATAGATAGATCTTTATTGTCACTATCTATCTATCTATCTATCTATCTATCACAGAGACAGTGAAAACAGTTTAGCAGCTCTCTGTTTAGTAGCATAATTAAGATAATAAGAAATAACACAAAAATAAACAGCCAACCTATCACAGTATGAGTGTCTGAGTACAATGTGTACAGTATGAGCTAGTGTGTGCTTGATGATCTGCCCTAAGCATAGTAATACATAGAAGACAGTCATTTAGGGGGGTGGATGGTTTCACAGAAACAGTCATTCGGGGGTTGCGGGATGGGCACATCGGACTACTTGTGGGTAAGAGATATCACAAATATCAGTTGGTGTGTCTCTTGACATTTCTGCACCTACAATGCTCACAGAAAGTCCTGGGATGCTTGCTTAACTCTGTAAGAATATTAGAATTTTATTTTACAACAAAATCGTTGTTGTTCATTAGTTTAGATACATTAAAAAACAACCAGTAGTTTTTAATAAAACATTAATTTCAAGTAGTAATAAACTGAAACCCAAAATGTTGCACGTGAGCTGTTCTGAGATAAAAAGTTAATTGACAAGCATCTAAAGCATCTCATCTAATGCTTTTTGATTAGCGACACCTTTGCAATAACATGAAACACCAAACATTGGGAGCCAGGGTCTTCCGTCGCAATTAATAGTAAAGTAACAACAACAGAACTTAATGGGTTAGTAAAAAAAAAGTACGACACTTAATAAGAAAATATCTGTGCAGAGGATATGTGCAGATAGGTTAAAATTGCTTGTCAGCGGACTTTTATGAAACCAATGATTTTGCAACATTTTTACAAAATTAAGCTGGATTTTGTGTGAGCACTGTAGCTCAGCTCCACCCCCAGATTTCAAGCTAAAAGCTCTGAGCTGCTGCTGTGGTTGGGACCCCAGCCACCCTCGCTCACCCTCAGTGCCCCATCTAAGCACTCTTATTTTCCCACTCAAATACCATGTTTTCCACCACAGGAAACCACAATCATCCTGCCACCTTCACATTGTCAGGTGGCATTCATTGCAGAAAGTCATACAGTAGGTTTTAGGCACTATATGAGGTGGGCCGTGGGTTGGGACTCAGATGGCTGCCGGTTTAAATCCCAGGGTTGGCAGAGTGAGGCCCTTAATCCCAAATGCTCCAGGGACTGGCTGACCCTAAGCACTGCATTCTGGCTGTGCGCTGATTGGTCAGTCTCTTATAGTCATGCCTGCGTTACTAATGATAATGTGAAACAGCTGGATGAGTCTTCAGAGCACAAGAAGAATAGAACTATTTATCCATCGAAGGAGCCTCTCCGTTTTAAAGTAGTTTGTAACACCTGAAGTAGGTCAAAGTGTGCAGGATGACATGGATTATCTGGTCACCCTATTGGTGGCCCATCTCCTGGTCAAAACAGCACTGGATGTGCTGTAGTTTGCCTAGCATGACCATGCTGGAGTGGAAGATGCTGTCATTTACTTGCAAAATCAGGCATACTTGCGGGATAAGCAGGGAAGCATGTTGAGGACCATGGTCTTTCATCTCACTAATGCTGTCAGCACCATACAAGCCAAGCTGCTGGGGAGAAGCTGAGATTGGTGCAGGTGGACACATCCACCAAAGCCAGGATGATGGACTATCTAACTGGCAGAGCCCTGTTTGTGCAGTCTATGAATGTCTATCAGACACGGTCACGAGTAGCACAGGGGCCCCACGGGGGACTCTACTGGTCCCCTTCTCCATCCACATCTCAGACTCAAACTCAGCATCAGTTAGACAAAGCAGATGGTTTTTATGAAGGCTCTTCTCCGTGAAGACATGTGTTCTTAGGCTAAAACAAAGGACATGGTGCTCTATCACCAATACATTCATATGTGTCCAAAACAATAAAAATAAAGCATCAAAGAAACTAGCCGTAACATAGGTGCTTGTCGTTTCCCGTGAGTGGCATATGGCGGCTTCTGTAAGATAAATAAAGGGCTATAGGGAAACGCGGCAGACGGACGCGCCGTTGCACAAAACGAGAAGCAGCGACCAAAACGGGGAAGTGGAGCAACCGGATCATACACGTACACGTGTATCCGGACAAAGGAGCCATAGGGGTCCGCAGGAAACCCGCACACCCAGATTCAAGCACCGTGCGAACACGCTTTCCCGGAGCTGAAACACAGATGTGCGCGTCCCTTTGGCCAGATGTTTGGAGACGCTTCGGGCTGGAGATCGCGCATCGGTGCAGAGAGCGCCCTGACATAAGGGGGACGAATCTCTAATCCGCACCCCTATCCCCAATCACCAATTTACAAGCATCACTGCGCGATTAAACCCTCTCCTGGACAGTGCCGGTACCGTTAGATTCAGCGCCGGTTTTAGTAGTTGCGGTTTGCTTATTGGAGCGTAATGCGCACAAAGAAGTCGCATATTAAGCACGGGGTGCGAAGCCAGTGCACACTGTATATACCCTGTACAGTTTTAGCGCCTATCTTCCCTGATTGCTGAATACTTTAGCTTTCCCCCACCGCCGGCAATTTGTTTTTTGCTCCGTTTGCCGCAGTCGTGTGCGCCATGTGAGCCGTCCGCGCTTTGTCTGTTTGACACTGTGTATTATGTACGTTCCTCTATGCACCGCGCTGTTTCCGAAAATCCGTTAGTAGGCGGTAGATATATTTGCATTAAACCAAATTACAAATTGCTTCATCGAAGAGAGGTAAGGACCATAAGGTAAGGACTGTATTGAAAATCTGAAAGCACTGATGATATAGTATTTTGTAAAACTGATACCATACATGAAATCCTCCGATGTCCCCTCTGCTTCAGATCAGCCAGTTCAGACATATAGTATATACTGGTTTGACTGGATTACTCTGGGGTTGTGCTATGTTGTTGGGGTTGTGCTTTTTTCCCCTCCCAGTCAGAAAGTGACAGGAGAGGAGAGAGGAAAGGGATGGTGAGAAAAAAAACGGCCATGTGTAAGTGTTACTATCATGGAGGGAGAAGAAAGGATGGGGGGGGAGATGAAACAAAGAGTGAGAGAATGAAGGGATGATTAAAAAGAGAAGGAACCACCAGTGAAAGCCATAGAGAATTGGAGGAAGACACTGAAGCTGTGAGACAGAGAGAGAAGAGGGAGGGGTGTAGGAGGGAGGGAGTGAGTGAGGGAGAGAGAGAGCAAGCTACGGAGACAAAACGGGTGAGGACACGTCTGTACCGCCCTCTTCATCCTGTCTCGTGGCACTGGCCACTGGTGCGAGTGTCTCTTTCAGCCACACAATATTCAAAAGTTGAACAAAGTGCACAGCAGCAACAGGACTGCCCACACAGCTGGCTTCTGCACCCCCCTTCAGTGGTGGGAAGACAGGGACCACCACTATCACCCAGTGATCTCCTGCCCCCCAGTCACACCCGCCGAGGATCAGGATGTGGATTTTACCTCCGTTTCTTGCCTTGGGGTTACTGGGATTCTCCCGTTCAGATGCCCAGGACACCACGATACCGGGTGAGTGATCCCTCCACGTCCCTTTATGTCTGGGGGGGTGTGGCATGGCGCGTGTGGCAGCCGCGCGGGGGTGTGCTTGCATGTGCTGGGGGAGAGGGGAGACATCCACGGCATGGCCCGACTCTGGTGCCTCCGCTACCGCTGAGACTGAGCGGCGGTCTTTGGCCACGTGGGCCCCCCAGCGCCGCTGAATCAGACACAAAGAGGGCTGGCTGTGCCGCGCGGGGCCGCGGAGGGGCAGGTGGCGTCTCCGCGCCTCCAACCGCTTCAATCATTTCCGCTCCCTTGATGGATGGATCAGTGTGCTGGTACAATCTCAGCTGGCCTGGCGTGCTCGCCAAAGCCTGCTCTCTCGCCCTCACGCCTGTATGGCAGCACAAAGGAGAAGCTCGGGGTACTTTTTCAAGCCATTTTTTTTATTAGTGGGGGGAGATTTGCCTGGGTTTGGGCTTGCAGGGGAAGGTGGGGCTGAATCAAACAAGTCTCAGGTTTTACAGACTGCCTCCTGGGCTCTGAATGCCAGGAAGACATGCCCCCCTCCCCTGGGTACAGCTGTAGGGCCAGATCGTTATAGGAAGACGAGGGGAGGGATGTGTGCAAGTATGTGGTTATGTGGTGTTTATTTATGAGGGGGGTCCGTACTTGCTGCATGGTTTCAGTTTAACCCCAGAGCTCATGCCTGGAGCCAGCCCAAAAGTGGTTAGCTGGGGGTGAGCTACGCCCTGCTGTGAGGATGGGGGGCGGAGGACAGCAGCGGACGCGGGGTAGCCTGGACGCAAGGGGCCATCAGGCAGACCTTCTCAGAGTTCATCAGACAGATAGCCACTGCCAGTTAGAAGCCAGGTCTCCATGGTCATGGCTGTCCCTGCACCGCCCTGGTGTCTGCCTTAACCCACCTACCGAGCAAGCTGGCTAGCAGAATTCCTTTGCAGCTTCCAAGCTTTTTTGGACGCCTTTAAAAAGCCCATCTCTGGTGGTGCTGTGTCCCGTCTGGCTCCTTAACAACACAGAGGCAGCCGACGGTCACCTTGGGCAGCACAATAGCCGAGAGTCTCCTTCCGCACCTGCATGGGGGGCTCCCACCAGGGTCCCGCCGCTTCCTCGGCCGCCCACATCTCATGTACATCTGGCTGTGTCTCTTTTCGGTTCGGGTTGGGGGGGGTGGGGGGTGGTGTTCCTCAGAGCGTGACTGACGAGGCTGACTCTAGGCAATGGATGGGGGCCAGTGGGCCATTTCCGACACACACTGAACCCAGAACCCCCGCCGCCCCCCCCCCCCCCCCCCCCCCCCCCCCCCCCCCCCCCCCCCCCCCCCCCCCCCCCACAAACCAACCCCC
>JAODKM010000020.1:18286014-18296754 GCA_026780845.1 Petrocephalus sullivani
TTTATTGGAGTTCATCGAGTACACATTGGAGACAATTGACTTAATGGGCAGTCAAATAGAATGCATTTCACAGAAGTCTTGGATAGAAACGGAAAAGCGGACCTGACACATCAGTCGAACTGACATAAACAAAAACATAATACCAACCGTACCTTTATTTGAATTTAAAAATATTTATTAAATATTTATTATTCTTATGCTACATATGTAACCTTAAGACAACATTAAGGGAACATGCCCTAAAGGTTATTTTATGGTTCTATAAAAATAACCTCAAGGGAACGTTCACAGAACGTTCGTAAAAGAATACAAAAACGTAACCTTAATGGAGCCTTCAGGGAACATTCCCTAAAGGTTCTCCGAAGGTTCCACATAATGTGACCTTCAGAGAACCTTTAGGGAACATTTCCTGAACGTTCTGTGTTTGCTGGGTAAGTCCACACCGTCATTACCTCCATAGTTTGAACTATGGTTTCGGGAACCCCCTTCGTCGTAATTGCATGGTTCCGACTGCGTAGGTTTCTAACAGAGTTAGCAACTATGCTTTTGGGAAACGCACCCCTGATCTACTTTGGTGAAGTGCAGTTCCCAGTGACTGTCCAGCACGGGGAGCTCTGATGGAGATGTCCCCGATGTTAAGGACATAAGGAGCTGACTGACAGCACCCACCCTGAGTGTCTTGTCGTCGGGAGACAGGCCCTGCCATTTTATGTAACGTTTGACATTTTTATTTGGCAGATGCTTCGCTTCTAAGCAACCTTCCGGTCAGTGCTTCAGTTAAAGAGTGTATCAGGTAATTTTTAGAGGCTCAATGTGCCTGTCCAGTCAGGCGATGAACAAGAGCACTCACCCCAGTTCCAGGGACCAAAATGGGTCATTCGTTCATATTTTGTGGGCTTCCCCCTTTGCTCAGATTTCCTTTGTATTGTGGGTGATCTCCATTACTATAAAGATCCTCTGTTCGCTAATCTGAGCAGCAATCTAACCATAGGAATCCCTACAGTGCTTTATAAAGGTTTGTCAATGGTTACATGGCAGAGGCAGGCAGGGACGGGGCGGGTGCCTATTACTGTCTCCATTATACTTTCCTGAGGGTCCCCACCAGAGACAGGGCAGGGGGGCAGTGATCCCACCCCCCCACCCCACCCTGTCTCCCTGTCTCTTTTTTCATTCCTCTCACATGGGATTCCCTCTTTCAGGTCATCTATCCCCAGAAAGATTGTATTACACAGGAAACAGGCAGGGTGACGGGGGGTGGCATTCCAGAATATGGGGGGGCAGCAGATCAATGGGCAGACAGCCCTCATCCCAATCGTTGCCGTCTATCAAACGCCTCCTCTCCAACTGGAAATGAGGGTAGAGGCATCGTTAGCGATTGCCACTCTCTGACTGACAGCTCTGCCCAACACCGTTTGATTGCTCAGGCTGAGTCCCAAAGGAGCTTGTTAACCTGGGAGAAGCTCTCCACGCTAATGAGAGAGAAACAGCACAAACCCAGAGACAACAGGCCCACTGGCGGAAATAACGGACGAGGGGGTCAGGAGCAAGTCAGCCCACAAATGAGCATTTACACACCCCTGAGCTGTGCTACTACGCTTATATTTTACATAACTTTCTTGTTATTTGTCATGAAACATCTGGCAATAGTGCTGAGAAAGTGACACAGGGTCATAAGCTGCACCTCACCAGTATGTGAAGTCTGACAAGGAGCGCTGGCTGTGGGTGGCCGTGTCTGTCCAAGCCTTCCATTCTTTTCCTCATCCGACCCTTCCTGACTGGATACAGGTTTCTTTTCTCCCCCTCCCCTGACCCCTATGACCCCGACTCCTGACCCAGCCCACAGCCATGGCCCTGCTGGGACCTGCATCTGTTTTCACTTTAATCCATCTTCTCCTGCTGCCATACCTGCACTGAAATTGCTGCCTTCTGTTGTTGCTCTTACCAGCTCTTTTTGTAAAACTCCTGCTCCGGTGCTCAAGTGCAGCAACTTTGCTCACGGCCCCACCCTCGGCCTGCCCACTGCCCCACCCACCGCCTCTCCGCCGGCCTGCCCACTGCCCCACTCACTGCCCCACCCACCACCCCTCGGCCTGCCCACTGCCCCACCCACCGCCTTTCTCGCTGGCCCTCCCACCACCCCACCCACCGCCTTTCTCCTCCAACCGCCCCACTCACTGCCCCTCCCACCGCCCCACTCACTGCCCCACTAACGGCCCCGCCCACTGCCTCTCTTGCTGGCCCTCCAGCCGCTCCACTCACTTCCCCACCCACCGCCTCTCTGCCGGCCTGCCCACTGCCCCACCTACCGCATCTGCACTGGCCTACCCACTGCCTTTCTCGCTGGCCCACCGCCTATATAAAAATCTATTTAACTGAACTGAATTGAAATCTCTGAGTGTATCTACTGGTTAAACAGAATAAACGATTTTATGGCTTATGCCAAAACATGGTGGGGGGGGGGGGGGCAATTAAACAGACTAATTCAAAATAATAGCTGCAGTCATTCCACTTCATTAACGAGGTTAAGTGGATCCAAAGTGAATCAACCAGCTGCAGTCTGTAAGTACATTCCGGAAATGGGAACATCATAAAAGCAGGTTGATTATTTAACCATTTACGATCATCACTTTCATGAGTGCATCGTGAAGATTGATAGATCATTTAATCTATTTAATTTCTATTCAGAATAAAAGCTGAAGGATAAACTTCTTGATAAGGTACTCCCAGTTCAAAAAGTAAAAAAAACTAAAATTGGTTTTACTGTAAGACTTCCACTAATTCAAAGACACAAGGTCCTTGGACACACTGCACATTTAGAATCTGGGAACTAAATAGGTGTTAATGGTAAATACAACGTGTATCTTAACAGTTCAGCTTCAGATCTGGCCAATAAGGAATGCTGTCCGTTTCAGAACCACGAGCAGCTGGACACCGGAAGGATGCCATATTTATAACTATCCCTCCTAGTCTCCTAGACAGCAATAGTAATGTGTGTTCATAATAGCAGCAGCTCTGATCTGTGCAAGATTCACATATGACAAACACTAAGAGAAAGAGGCAATGGAAAGCTGCCAAATGCAGACTGCCATAGGAATCACCGCAGGGCGTCAGGATCTGCTGAATCCCTGTTTTTCTTTCACTGTCGGGATCTTCTGAACCATGAAAATATTTTCTCAGTTTGCCGACGTCACGGAATGACTGGAATGCCAGACAGAATGTTGACGGAATGCTACCTTCCAGCTGAATGATTCCCACTTTAAATTCTGTTTTCTTTTGCAGGCTATGGACAGTTTCGGATTAATGCTAAGGCTATTCCCCGTCACCAGCATTGAAGGGCTCATCCCACTTGTAAACCCGAAATCAGAGATTTATACTACAAAACAGAAATGATCCCCAAATCCCATTCAGAGCCATAAAGTCCACATCTGTGCTCAAATGTCTGT
Organism: Petrocephalus sullivani; assembly: GCA_026780845.1. Lineage (NCBI taxonomy): Eukaryota > Metazoa > Chordata > Actinopteri > Osteoglossiformes > Mormyridae > Petrocephalus > Petrocephalus sullivani. Next base: position 18,289,458 of record JAODKM010000020.1, read on the forward strand.
GTAGTAAGCCACGGGCTAACACTTAGCGTGGTGGCTTGTACGCACAAACATCACTTATAGCTTTATATTATCAGAAGAAAACTACTGCATTGCTGAACACTCCTCTTGGACTTCCTCAAACTAGTATGCGCAGGCCAGTGGCCGTCTCCTGTTTAGCAAACCCACTTCTTCTTCACCACCTTCAGAACTTCCTGTATTTAATAAACCAGACTGAGGGAATTCTGTGAATGGCTGTGCAACTGTTAAATGGGCAGGAGTCCAGCTGTCACTTAACCAATCAGCTGCCTTTGTTTATCGTCTAAGTCACGCCCCCAGATAATTCGGACAAGGCCCATACGTCTGTGGCCAAATCCTTAAAGGTGCTTACCGGTGTGGTTTGAGTCATCGGTGACAGTGGGACAGGGACACTGAATAACCTCTGACATTCATCTTGTTTTGCTCAGCTGATGTCTGGTTTTACGTCCCAACAGCATTCAGGCCTTGTTATTATATGGTTTTTAAGGGCTGCTTTACAGGTCATGGGTAAGGGCCAGCAGTCACTGAATATGATAATTAGCAAGGTCACCGGAAGCCAGCACAGAGGTTACCCCAAAGGGGCGGGGCCAGCTTCGGTGGGATTTACTAGACTGCTAACGTCGGCTCATAAACAGATTGTTTTGGGGCACAGAGAGAACTAGGCCATTGATAACGAGGTGTCTTTGTGTGATGTCGAAAAACATCAATGATAACACTGAGAATTAAAAAAAAAAAAACTGACCGTGTTGGTGAAAAAACAGACAAGGTTTGCCATTGAGCTCCCCCAGCTCAGGGAACGTCCCGGAAGACGAAGGGCCAGAGGGGCTTAGGGGGATGAGTTGTTTGCTTTTTGTTTTTTTTTCCCCCTACTTGTTTAACATCTATCCCTTTCTAAAAATAAATCAAAAAGCCCACTTGCCAGGTGCTCCCTGGCAAAAATGCAAGTGATCCCATACAGCAAGGCCTGTCAAATCCACTGGGGTGCAATTCTATAAACAGGGGCATAGGTACCAGCAGTCCGATATTTGATTTGTAATCATTCATTCCCCCCCTCCCCCAAATAAATACACCTTTGTATTTAAATGATTAAGTGGTGCCCCCCTAAACAGCCAGCTCTCACTCATGGGAGTTTTACTTACACAAAAATGTTCTGAGGGCAGAACACAAAAATGAGACAACCAATCAGCTCTTTTGTCAGAACAACCATTCAGTCGCCTCTAGTTGCTTGGACCTGCCACCTCCACAATCTGATTGGTTATCTCATATCTCACTTATCCCGAACCAATCGGTTTTTGTTCTGGGTTTTTCCTTCCCTTTGCAACGTGACATGACTATTAAGTGAGAAAGTCCATTTTATTATTGTATTATTGCAAGGACACCAGACACATGCATCTTATCACTAATGTCACTGAATACTTTATGCTTACCGTTATGTTTCACTTCTGATGACATGCAGTCACGGTATCACTCTGTAAGAATGCGTAATGCACCGAACGCAGGGGTTCAGCTCCTCGTATCCACGTTTTATTTTTTAAATTGCTCTGGACAAGTGTGTAACCTAAGTCCATAAGGTGGGACGCTTACTGGTGTCAGGAGGTGGAGATGACAGGATTCTCCCTGAAATATCGGAACACGGCTAACGTCAGCAGAGCGTGCCCCGGAGGACGTGGCACCAGGGCCGGAGCCTGCAGACTTATCAGAGCGGCCATAATGAGACATGGCGCGGCTGTTTGCTGGAACACAACAGAGCACTGAAGGTAGGTCAGGGTGGCGGGTAATTCAGGACCAACGGAGAATGAGCATGTCCCCATTTCACCCAGCTGGGAAGGTCTCACCTTCCCACAGTTCCCATTATCCATTAACCTTTGCTTGTTGTGGCTTTGATGTAGACAGACGTGCTGAGGAACAGACGAGCAGAGAGGATGGCAGGGGGGGACTGGGGCCGGCTGTGTTTAAGGGAGTGGGGGGATGGGGGGGGTTCAGGATGGCTATGGCGTAATCCCAGCAGGACTGCTCAAACGGCATATACAACAGAAGGACAGCCGGAACACAGCGCGCTGAGGGTCATGGCGGTAACGGGCCTGAACAGCCACAGAAAATCCATACTGAAACATGCCTTCTGTCTGCAGCCTGGAGATAGCTGCCAGTCACCTGCCCGTCTGTGTCAGATGCAGCAAAAGTACAGTGATGGACACACAAAGTCAAGCAGAATCCGCTGCTCCCTGTCCATGTTGCCACTTCCATCTGTGATGTCCCTGATAGACGCAGCTATAACTGCCTTAATCTCTGCCTTCCTTGGACACCTCTATAGCGAGTCAAGTTCAGAATCTCCTGTAACGATTCTGTCACTCCGATTCAGACTCCAAACTTAATAAACTCATCATAAGTCCCTTCTTCTGTATTCAATTTGTATTATTCTCTCCAAGCATAGGGCACAAAATACTTCAAATAATTCCCTGACATCTGAGGCAGGTGTTTCAGCATAAATGATGAGAGTGACACAGGAGTGAGGGAGGAAGCCGACGGCTGTCTCGGGAGACAAAGTCATGTGACCAGCATTTTTCATGTTGATGAATTCCACCTGTCCCTCATCCCCAGTAATATGTCTAAGTCAGCCAGCTTTGCTGTTTTGGTTCCTCTTAAAGATGGGGGGAAAAAAATCACACTGCACACCCAGAGATTCAAACTGATAACCTCCTGGACAGGGCACAAGTACCGAACCCTAACATGGTGAGCCACGCACCTCACAATTCCCTGAATAAAAATCCCTCTCTTTCCTCAGCTGGTGCCATGTCTGGATGTTAAAGTTAGTGGATTCCTGTTCCATTGCTTCAAGGCCAAACCATGTTGACTTTTCAAAATACAAATGTTATCAAATCACTGCTTGCCTTTTCATATCCCACCTAAAACACAATGCAGCATGATAAGCTGTTCAGTACAGGGCCACGCAGACACCCTGTCTCACTGATGCTGCAATATTGACAAAATGCCCAGCTTAACCTTTGGAGTATAGCTCATATTGACATTTTAGTTACTTATACAAAATAATTTGGCCAAAGGCACTTCAGTTTTTTAGTACAAAATCAGTTGGTTCTGCAAGTATGTTAGTATTGGCATTTAATCTTAAAAGTATTGATACTGACATTTCTAAAATAATGAAAGATGGTCTTAACATTTCAGTTTATATTTCACTAAGGCATTGATTTGTTCTTCATCTCTATGCAGCCAGCTTTCTCACAACTTTCATCATGATGTCCTCCTAAGAACTGAATCCGCACTTGTTTCTCTCACATTATTTACTTATAGGCTGAATTTCAACGATACCCCCCGCCCCAACCTCATCTCCCTAGCAAAGACCAACAAAGCGACACCCACCCCTCTCTGGGGTACAGGGGGTTTGCCACCATCAGATGAAACCCACAGTGTGAACTGAAAGTGTTCTTTTCTGGGGGGGTGAAAGATTCCACTGCTGTCCAAACAGGAGCAGTGTTCCTACCCAACTAATTTCCCAGAAGCCATTAGGTGGCATGAAGGAAGAAACCAAGACTGACCAAAGCTATTTGTCTGTCTCTGTCCAATGAAAAACACGTACCTACAAAATTCAATTATTTCAAGAATCTGAAAATGCATTTTTCCAGACCCTACTTTACAAAATAAAACAAACAACGTGAGACACCCTTAACACCACAAATGGAATCTTTACACAGCCATCAGGGAATAGTTTCATGTTTTAAAAGGACTTACACTGATTGTCAACAAGACGCAAACTAATCTTGCTTTGTATTCGCAATTAACAATTCTTAGTTAACTAACTATCTAGCTATCAACATTATGCTGCTAAAATTGCCAATATAAAGCAATTCATACAAACAAACCTTCATTAATATAAATATTAACTAGTACAAACATAAAAACTTTAAAGTTAAATTACTCAATATCATATTATTTCATTGGTCATTAAGAAGTCAAAGGTTATCAGAAGAGTATACTACCACGGGCATATTCCACCTATACTAAAAAGTCACAAAAATTAGACATGTCATTTTCATTGGACGCGTTCTACAATATTTATGGTGATTGGTTTTTAAAACAAATTCATGCCATTGAACCCAAATCCATGTTTTCTTTCCCCAGTTTTCTGCTTGTTTTGTTCCCTCTGCCCTACAAAAAACAACAAGTAATCATGCTGGAGAATGTACAAAGTACAAGATGGGCCCCATTTCACAGAACTTTACCCAGATTTAGAGCAATCCAGCTCAATTTTACCAGATTAACTAATAAAGCCCAGTTGATCAGTTACAGAGAGCTAAGACACACATACACACACAGTATGTGACCCTCGTCACTGTGGTAGTCAAGGACCCCACAGTAAAGCTGCCAACAACTGGTTAGCGCATGTAGGTGATAAGGCCCCCCTATATGACCCCACTCTGTAGGTGTTTTTCATAGGTCAGAGACTTAGGAGTGTTTTAGGACTGTTAGGAGTTTTGTTTGGCACCAGCTGTCTTTTGAACCCTTTGTTATGTAGGATTTGTGTCTCTTTTTGATTTGTTTTTTTTTGTGATATACTTTATATTCTCACCTCCCCCAACCTAGTTCTCTGCAAGAGCAAGCTTGGCCGTGAAGGGCAGCAACCTCGAGGTGCACCCAGGGGGTTAAGTTTTTTGTCAGCATAATAGAATTGTGGGAAAAATACCAGATTTCAGATGCTGCAAGACTGCCAGATACTGCCATTGGTCTTTCCATCCATCATCTGTACTGTTCTATGCAAGGTCATTGGATTCCTATCCAATAAACTATAGGCGCAAGGCAGAGAATAACCCAGGATGAGACACTAACCCATCACACACACTATTCAGCAGCCTTAACCTTAACGTTTTTGGACTGTTGGAGGACATTCCACAATGACACAGGGAGAATAGGCAAACTTCTCACACATGGAACCCGCGCAGAGACTTGAGCCCCAATCCTAGAAGTGTGATGCAACACTGTTAACCACTGTGCCACCCTGCCACCCAGGCATTGCTATATATATATATATATATATTTTTTTTTTTTTTTATTCTGTCATTAAAGTACAAATTCCTATTCCCACAGTGGCAGTGTATGGCGCAGGGTACAGTAGCGTCCCAAACCTCGTGAGCCCCTGCCCACTTCCTGGCACCTGACCTACTCAACAGGAGTGGAGAACCTGTGGGGGAAGCTGTGCGAATTGAGTGCCTGAAACCCCATGCAGCTGCCATGTTCCTCAGCTTCATCCTCAGCCTCAGAAAGGTGGCTTCTGACTGCTGGCTGTGCCTTTCACACTGTGCTCACAAGACGTTTTTTTTTTTACTCGCACTTACAAAATGTTCTTCATTATATATTTATATATACTTTCCTCTCTTTATTTCATTTTATTTCTGTTCTTGAATTTTATTCTCTTTCTTGATTCAAGGTGGCTTATTATACAAAGTTAATTTCAGCTGCTCCAGAAAAAATGATTCTTTTTCTTACTAGGAATATGTCATTTTGTTTAGTGCCAGAATGTTTTGAAGGGCTTAATTACATCTGGAAAACCAGCATACGGTGGGGATAAGCAGCATGCGTAACCCCCAGACAGCTCAGACTTAGGCAGCATCCCACAAAAATAAAACCCTCTGAAATGCGTTAACAAACATGTCTAGCTCCAAGTTCTTGCAATGCCATGCACTCACATGTTCATCTGCCAAAGGTGACATAATTTCTGAATTGATATGTGTGGCAGACCACTAGCCATCCTATAACAATACTAAGCTGGTCTCCATGGAGATGAACCCACAATCATCACGTGTGGTTAGCGTTATAATGCTACAGATAGTACAGAACGTCTCGGCTGAGAGCATGCTTAAATGTCAGCAGCCTTCATATACCCCCCGAATATAATAAATGCATTCGCCACATACTTCTGGGACATTTTGATTGACACAATGGACCACAAGAAATAACTCAGAGGCATAAAGCAAAACACATGTGATGCATAGAGCCTCTCTCTCTTTTTTTTCCAAGGTAACTCTTGAATTTCACATGAGATATTTCATTAGGTGTCAGCCAGAGGGTATAATTGAACGGCAGCTCCCGCCTCAAATTTGATTTAAAATACTGATGAAAAACATGGTCTAAATCTAATAGCGCTTCTCCTGCTTCTGGGTCTAAATTTAAGCCATTGTGCTGTGGGGTGTTTGCTTATTTAATTGTTTATTTTTCAGTCCCTATTTCTGTGAAGGGTTGGCGCCCCATCCTGAGTTGTTCCCTGCCTTACGCCTGTAGACTCTGGGATAGGCTCTGAAGCCCCTGCAACCCTGAGCAGGACAAGTGAGTATAGAAAATGGATGGATTGAGTTGCTATTTTTTTAACTGATTCCAGCATTGTGAAAATAAAATTTAAAAAAAAGCTGCATACTGCCAAAGCACTTTGTTTCCATGGTGAACTATTTATCTAAGAGAGAGAGAGAGAGAGAGAGAGAGAGAGGTGAGAGAGAGAGAGAGACAGACAGAGTATGTATGTGTTGTGTTTGTGCAGGTGGAAGGGTGGTATAGCAGGAGAAGTGTGAGATTGGTGACTATATATAAACATACAAAGAAATCAACCAGCCACCCAACTTAGCTGGACAATTTTGTGTTTGCTCTCATTTCACCATGGATGACACACTGCAAATGGGAAAGTTACACACTGACAGCTTAAATACAGCAGATAGTCTGTTATATTGGGTGATAGTCCCAAATAAGTAATGATCAAAGCTGACAATCAAATACACTCTGGGATTCACAAAATCCAATATAGTCACATGTTGTACTGGTACGACTGATACAACTATTAACTTCCTAAAGTTCAAGGCTCACTTGGCAGAAATAAGAATTCCTGTGGACAGTGTCTATGAATAAACACTGACAAGAACTTTGAAACACTTTCTTTCATATACACTGGGTGCGCGACAAATTGAATACATGTGTTTCTGCATGGACATCATCTCCAGTGTTTCCTACAATCAACGTTGCGAAATTAACATGGGCTTTTCAAGGCACGGCGTCCTTGTATGTTGGCTGTTTGCCACACCAGTCCCTCTTTGACAAGCACAGAGCATCACTGATGTTGATTGCTAAATCCAACATTTGTCTTTTTATTATAAGAGTAAACTCTGGGACCAAACCATAAACTTAAAAAGGCAATAGAAACAGAATAGATAAAAACTAGAAACGAAAAAAATTCCTGGAGAAATTTTAAGATGGGCCTATTGCGATCGCTGACCCTGGCGCAGTCGGT
>JAODKM010000020.1:18308573-18319698 GCA_026780845.1 Petrocephalus sullivani
ACTCTGGGTTTTGCTCGCTGAGCGTGCAGGTGAGGCAGCCCTAAAGCCATATTACTCTCATAGGCGACTCTGGGTTTCGCTCGCAGAGCATGCAGTGTGAGGCAGCCCTAAAGCCATGTTACTCTCATAGGCAACTCTGGGCTTCGCTCGCTGAGCGTGCAGGTGAGGCAGCCCAACCAGGCATTCAGTCAGATTAATACATCTGTAAAACTTACAATAAATTATTAGACATTGAAATGACTAACACAAATTTTCAAAAAATTACTTATACAATTTTTTTATTGAACTTAATATGTTCAAATTGGATTTTCATTTGACCAACAGGGGGTGTAATTTCACCCTTTTTATACCTAAAGGCCTGATAATATTTGATAAATGTATGCTTAATAAAGATTTATCTATTATAATGTTCTGTTTTGGTCATTTTATATATAAATTAATTTCTGATATACTACTCCATAATATATATGTAATATATTCTGTAGTGTTAGTTATGTTTTCATCACCAGAGTCCATGATGCTTTATAATGATAATGGGTACTGTGCAGGAAATGCATGGACTATTTCTGAGTAGCTGTCTGTTCCAGTGTTTCTGCTGCCCTCACCTGGTGAGCAGGAGACATGACGCCCACTCCACTTGCCAGTCTTTAGACATGTGCGGTGAGAGCTGCCGGAGTGGTGGTAGAAGGGGGAGACACACTGGTACTCTATGCGAGTGTACAGGTGGTGGTACCCCTGGGGAAGCTCCGCCAGGACCGGGGGGCCCTTTGTTGGGACAACTGGGTCATACGCCTTCCCAACAGTGGAGGACGAGTAGAACTTTTGGACCGGGCTTAACCTGTGGTGGCGGGGTGGGGTGGCAGAGGGGGGACATGCCGAAGAGGGACACCTATGAATCTGCAAAATTGTGCATCTGCAAAATTGTGCAACAGCCCCCAGCCTGACTGCGCACGCAGGGCCTGTGGTGTTTAGAGAGGCCCGACATGAGTCATCAGCCGTGCCCCCACCCCAAAACAAAGCAAAAAAAACTGTTGTTTTAGGAAAAAGTTTACAGACCCTGCCCTAGATTTTCTGTGCTTGCCGTATTAAAGACAGACGCTGTTTAGGCAAATAATGTACACTGTGTCTGACGTTTTTGCGCTTGATGTCCATGTCCTGGGAGGCATGGGGGGGTGGGGGGGGTCTCCAGTAGAGTAATTATGCTTTCCAGATTCAACCAAAGACTCACCCTCCCACTGTTTTAAACCCTGATTTAATTCAAATCTCATGATTTTTCACAGTTTCTTTTTACGATAAGCCCGTTTTAGATAAATCTGAATAATACAGTCCAGTATATGTACATTCTGGCGTATGCTAATGGGACAGAAGGTCCAGACCCAGCCCTCCAATCAGTCATGAGTCACGAGCAGCCAGTGAGGGTGCGCAGGCAGGAAGGAAGAGGAGGCAAACCTGGATGGGGCCTGGGGGGGCAATGCCTTCTGTCTCACCAGGTCTGACACTTTGGGCTCCCGACAGGCTGAGGAGACATGGGGCATAGAGCTGCTTACTGACTGCCAGCTATTCAGAGGGCATGGCATGATTTTATTAATGTTATTTGTATTATTAATAGCAATGATAATGTCTGGCAGTGTGTGATTACGAGGGGCTGGCCGGTAAGGGTCGCAGGGCCTACCACGGATACACAGGGGCTGCTTCCCACTCCAGGACCCGTCTGCCTGGCATGTCCTCTGTGCTGAGCCACTCAGGGCGTACGAGTTGTTACAGAAGTACTCCACGGTGTCGGGGGAGCCACCCAAACCCAGCACCAGCTGTTGGTACCCGTTCAGGAGCCGGGGGGGAAGACTGCAGTGGTGCCGCTCAGATTCTGTGCAGGGAGATGACAGGAAGACAGGGGGGACAAATAGACAGGCAGGGAGTCAGACAGACAGACAAGCAAGCAAGCAAGTAGTCAGACAGGTAGAGAGACAAACAAGCAAAGACGCAGACAGGCAGACAGGTAGAGAGACAAACAGGCAGGCAGAGAGACAAACAAGCAATGACGCAGACAGACAGACAAGCAGAGAGACAAGCAAGCAAAGACGCAGACAGGCAGACAGGTAGAGAGACAAACAGGCAGGCAGAGAGACAAACAAGCAATGACGCAGACAGACAGACAAGCAGAGAGACAAGCAAGCAAAGACGCAGACAGGCAGACAGGCAAAAATATAAACGAGTAAAGATAGACAGGGAGTTAGAGACAAACAAGCAAGTAATCAGATAGATAGGCAGAGAGACAAACAAGTAAGCAGGCAGACAGACAGACAGACAGGCAGGCAGAGAGACAAACAAGCAAACAGGCAGACAGACACAGGCAGGCAGATAGACAGGCAGGGGGATAGAGACAAACAAGCAAACAGGCAGACAGACACACAGGCAGGCCGATATACAGGCAGAGTGACAAACAAGCAGGCAGTCAGATGGACAGACAGAACAACAGACAGGGAATGCCATCAGAGAAAAATGTGCCTAATGAAATTTGTCTCTAGCCCTACAGTTTCTGGGTTTCATTCCAGCATGTTTCCCAGGCTTAATTATTCAATAGCGGGCTTAACCGGTAATTAGCAATAGCCACAATTTCTGCTAATGAATTACCCTCTAAACTGCAGCTCTGAATCACATTTTCCAAAAAGTACAGGAAAGCTGCCATTATCCAAAGCACTGTGTCACTGCACTATGAAAATGACACAGCAGTTTAGGCAGTAAGTGATGGCGTGCAGGGCTTTGCAGTCTATCGCACTCCCGCCAAAGGAATGCGTGCACTGCCGCCCGTCACCAGGGCAAAGCGGGGAGGTTTTACACTTACCACTGACGCTCAGGTTGTCAGTTTCAGTCTCCTTCCCCCGGTTTCTCCCGTCGGCCCTTTCCGTGCTGACGGTGGTGTTTTTACTGAAGCTCTCCTTGGTTCCATCTTTATCTTTATGGCCAGCTGTGGTCGGGATTTTATCTTTGCCCTTACCTAACCCTTTCTCTGTGCTGTGCTCTTTGTCTTGTTCTTTATCTATATCTTTTACTGGAAAAAATTAAGCACAAAAGCCTGTGACATACTGACTGCAAGAAGGGTCGTTAAAGGACACATTCTATGCATCAGTTAATATCTATCAGAACTGATACTGAAGTGCATACATATTATACATCAGACATATATAAAAACTTCTACAGAACCTTCTTATAACCATACATTTAATTCAATTTAACAACACAGAATGAGTCCAGCTCCTCTCTATTGCCCTCTAGTGATGAAGTTTGGACCAGGCGCATATACTAATTAGTGTTAGGCGCACACAGTTTGGAACTAATTATTACTTCCGGTAGCTTGCAAATTGTGATTTCACAGCAGTAAATCTGTAAATAAGCAAGTTGCTGTATTTATGACATGCTGTTGCTCATGTTTACAAATGCCACCGATACTGCAGAGTGGGTCGTTACGGTACATTTTTCATGTCATGTTTCCTTCCCCAGTCATTATTATTACCAGTGAGCAGGAAGCTTAGATGGCCTGGCTCTCCCTTGTCCATGTCTGCCCCCCCTCCCCATAGAACCTCCCGGTCTCCATCACGGCCGTTTGGCTCCCTTTGGCACACCCAGAAGGTGATAAAACGGAAATGGGTTGGCTGATGGTACTGAGGCAGCAGCTAGCCTTAGTACTGACAGCCTGTTAGTGCCCAGAAGCCCCCAGTCCCTGGCCCCAAGGTTAATACCTTCAAACTTACCCTGAAATATTTAAAGCCGAATGGCAAACGAATATTATTAAAGCTGATGCAGAACTGTCTTCCTTAAAGTTAACAGACAAACACAAATAAAAAACTGAACCAAACCCAATAGCTGCGTCACCATACAAATGACCAGACCAGGAAAAAGTGAACTAAAAGTTAGATAAAAAAATGAAAGCAGGACACAGATAAAAATGGGAATAATGGTCTGGAAAAAAAGCCTGTTAGAGGTACTCATGCTGAACGGAGCAGACGGGTCTCGACAGGAGCTGACAGATGATGGCCAAGCAGCATGTGTGTGTGTGTGTGCATGGACTCACCTTTGACACAGACCGGTGCTGGTCCACTCCAGGTGCTGTTAGGAAGGCAGGAGCTCTGTGACTGTCCCTTTAGCATATAGGGCTCGTGGCATTGGTACTGCACGGCGATGAGCATGTCCTCTGGGCCATACACCAGGAAGTAGTGCCCGTTGTTGGGCCTCTCGGGGGTAGGACAGCTCTTTTTCTCCATGAGCACTGATAAAGGAAATTTAGTATGATGTCAGAACATTATCATGACTCGCCATTGCTGACTCCCCAGAGGCCATTTTGTAGTACTGACAAGTCGCTGAACAATTGCACCACCTGACCTCCTCACATCGTAGACCCTGCAGGTTGTGTCTGTCCAAACAAGGGGTCTTGAATAGCCATGTGGGAGGGTCCTATCCAGTACAGGAAGTGAAGCCCAGCAAGGAACAGCAGGTGGACATAAGGCCTTCACACTGCCTCACCGGCCTCTTACCGCATTTGGGAGCAGGGGCACTCCAGGTGCCGTCCAGGCGGCAGGTGGTGGTGTGGGCACCCTGCAGCATGAACCCAGGGTTGCAGCGAAAGGTGACACGCGCCCCAAAGTATAGGTGAAGACCCTCCATGGTTCCATGGGCTGGCGGGGGGGGCTTGCTGCACAGCATAACTGCACAGTTACACAAACCCAGACAGGCTCAGTACACCATGGGGGTCTGCATTACGGTTACACAAACCCAGACAGGCTCAGTACACCATGGGGGTTAACATTACGGTCACACAAACCCAAACCGGCTCAGTACACCATGGGGGTCTACATTATGCTCACACAAACCCAGACAGGCTCAGTACACCATGGAGGGTCTACATTACGGTCACACAAACCCAGACAGGCTCAGGACACCATGGGGGTCTACATTATGGTCACACAAACCCAGACAGGCTCAACATACCGGGGGGTCTACATTACAGTCACACCAACCCATACAAGTTCATTAAACCATTTCACTACAGAGAGGCAGGGTACACTGAAACATCACACAAACAACGACAGGTTTATTACACCACAGGGGGGCAAGGTACCATGAAACATCACAGAAACACTAACAGAGGAGCAGGGTGCACTGAAACACCATATAAATACCAAAACTGACATGCACCATGCAGGGGGCCTCGTAGAATCAGATCTACATCCAAACATACATGCATCATCATTTCACCTCTACCTCACCTTCAGGACCTGAACCTGCTGTACCTTTTATTTGCAGTTCACTGTGAAGCTGAACTAGTACAACTTCTGCTCGGTCTGCTCAGTACAGACAGCTCGAAGAGAGCTCACACATCTTCCCACCAATCACCTCACTGGATCACCGGATCCCACTAATCAGCCACTGAACCTGGCAGCTTCAAGTCTCATCAAGACCAAGAGCCCAATTTGCAAAAAAAAAATGTCAAATGGGGCATTTTATATTTTAATAATCCCAGGAGAGTTGGAACTGAGGAGGAAAAGCTGCACTAGTCTTTTGGATCCATTATGAAGCATCTCAGCTACTTGGAGAAAAGTGTTAACACTTTGCTGGGGCAGAAGATCAGCCGGCCTGCATTATAAGTCCCACAGATGAATGTCTGTGGGATTTATATTTAACGGATGTCTTTTATATCTGGAGTCATTCTGGAGTCAGTGAACTTGTGAATGGAAAACTGTGTGTGTGTGTGTGTGTGTGTGTATGTGTGTGTGTATCTGTGTGTACAGGTTTTGCTATACTTCTGTGGCTCAAAGGACCTCAAATGTGACTAGTGAGGTCAGTTTTTGGTACTTAATACTTCAAACTTCATTTTATAAAAATCTGTGAATGGAATCAAAAATGTAAGATAAAAAAAAAAGTCCTGTATTTCGTTCGGTTACTTAGAACTGGGTAGTGGTTAAGGATGTTGTGATTGGGATTAGGGTTTTTATTATGTAAATGATCGGATGATCCTTACTAAGACTACAAGTGAGGAGGAATACAAATCAAATGTGTGTGTGTTTTACTGTTTAGCTTGTTGAGACATTTTTCAGGTCCCCACAATATAAACGTCAATTTTATAAAAAAGCAACCAAAAACGTAAAAATGGCAGCAGTCTCATATTTTGTTTGGTTACTTATGGTTAAGGTCTATAACAGTCTCATATATATATATATATATATATATATATATATATACATATAACCCAGACAGGCTCAGTAAAAATACACACGCACACGCATCAGGAACATCATCCCAACAAAGTTATATTTAAAATATGCTATGCTTTTATAGGTTCCAGATGTTGACACAGTCTATTGGATTACATAACACTCTCTGGGGCATGAATTTAAAATTCTAGAAAAAACAAATAATCAAACAAAGTCTTATATATTTAATATTTAACAACATTTCAAACCAAAACGCAAAATATGTTTTGTAAATCCAAAATATTTCCAGAGGTATGCGTTTGAATAGCTCTGGTTAATTATAAAGCTGATTTTTTCTTTTGAACAAGTTTTACATTCATTTGTGTTATTGTTTGTAGCATGGGATTAATTCTACTAAATACATTTCAAAGAGAGTTTCCCAACAGGGTGGAAAATCAGTCAGGCCCTAACGAAACCCAGAATTTAGCACTTTGCTCTTGCAGGATTCCTGTCCTCAACATCCAAGTACGTAAACAGCCAGCTGTGTTTCCCTTTAACTGTATGATTACTCTTTGCCCTTAGCAGGCCTATTAGAAAACATATGCCGGACAGCAGGAGCATCATGTTTCCCAAACTCGAGGCCAAATCACAGGTTCAGTCTGCTCCAGGTACAGAAAAAACACTGGAAAAGGCAATATAACAGCTCGCACTAAGGAGTGCCTCAGCAGTGATGCCCCCTACTGGTGTCTAAGCTGTGTGCTAGGGTTGGAATGTTAATTACGGAAAAATAATCATTGGACTGATTCTCCTCAGTAATAAATTTTAAAGGGCACTCGTTAGCTTTTAACTGTGCACTGGAAATAGCCTTTTAAAAGATTTCAGACAGATCATTAAATCATTTTTCAAATGCTGCTTTCAAGGAAAATACTTTTCCTGAAAAGCGGCCATTATAGACTCAAAACAAAGTGGCCAACTAGACTATAGGAAATGCCCATAGCTTTTCAAGGCATGTTTAAAAAATAAACCCTACCTATGTATTTAGTTGTCACATGTATTTGACTTTACAGTTCAGTTGATTTTGAGTAGATGTCAATAAAAAAATCCTTCAAAAAATACTTTTTTTAACCGTAACACACAAAAACGCCAAGATGCAGATATGATAAATGTAGAGTAAAATTTTCACTGTGAGGCTCCAATATATGGGGGATAAGTTAGAATCAGATGGGTTGTTTTGGTACGTTATCCTAAAAATTTGAGTCTTGAAAATGGGTCTAACTGAGTTACTATTTAACAGGAGTGAAGGGCATGTGTTTGAAATCAAAGGCCTGTTTAAAAGAGAGAAAAAGTGTGTCTGAAAGAAGCTGTGCAAAAATGACAATACACAGGTATTCAGCACTTCATCTGGAAAAGCTTAGCTTTAGGTTTTATACGGCTACTTTTTTAAGGGGAGGACTTTCTGGGACTAGACCTAGCAACCTTCTGTTGGGGTCCTCATATGATGAGCTGCAGACCTGTCAACAGTCAGCAGGCCTGATCCTGAGCCTCACAGACGGCCTTCCACTGAAAGAGTCAGCTGGTTATTTATGCCAGGTCACGTGACATCGCCTTCAAACTTCACTGCTAGATAAGAGCAGAAACACAGTGCTTCTATTGAGCATGCTTTCACCCTTGTAAACGTACCATCTAGTGATACCGATTCTTTTTGGAATAGATACTTTAGGTTATGTGTGCTTTCCTTATTAGACTCTTAAGAATTCAAGTTAGGCCTATCTGGAAAGACGTACAGAGTATGCATCTGGTCGATTCACTAAACTTAACTACTTAGAGCAACTAAACTCAACTGAATTCTGTTGAGGTTCGGATAATGTATGGGAGTCACATGCATGACACTGTCTGGGCCACATAAACAGAACTAATCCCATAATCCAACTGACTTTCATGAATGCGTTAAGACAGATCTGTTTTTAAGCGAGTCTGCTTTTATAAGAAACTCCTGGCTTCCATTGACATGGTTTGTCAGCGACTCATGGGCCATTTTTTGGAGATGGGAGGGGGGTGCAATTAAGTACAGTTGAAGAATGTCCAAGCCTTTCATTTCGGGCACATGCAGGCCAGCCCAGAACAGCTGACGAGCCAGGGCCCGGACGGAGCACGCCAAGGGCACGGCGTCACACGCAGCTGCTGTGGAAACTATTCGCACTCGGATGCGCGCCGCGGCGTCCGGGCACAGACGTGGCAGGTGCGGCTTACCGTTCTCGCAATGCCGGCCCGTGTAGCCAGCCAGGCACGCACACCGGTAGGAGCCGAACGCGTCCAGCACGCAAGTCCCATCGTGGCGGCAGGGAGAGGAGCTGCACGCTGTGAATGACAGTGCGACCAACGAAGGCAAGTGACCGTTAGAAAAAGGGAGGCAAGGAGCGGCGCAGGCCGAAAAGCGTGAAGGTATTTTAAGGGCTTTGTCCCAGGACTGCACGGCCAAGGGCCCGAGCAGATGTTTGGCAGCCACCTGATACGGCGGCAAAAGTAAATCGATGATTCCCAGGAGCGTGCCACTCGGTTATGTCAAACAGGCCAGGCAAACCCGCCTTCCCCCCACCGCTCACCCGAGCTCTCCTGGAATATGGCGAAGAAGCCGTCAAAGTTCTTGTAGCCGTCCGAGACGAAGAGGATGTGCAGAGAGTTGCTGGAGCTGAGGATGGGCGGCGGCCGCTCGTTGCCGCAGAACCGGCCAATCACGCGGGAGCTCAGACTGTCGCCGTCCCGCACCTCGATGTAGTCATAGCGACAGCTGTAGTCGAATTCCAGACTGATCATCCGGAAGCTAAAGAAAAGCAGCCATGATTAAATATTGACGCAATCATGACACAAGCCCTGCAGAAGCTGGAATCCTCCACAAGCAGTAGTCCCAGTAGCCTCATTTTCCAGCTGGGAAGTTTCCCGGAGGGCGGGGGTGCTTGGGCTGGTGCTCCCTTAGGCTCTGCCACCTGGCCGTTGTTTGATGCCTCTAGATGGCTGGTAAATCCCCAAATCAGGGTTACGCGTTAGCCTGACGTCATTCTTCACACAAATTCCTTTGTTCCATGGAGGTGTGAATAGCGCAAGTAATTTCCTCCTGTTGGTGAAGCTATGAAAATGAAAATTGTGATATATTAAATAAGCTACGTTTATTCCCCGCAAACCGACATTTATATTATTCCTTAGCCTTTTAAAAGGATCGGCGCGAGAAGAGCGTTATTAAAACTGGCAAAAGCTCTCTGTTGACATCATACTGGCTTCCACCGCAGGTAATTAGAAGTAACAAGTCTGGGACTCTTACGGTTCCAAGCTATTAGGATGACTGAATATTAAATATTTTCTGCAGTCGTCAGTGACACTTAAAAATAAGCAGATGTTGCTTTTTGAATTTAATAAGGAAACACCCTACATGCCTACCATAAAAACATTATCATCTACAGTGCTACCCATAATAAAGAACGCCTATATTTTGTTGCTTAAAATAGCTCCCATTAGAATATTCTTTATATCCAGCTGGCAGTCATTCCACAGCTAATGCCGGTGTGGTTCGTTTGTTCACTCATTACTCTTTATTTATGCAGTTTTCCAGACCGACTGGCCTTGCTACATATTCAGCGTCTGAAATTGTGGTTACCTTTTCCGGCATAAATTGCCCATTGACTTACAACGTTTGTCATTTTGCAACGTTTCCAAAATGTAACCCACACGGTCAGGTAGTATTATTTTTAGATGTTATTTACTGATCCAGTTCTTTAACCGTTTTTCCACCTGGGGGGGGGGGGCAGGCTCCAGTTTCATTAGCTCATTACCCAGGTATAAATAAAAAAGTGGCAGTGTCCTTCATAGACGTAATATTTTCACTTTTATACATTTTTACAGTTGTAAGCACAAGATTTTACAAATGTAAAAAATGAACTATGCACCTGTTTTGGAATTTCAACTTGCAATTACTTCATAAGTGTTTATTATTTTCTATTTTAACTGTGTTTTTAATAAATTTTAATAAATTTTCCAAATAACAATAACAACTTTTATCATTATTATTATTGTCATTAATACTACATTTTCTAAAGGCAAATATTAGATTACACTTCACAAAAGGATATGTCAAACAATGCCTGAGATTAATATATTTTTAAGGCAGATGAATTCAATATGCTCAGTAAATGTATAAACATTCAGAAAATGCAAACAGGACAGGATCGTAAGTGCTCCCAGCTGTAGTGCATCACTGGGAAGCAGGTCCAGACACAAGCAAACCCTCAAATTGCAATCGGAAGCTTTTAGCCAGCTTAGTCTGAGACTGATAACTTTGGTTCGGTATGCAGGAACATATGCAGTAGGTCCCAGAAGAATGTCTTCAGTAGCAATAACAGTAAATATTTCTCTGAAATAAAAATACCTTCCAGTTCCAGAGCGAATTTGAGGAGAAGGCAGAGTTTTCCACATACCTACAAAAAACTGTTTCAGAAACAATGTACATCTCTGTATCTAAGTCCTGCCTAGTGGTATTTGGTGCCTGGGGTATGCTCTAGGTCCCCCTGCGACCCTGACTAGGATAAATTACTGGAATACTGAGAAATCTCATTTATGACCTTCGTGCACATTGTATAATCTCCACAAAAAGCCATTTTTAGAGCTCTGGTTAGCTGTGTTAGTACTAAGCCATCGCCCAGCTCAAGGGACAGTATCAGGGGGCCAGGTTTTAGTGTTTCAGCACGCCACTTCAGTGACAGCAAATGACTGTTATATCTAAAGCAAGGAATGTTTTGTGCTGGACAGTAATGGTAATGGTAACAGCCGAATCTGCTTTAGTATGAATTTCAAGTATATGTTTTAATTCATTTTATATACACTCACTGGCCACTTTATTAGGTAAACCTTGCTAGTACCGGGTTGGACCCCCTTTTGCCTTCAGAACTGCC
>JAODKM010000020.1:18343073-18360506 GCA_026780845.1 Petrocephalus sullivani
GAGATTTCTCTTTTTTTGGAGGGGAACAAAAAAAAAAAAAAAATTTGCATCCCCCCCCCCCCCCCCCCCCCCCAGGCTTCTTTATCAAGCCCACTCCTCAGGCAACAGTGTCACTTTGATTAATCGTGTAAGAGCCCAACATTTTCGGATCATCAAATGCCTCTCTGCCTAAACTCACAGGTCTTCCCGTAGGACGTGAAAGAGCTAGAGGGGGGGCGGAATCGCAAAATAAGCGGCCGACAGGAACTCCGACAAGGCCCCTTCCATGCAGGAATGTGCCCATGTACCCGCACACTGGCATCGACATCATTAAACATGCTACCAGGACGGGACAGAGGGGGCCAACCCACAGAGACCTCACCTGTCCCACAGGCACCATGTGAGGTGTGTGACCCACTGCGGGGCGGGGTGGGGCGTGCATCTGGCCTTCTGGCACTCATTTGCAAGAACAGGAAAGGGCGGCGGGCCATGCAAAGTGGTCCCCGTTGACCGAAAGGTCACCGGAAGGTAGGGGGTGGGTTAGAGAGCATGGGGGCCGATCGCGATCCAAATCGCGGCTGTGCTCATCGGCGAGATCGGCAGGCCCGATACAGGCTGGGGCAGCTTCCCTAAAGTAAGGCCTTGGCCATATGTGGGCGTCACCCCCCGCCCTCATTATCGAGCAGGGATGCAGTAAACGAGCGTTTAACCATTTCACTGAACCACCTGACTCTGAGAAAGAAGGGTGTGATTTAGAGCGCCCCCTTATGGGTGCCCTAAGCATTACACGGGAGCTCCCATCACAGTCAGGGGGACTGGCAGGATATGAGCATCACACATCACAGCACAGTGCTGCCTCACTACTACTAACCAGCTCCTCTTCATTTCTATAAACCTCAACCAGGTCCTCAGGGACCCCTAGACAATCCATATTGTCTAGGGCTCCTGATGGGGAGCACAAAACATGGACTATCTGGGGGGCCCTGAGTACTGCGTTGAGAAACCCTGTATAAACCAGCATTGGTTTGCCCATGTTTTAATGCAGTGATAAAATATAATTATTACCGTGGAAAATTATAAGTTTGTTCACGGGCTTAGGGTACTGACGTCAACGAGACGGCGCTGTTAGAAAGCCGAAGCCAGCGTTATATACTGTGAGAGTGGGGTGTATGGGATTATTATAACGTTTAATCCAATACAGCACTGCCCTTAACGCCGCTGTAGGCGATATACGTGCGACTCATGGCCTCTTTCTGCACAGCACTTAGGGGGCTGTGACGACGTTACCGGGCCGAGCCGACAGCCGAGACCGACAGCTGTGAGGTTCACAGGCGATTCACAGAACCTTGTGCAACGTAAACAACTTCTGCTGCGCCAACATACCCCCCCCCCCCCAACAAGGTTTTAATTAGCTTCACAGAGCACGTTCTCCAAGAGAAACCTCAGATCCAGCAGCTGGGACCCCCCCCTCAGATGTGTGTACCCTTCTCTCCCCTGCCTCAAAGACTCGCAGGGACGGGGAAGCACGGGCCAAGTATTGCTAGAGTAAGCAAATTAAGCAGCGTGATAACAGGGGGGGGGGGGCTTTTCCCTCAGTCTTCCAATTAGTTCTTTAAAGTTCTTAGAAGATCACTTGCCTGGCAGCTGATGTCCTGCATTCCATTTTAAATATTTATCTAGGTTTATTTAATTTTTTTCCACTGCTCTGTGTGAATTCAGCTAAAATACTTCTAGGGTGTTTAAGGGCACTATCGCAGGCCCGGATCTGCAGCCCCCCGCTGTCGGGAGCTTTCATTTAGATATCCGCGGCCGGCCCCCAGAACTTAAGCATTATCAAACGTCTAACAGGGCCGACATGCCACATTATTGACAAATTATTCTCTGTGCGTGCAAGTCCCCCGACAAACGCGGCAAGTACGCCACGGTCCCCCACCCCACCCTGGTCCAGGACCCTATCAGATCCTATTAAGGACTCGGCACATTGTGCTGAAAACTGGCCCGGCTGGCATCGCCTTAATATCTCCTACACGCTCATGAACTTGGTTACGATCATGATGGTCCAGAGTAATTTCCTTAGCGCTTTAAGGACTGGAGTGGCTCTCAAATGAGCGGCAGAATGGAAATGCGGAAATGCGCCCCTCCCACCCTCCCTTCTCAGAGTATTATCCAAAAACGAACGCCAGCTTTATCGAACGTACTGGAATTTATTTTTACCGTATCGCGGCAAATTAAGAAAATGAGCGAAAGGCACGCGCAGGACCCGGGCGGCTAATCTATTAAGGAAATGATGACCGGCCCCATTATCAATAAACACCAGGCGATTTGGAGATTGGGTTCCTTAAGAAGGGCTCTTTCATAGGCGGATCGGTGTCACAGCGCATACCACAGCATGGAGACGAGACGAGAGCATTCCATTTAGATGGAGGGATGGAAGAGGCAGGGAAACAGAGGAACAACGGTCGAGTTTAGGAATCGTGCATCTACGGAATGGTTATGGGATGGGGGGGGGGGGCATCGGCCCTACCGCAGAAAGCCGAGACCTCCTTGACTGGTGAGGAGCAAGTGACAGTAAGAGGAGGAGTGAAGGAGTAAGGAGAAGAGAAGAAGTAAAAGAAGGACTAGAGCAGGAATAACAGAAGAGAAAGTAAGAGAAGGAGTAGGGAAGGAGTAACAAGAGAAGGAGTAAGAGAAGAGGAGCAAAGGAGTAAGAGAAGAGAAGGAGAAAGAAGGAGTAAAAGAAGATAAGTGAAGGAGTAAGTGAAGAGGAGTATGGGAAGAGAACAAGTAAAATAAGAATAGAAGAGAAGGAGTAAGTGAAGAGGAGTATGGGAAGAGAACAAGTAAAATAAGAATAGAAAAGAAGGAGTATGGGAAGAGGAGTATGGGAAGAGGAGTATGGGAAGAGAACAAGTAAAATAAGAATAGAAGAGAAGGAGTAAGTGAAGAGGAGTATGGGAAGAGGAGTAAGTGAAGAGGAGTATGGGAAGAGGAGTATGGGAAGAGGAGTATGGGAAGAGGAGTAAGAGAAGAGGAGTATGGGAAGAGGAGTATGGGAAGAGAACAAGTAAAATAAGAATAGAAGAGAAGGAGTAAGAGGCAGTGAAGTGGAGAGGTCACAGGGAGGGAGAGAAAGAGAAGCAAAAAGAGAAGGAAGAAAGGCTTCCACAATGGGGAGGAGAAAAAGGAGCCGACCCCGCGGCTGGTGCCGGGGGCCAGGGCGGTGGCGGGGCCCGAGACAGCCATGCCGGCCACTGCCAAGTCCACATCCTATCTAACAAGGGTGCAGTTTCTTAACATTCATCATCGCTGAACTCTGAAACTTTATCAGCGGCGGAGCACGGCGCCATGGCCTAGGCAGGCCTTTCTGAGCTGGGCGATAGGCCCGATAAGGCGCTGATAGATTACAGCAGATTGTTTTACTTCAGGGGACACCGCCGCTAACACTAATACTCAGACAGGAGTCAGCACTGATGGGGGGCGGGGGGAGGGGGAGCACAAAGAGGAAAGGGCAAGGAAAGTGGACGGGCAAAAGGAACGGGGGGGGGGGGGGGTTAATATCATTTAGTACAGAAGTGACCTGGGTTTAAGATGACAGTCTGAAAAGGGAAATGCCCTGGAAGCAGAGTTATTTGAGAGAGCGAGAGAGAGAAAGAAGAAGAGAGAGAGAGGAAGGAAGAGAGAGGGAGCACTAATGGACAAAGAGAAGGAAAGACAGTGACGTGGCAGCACTAATAGGGACTTTGTGTTGGGAGGATTTAAAAGTACAGGGAATCACAGGCTGGGTACAGGGACAGTGACAGGCTGGCATGACGGGCACGTTGAGGGCAGGTGGCATGACGGGTACAGTGTGGGCGGGTAGCATGACGGGCACAGCAAGGGCAGGTAGCATGATGGGCACGGCGAGGGCGGGTGGCATGACGGGCACGGCGAGGGCGGGTGGCATGACGGGCACAGTGTGGGCGGGAGGCATGACGGGTACAGTGTGGGCGGGTAGCATGACTGGCACAGCGAGGGCGGGTAGTATGACGGGCACGGCGAGGGCGGGTGGCATGACGGGCACGGCGAGGGCGTGACGGGCAGTTGGCATGACTAGTACAGGGCATGGCGAGGGCAGGCTACGGGCTGGCGTACTCTGTCAGCTTTCTCAAAAGGAAACGCCATTCTCAGTCAGGAGCCTTTGGGCGCCCGCCACCAATGTTGTATTTGAGGTGATAATAGGGCAGGACAGGAACAGGAGAACGGGCACAGACAGCACCAGCAGGGAGGCACGTCGTCCTTACAAAGCGTCCCCCGTTCTCAAACAACGCAGAGCCCGCTCCCATGTCTCCAGCAACCACAGTGGGTACACCCAGAAGGTCACCGCAAGCCAGCCCGGCCCAGTGCAGAGACAAGGTCTGGCTCAGGGTGGCAGTCCAGGGTCTAGAGTACGCATCAACAAAACTGGGTGAGAAACTTATAACTAAAAACTGAGTGTGAGCCATGCAAAACAAGGTGGAGAAAAACACTAACTGTGACCTGAGGCGTGCTGTCTTCCCTACAGACTAATAGAGCAGGAGGCAGGAGAGCGGGGAGGCGAGATGCCCGTGTCGGGCTGTAGAGAGCAATCCGCATAGTGAGGTGGCCACACTGGCTGGGGGCTGCTTCCCTCCTGCTTTATTAGTCTGTAGGGAGGACACTAAACTTTGGGCTAGATGCCCAAAAGGTCCTGACTGCAACAGTCAGCTTCCTGGTGGCCAGGTGGAGGGCGGGTGGGCTTAACCAAGGAGGCCAACGGGTAACTCACTATGGTGGGAGAGGGCGCGAGAGAGAGAGACCCATAGATGTGCTCAGAAAGGGTTAATCAGGGTTCACATCAGTCCTCCCACCAGCAGAGACAGACAGGTGGGGGGCGGGGTGTACCCTCCCCTGACAGAGCTCAGCACTCTGCCCAGCGTTTAAATAAAAACAATCGCTAAGGGAGAAAAAAAATATCTATATTCATTTTAATTTGGTGCGCGGGTTTTATCAGCAGCCCATGAATAATCCGCGCGGTAATTTCTCTCTTTCTTTTCTGTTCCTGGCATTTTGGTGCCGCAAGATAAGGGCAAAAAACAACAGAAAGGCTAGCAGAATGAAAAAGACAGATAGATAACATTGATATCAACTCCTACACAACGGAGTCACTCTCTTATCGGGGCTTTTAATGGCAGTTCCGTTTTTTTTTATCTCCCCCCCCCCCCCCCACCCCAGCACTGCCCGTTCTGTGCGGCCCCGACTGAATGGGACTTACTGCCCTTAAAATGAAATCCTGCTTTTGGTATCGAGTTAGCTTCACGCGCGCATTTTAGCAGCCTGCTAAATGTGAATAATTCAGCGGCCAGACGGCTTTTGTGGAGAGTCGGACGCAAGAGAACTGGAAGGCGGCGGGTTGGGGGGGGGGTCTGCAGGCACCTAGCGGCAGAGAACTTCTCACAAGTGATATTTTTATGAAGAAGAAAAAGTTCAGACGGCCGGACAGAGCTCAGCTAGTAGATTCAGAGATTCAGGGTGCCGGGCGATTGCTGCCACATTATAAAGGGCTGCTGGGGCAAACGTCGGCCGGGGGCGGCTCCGGTGGGTCGGATTTATGGAGGGCTCGCCTTCCCTGAGAACACTGCAGCTGCCGGTCAACCTGCCGTAAGGATTCTCGCTCTACTGTTCAACGGCCGTGTCAGCTCGAAGAAAAATTCTCTTCCTTCTAGGTGGGGCCTATCAGCCCAAATTGGGGGGCAGAGGTGCCACAGAAATAACTGGGCCCACAGAGTCCCTCAGAAACCCAGAGAGTGTCTCATCCCAAGCAAAACAGATCATGAGGCATTTCACTTTTACGCTGGACTGGCACGACGTATAAAAAGCATTTTGATACGAAGCCTCGAATCTGCAAATGCTCTCCAGTGCAAACTTCCCACGCGGGCTGCTGTTACACTTTGAGATGTTTTGTGTTTTGGTATTTATGGTCGAAATAGTGTGTTTATGTTCACGCGTGTTTGCGCCTACTGGCGCGTTCACGGCTGCCACTCCCGCCCGCGCCACGCCTCGGGATCCGGTCTCACCCGAAGCCGCTCCAAGGCGGCAGCATTCTGCCCTCGTGGAGACCGGCAGAAAAAAAAATTTACAAGGGAGAGGGTTCTGTTTGTACCCTCTGTCACCCCCTCCCTTTCTAGAAAGAGAGAAAGAAGAGAGAGAGAGAGAGAGAGAGAGAAAAAAAACATAATTTATCTGTGTATTATCAAGAAAGGCAGACACTTTAATCAGTCAGCTATGAAGTCAGTATTTCCATTCTTATCTGGCGGAGGAGTGGAAATGGAGAGCCGATAGTGCAGGGGAGCCCAACGGTGGGGAGGAATGATAATGGGGAGAGAGGGCTCGCTATTGGACCGCTGTGTCAGCGCTATCTCCACCCATTATCAAGGGGCTTATCGGCGCCCCCATCAGCCTAGCTGTAATGGGGCCAGTTCAACTTTCCACATTATCATACGACTAGGACCTGGTTGAGAGAAAGCTAGAGGTCTGGCTGGAGACAGAGAAAGAGGGAGGGAGGGGGAAAGAGAGAGAAAGAGACAGAAAGAGAGAGAGAGAGGGTGGGGTAGGGCGGGGATCAGAGAAAAAGGGGAAGGAAAGGAGAAAAGGAGAGGTAGAGGGAGACGGAGGACAGGGAGGGAGATCTGTGCAGTCGTAGGGTTATTGTTTATGGACAAAGACCTCAGAGAGATAGAGAGGGAAGGCAGGGGGACGCACAGAGGAAAAGGATTAAAAAGAAAAATATTTGAGATTGCTGCAAACTAATATAAAAATTCCACCAGCAGCAGTTTTGGAACATCAAATTCCTACAAGACAAAATCCCGGCAAGCTGGAGGAGTCTGTGAAGCTCAAAGGGAGTGAGGAAGGAGGCGACCGTGGCAGAAACAGCCTTAATGCCTCTTCATATGTGCAATTAAACAGCATCAGGATCCGGGCTCAGGCTGTCGGCTTTACCAAGCCGAAACCTGACAGCCTCGCCTTTTCCGCGGAAGTCAGCGCCGCCGTGGCCTAAAAATTCCCCTGTGAGCTCATTTTCCCCCACATATGCGAGACTGAATGCCATATAGCTGTTCCATACTCGTCCATAACCTCTCGTCCTTTTGTACACTTACCGCACAGCTGTCTGCGGCACATCAACGCACACCCCCCCCCACTTCAATTGTACATACAGCACATACGACTTATAAATTCTTCAGCAGATGAAGAAAATCAGGAAAAGCTGACGTAAGATATTTTAAGACTTTCTGCTAAGAGGATTAGAATCAAAATGAACAACGGTTCTTCATCAAGTCTACAGGCAGAAGGCCAGCCCCGTAGAGAGTTTTGTGAGGTTCAAGGGGCATCCGGACACCCAGGACAGACAGGGGCTGCTGATGGACCGGAGTGACCCAAGTCTTCTCACCGGAGGTGAGGAGTCTGCAAGCTGCCCAACTAATCTCCCAATTCCCCACTGAACTGTTTCGAGGGGAGACAATTTTCTAATATTAATAACAAGACAAGAAGCTACAACTTTAAACAAGCAGGCGGAGTGAAACAGAAGGTCAATGTGCCAGACCATTTACAGGACAATAAAAACACATGCATTCCTGTCATATACCTACGGCTCCTGTAAAATATGGAATAAAACATCATAAACCCCACTATCATAAACACACACAGATCCTAGCGAATCAGAAACCGCTGAGTATTAGCATAATGACAATTAATACAGAGCCCACCTGAGACTATAAGTGCCAGGCCCCGCCCCTTTCTCCAGAATACTACCCCCCTGCCCCTTCACAAGTAGTCTGACTGACAGGTTACTTATCAGCCAAAAAACACACACTCACAGGGTTTACACAAGCGCAAAGCAAACCCGGCTCTGAGATCACTCATAACACAATCTCTAATGAGTCATCCTGTACAATCCGAAGACCGTTTCAGGGAGGGAGAGAACGGAGGGAGAGAGGCCAAAAGGAAGAGGCACAAAGGAAGGAGATAGAGACTCGCGGGAAGGAAAGGATGAGAGAAGGGAATGAGAGCGCAAGACAAGCTTGGCGAGAAAGCGAGAGAGGCTCCACGCCGGCTAACAGCCGCAAACTGGTGACACCGACCGCCCCGCGCCAGAAAGGTTCCTCCGGCCAGCACCACGTACAAAAACCTGGCGTCACTCAGCACAATCTCAGGCCTCCCCTTTGTCAGCCTTTTGTTTTCGTCCCTCGGCTATTCAAACCAGCTCTCGTTCTCCGTAGAAGAAAAGAGACTACTCATAACACTGCCGCATTTTGAAAGCGCTCATTACGCATTGGCTGTCGTTCAAATCGAGGTGCGTATCGCTCAGGAAGGGGGTATCGCGCCCATTGTTGCGTTATACAGAATCTCAGATCTGTTTTTATATTTACACCCCCTATGCTCCAATCAGTGAGGAAACTCTGAGGTGGATGTGTCATGTCAGGGGCGGCCCCCACAGCCCGCCTGGCCATTTCGCCGGCATTCGGCTTTCGCCAAGCAGGTCTGCCAGGCGTCGACATTTTGCACCTGGGAGAAAAGGCTGAAACAGTAGGAGTAATAGCTCTCTTATCATGGGCACCAGGGGCCTTGTCATAACATTAGTGTTACACTCTGTCTTTGCACAGGCTGCCAGCCACGTAGCCCGAACAACCTTCTGCAGGCTTTACGACCAATCCCCACCCCCCAAGCTGATGGCACCTAAACACTCTCTAAATATTATGGACGTGAAGTCACACATAATACACTTCTGGTCCTCACAGGTGAACCTGTATCGTCTCATTCCACTCGTTTCATCAAAAGTAAAAGAACCTTACAAGAGTACCCTCTTAAGACTAATTCAGGAACTGTAAAGATAAAGTCTCAGATCTTAAAAAGATACATTTTTAGATTTTGGAGATATGGCTAGAGAATTAGGTTAATTTAACCCCCTACCCGCCAACTCCTGGCATAGTACAAGAAGCTGTCAAGTGATAAGTGTGCACGTGTCTTTGTTTGGTGTGCACGTGTTTTTGTGCCCCCTTGGGTTCCCATGGTAGACCGCAGAGACACAGGCCAGCTGCACTGCTGAAACAGATGTTTAAGCAATGGGGTTAGCCTGCCATTACTAGCCTGAAGGGTGCAATGTATGGGCCCCTGAATTCAGAACTGTGGATAGCTCATATTATTGGCCAAAATACCCAACCAGAACCTTCTCACCCATCTCTGCTGGCTGTACTTCATGTCAGAAACACTTATTGTTTAACAAAAAAAAAACAGCTTCAGAACTGAAAGTTTACTTGTGTCTATATAGGGCTAGACCGAGTGTCCCGTTTCGCTTTGCCAATTGCTTTAATCTATCACCATTTTTAATCGCCCTAATTCAACTTGTTCCAGGACAGTGTTACATAGCGTACACTGAAGATCAGAAACCAAAACGCTGATGCTAATGCCCAAGAAGGAAAATGATCGCGCTTCCAAACCTGATCACCACATTTCATGGAGAGTCAAAGCTTAACAAGCCTCCATCCGGCGAACTTGGCGCACTGTAGCGGGCAAACAGAGAGCACAACCTGAGTGCTCTCAAGAAAAAGGGAGGAACAGGAAGGAGAGAAGAACGGCCTTCCTTTATCACACGCCATCTAATATCTTCATCGCAATCGTCGCAATAATACTGCTGCCGCAGCGCGTCGTTTTTCTTCTCGAATCATGGGCATGCAACAGTTTTCTTATAATGATAAAATAAACAGCAGGCCAAAGATAATCATGGGGGGGGGGGTCCCTGTAGTATCTTCCGTGAAATCTACAGTGAGTAATATGCGGAATTAGTTTTAATTAAATTAATTGACTACAATGGTCGTTAGGAGAAAATACGGGCAAAACTGTGGAGGGGGGGGGGGTGCATTCACACCTATCATCTAATTATACAACAACATTAATCACATTAAGCATGGAGCGCACTGGCAAGGCTCTAGAGCGCAGCTCCCATGCAATGCTTTGTTATTGCACTAAAGTCCCTCTCCTGCCTGCTCGGCTAAGATAAGAACTCCTATCAGACTTGGCGATCTCTATCTGTGCAGAGATCGGCCCGACGGCTTATCTAAAGTTCACATCGAGCTAAAAGCAATACAAAGAGGGAAAACACACAGGCAAACGCCACCGTGGCGCTGCGGCTCTCTCGCTCTGTGCCTATCTGTGCAGGAGCACAAGCTTTTCCTTGTTTCTCTCTTAAATGTGGACATCTGAAGACGGAAAAACGGTGTTGTGATATGCAACTATCACACGGCTAGAGATCAATAGTGGCGTTTCGGGGGGTATGTTTTTTTTGGGGGGGTGCGCATATATCTAACTAACTGAAGCTGCAATCTCGTTTGCGATTACGGGACGTCTCAGGATTCCCGACCAAAGTGTGACATCGCTTTGGACGTTTAGCCCTTATTCTGCATTCTGACGTCGCTTATCGGCGTCTCGGTCGCAGACGTCAGGAGGCAAAGCCGCCGCTATCTTCCCAGATCGGCCGAGCCGCTTATCATCTCGGCAGATCTCACAGAGAAATATGCTTTAATACGCATTTATCGCTTTTTTTTTAATTCTGTGCTCTTTCTACCCTTGTTCTTATCGATTTAATCATCCTATTTTGATGCAACCAGCTAGTTTCAAACACAGAAAAAGATGAGAACCAGCTGGGTATAATTAACATGCGCATTCCGTTGTAATCGGCCCGATCTGCCTCCCGTTATCGCGCCTGGATCTCCACCTCCCTATCCTGTCTAACATCTCAACTGCCAGAACTTAAAACTGGGAACAGGAAGCGCCGGCCGTATATGTGAAAGGAATTATTATATCAGGGAGGGGCCGTTGATCTGTCGGCAAGATCAGTCTACCGGCACTAAGAAGCGACGCGTAGTAACGCCACCGCTCACCGAAGCGTCCCACGGCCGCAGGCTACAGACCTTCTTATAGGAAGGCGGCTTTCTGGGTCGTACCACCCCGCGCAGAAGCGCGATTACGAAAGTCTTCCTCGGTGAAGGAGGGAAAAGAAACGGTCCTAACAGAAACATATCTACGGGGTCACAAAGAACCATGTGACAATGTAACTTTGCCATCAGACAAGTAACAAGTGAGGAAATAAGGGTCACAGCACATGATAAGTTGGCGATGACGACATCAGATTGAAATGGACTAATTTTGTCTACTTTATTAGCACACTAATTACAGTTTCAGTGGAATATTCATGTTGGCCTACAAGGAATTAATTGGTATTTTAAGCATTACAATCAGGAGACATAGAATCGTGGTTTGTGTAACCATTTAGGCCTATTAACAATAATATTTACTATTAATGTTATTATTGTGAGGGAAACGTTGAAGAAATGCGTTGAATTCGTATTATTTCTTTAGTTTTGAACAGCAGTCACTGCCTTTATTAATATATAATATATAAGCTGCGAAAGGAAAATTAGCCTTCTTCGGCAATTTATTAAATTCGGCAAAAGTCCAACATCAGCCCAAAACAAGTTCCGAGAAGTGGGAGCGCCAGAGGACCATCCCGGGGGGCCGGCGTCGCCAGTACACGCAGGGATATTTACCCACAGCACACTGGTACTACATCGCTCCTGTGATGGTGGATAATTGGGCAAATCCTCAGGAGTGAAAACATGAAACGTATCCAGCCTCCGAGGCGAAAAGCTTTGTTCCGTCGGCGCTATATGCGCGTCCCGCAAAATCCTCCGGGGGGCTTAAACAAAGTTCGACACAACAGCGTATGCTAATGTCATCTTATCAGGAGGCTTCTGGTTCTCTTTCCAAGAGTCGCTTTCTCCTTTTCCTCCCATTAATATATATATATATTTTTTTTTTCCTTTTTGAAAAGCCCTTTCAAACTCAACCTCCAAGTTATTGCTACTGTGTTTATCTTGCCGAAGCATCTCTCCTGGAAGCAGAACTGAAACAGTGCCTGGCACCGGAGCAAAACGACTTTTCAGCTTTGGTGCTCCCTTTTTTAACTCGGGGAAAGGCATTTAATATTATGTTTAATTTTTTTTATCAAATTTGAAATCGCAGACTAGAGATAAATAGTTGCATGTTTACAAAAAAAACAGGAAGGATTAGTTAAGCATCGTGGCCAAGTGCACGAGAAAGGGGGGGAGAGAGTGGCGACCGTGCATTACAGAGTTAATGGGACAGATGAAAAAAGATCCAATTGTAATCCCTATCAGCGAGTGAAATCAGCACAGCGCGGCATCTGAGGCCCCCATCTCTGGAAACAGAACAGAAAAGCCAGTCTCGGAGCAGCCACAGACAGAAAACAAATAAAAAGATCCAATTTTAATCTTTATCTCGACTGAGATCAGATCGCTCTTTATCTGGGCTCCCATCGCCTTTCTCAGAGAGCAGTGGCGTTTCCAAAACAGAATTAAACAGGAAACCATGGCAACGGTCTGCAGCATGTGGACACTACTTGTATTTTAAAAAAGGAAATGTATTTTTTAAAGCAACAGGCCATTTGAAGAAATTAATAATGCGCGGTGCAGCCAATCAAGCGATTCGGAACTTAGTGCCAGCCGGCACCGTGCCGAATACAGCGCTGGCATCGCCCGTATTATTTATGACATTTAATCTAATCAGGTGCCAGAAGGTATGCGCATGCACAAACATCGCCGGTGATTATATTTTCGAGAACACTGTATGGAAAGCGAATTTCGTATTTACAGTACCGATTACAGAGACCGACTGATGCTGATCCGAAGTGTATTCGACTCTCGGTTAACTTTAAAGGGGGAAAAGTAGCAAACGCTCCCGCAACATAAATTCACAGTCCCCAGCGTGCATGTCTGACAGCGGGGCTTCTTACAAAATTAATAAATGTGCGAATCACCAACAAAATTATGGCAACGGCTTTGCAAAATACTGCCGGCGGAAATACACGTCAACATCATAACGGTGGGGAATACATATTTAGGCAGGGTCTCCGCGGTAACTTTCTAGGTATCTACTCACGTTTGATCTGCCTGGGCTTGCTCTGTTTTCTTCTGGACATGGTCGTTCCCTTTCCAATAGCGGCGAAGCGCTCCGTCCGCGGAGATCTAGCAGGAAAGCACAGCCGTGTCCCAGATCGGAGATATCCACATGTCCCGCACTTCTTAATGACCGGGTACGCTAGCCTGCCCGCCGACTACCTGCGAGCACGCCAGCGCTGCCCACTTCCAGCCGCTTTCCCGTCCTCCCCCGTGCGCCTTTAACTCTCGCAGGGATCGCAGGGACTGGGGCCGGTAAGTTCCCGCGGCTCGCCGCTCGGTCTGCTCTCACTGTTTCTTCTGACGCTTCGCGGCTGCTCTCGCGCCCGTCGTTCGTTTTCATTTGTGTCACAAAATGCCCCCCCTCCGGTAATTCAAGCGTGCGATTCTGAATGGGAGTCCTGACACTCACACCCTCGCTATGGCGACCCGGGAGCAGGCCACGCCTCCCGAAACGCCCCCGGCTTGTGACGGGCCTGCTGTCTCCCGGATGTGACGACACACGCCACGCCCACAGGCAGGCCATTAAATTTGCGGGACGCTCCTCGGCTCCGGCGTGCGACCGGCGCACGTACATTTCCAGTTGTATAAATCTGCTACGAGACACTTCGACGCGGCAGGTTACTGGATTTGGACTCACACGGATTTGTTACTTGCTCGTTATAAGGATTCATGTTCAAGGATAGAATTCAAGACGTGTTTATTTAAAAATGTCGCCTTTAAATGGGCAGCCAAAACTGTAACGTACCTATTCAGTTAAATGATAACCATATTGATCCTGGATATTCTTATCATCGCACCTCAATAACAAAAGACTGATCATTTTTTTAAGACGACGACTTTAAATTTAAGGGATTTGTTTTCCTTTCTAATATCAGCATGCCTTTCACGCGGACAGCTGGCCGCCAACGCAATTATCACTATTATTTTCAAAAGACAAATCATTAAAAATAAAGAATACACTAAAATAAGTTTCTGTCCAGCTGACACAATCGTTAACAGCAAATACTCCCTGGATGTAATGGCAATATATTAAACACAAAAAATACACTTCAGTCTGTAATGCGCACTGCCACCTAGGGGCTGCTAATGAGAACGTAATTAAATTATCTCCGCTCATGTGACGCAGACGGCAGCCTGGACAGGATGCCTGCCCTTTACAAGCTGTACAAACACACGCGTCAGTTTTAGACAGACGAGCTTACTTACACCTGCATTGTATGTCTTCGTTTCGTGTCTCTGGCATGTGTTGTTGGAATAAAGCATTGCACTCGGAAGAAGTTCCTGATACAGCCCAGTGGCAGGCGGCAAACACACAAATTCCTAAGGTGCAGGGCCACCTGTAATGGCATCATTCCACATCCAATATATACGCGTAATAATACAGGTAAAAAATTAAAATACACTGGCACGAAATCCATTATTACTGTA
This sequence comes from Petrocephalus sullivani, assembly GCA_026780845.1. Taxonomy (NCBI): domain Eukaryota; kingdom Metazoa; phylum Chordata; class Actinopteri; order Osteoglossiformes; family Mormyridae; genus Petrocephalus; species Petrocephalus sullivani. Next base: position 18,357,506 of record JAODKM010000020.1, read on the forward strand.
AATGTATATATACTCAGGCCATTTTATGCTCCTTTCCGTAATTTCAGATATCAGGCACTCAGGATAAACACGTAATTTTGATACAGACATTCTAGACTGCTTGCAGATATTCAAAGCAGTAACAGACATTAAGAGGGCTATTAAGAGAAAATTTGTCAATACTGGTCACGCCTTTTGCATTAAGAAAACCACACTACCCATAATTCTTTCGTTGTTAAAGTTTCTTTACATGTAGTCTGTACTATTGTGGTGGCCTAATGGTTAGGGCTGCACACTTGTGACTGAAAGGTTACTGGTTCAAATCCCTACCCAGCAGAGTGCTGCTACCTACTACTATGTCAGACCTAGGGGACACATTTTGTTTGGTGTGCCGACAATTAATCACTTTCACCTTCATACCTCAAACAAAAGAACTGAAAACAGTAAGTTGTATTCAAAATCTCTGGTGTGGTGTATGCACAAAATACTCATAAAATGTCACACAATTAGCTGAGCAGCCTTGACTAAGTGGATTGCAGTGTTTGTCATGATTTTGAAGCAATAAATTTAACTGTAAAATCTGTGCAAATTTGGTAAGGCCTTAAAAATCATTATGAGGATCTAACATCGTGTATCAGCTGCCATTGATTCTATCAGCGTCTAAATATCCAAATTAATGTGTGACCATCTAATCCACAGCTAATAATCCACATCTAATGCTGATTATTCCATGTCATAAGAATTAGCATTTTTTTATTGAAATACAGAGTTATTATACAGTACCTAACTGTACAAAGCTGTTTATACATTAACGGCACAAATGTATTTTACTGCCTTAGTATGCATTGGGTGCTTATAGTGTGGTTGCCCAGCTGACTCGCTTTTGACAGTGAGTGCCCCTTCATTTTTGATAACGTAATTAATTTCTCCTTTGACAGATCTGACACCTCTGTGCCAGTCACTCTGCATCCCCAGCTTTGGGTGCGAGTCAGAAGACCCGCAGTGTGCATTACTGCAAACCAAGTGCAGAGGATCCACACAGGCAAGGCAGGGGACCAGACGGGATTAGCACAAGGCTGTTCAAAGCATGCGCCAGCCAGCTATGTGGAATTCTTAAAAATGCATTTACACTTTCTTTGAGTGTGCAGAAGGTGTCACAGCTATGGAAGACATCCTGCATAGTACTGGTGCATAAGAAGGGGTGACCCAGTGCCCCAGACTAGGGGCTTTAGCATCACATATAGTGAAATGCTTCAAAAGGCTGTTGCTTAAACAGCTCACACCCTTAGTCAAAGCCTACTTGGACTTTTTAGAGTTCGCTCACCGAGCAGATACTGTATAGGGGAGGATGGAGCACTGGTCTACATACTCCACCGATCCTATTTCCAGAGAGGACAGGATGGTCAGGATCAAAGTTCTTTAAACACCATCTGGCCTCTCAGACTGGTGAACAAGATCAAAAATATGGAGTTTTCTGGATTATTGACTACTTACTAAACAGGTGACTGTCTGTTAGGCTTTGGGACCATGTGTCAGATATGATCCCATCTTGGAAGAATCCCAGGGAACATCCGTTAAAGTTAATATCAGATATTCTCTGATAATTCCCCCACTATCATACAGATGTTCTGTACAAACACGCAAAGCAGGCTATTCTTTTTAAGAAGGCTAAGGTCTCTTAATGTCTGCAGCAAGGATGCTGTGCAAAATAGTCTGTATAATTTATAATGACGTGCCCTACTGCAGGAACAGCACTGTGGTGCAAGGTGACCAAACAAACTGGTCAGGAAAGGATTTGTCTGATGCAGACCTGACCCTGGACGTGCTGGAGACAGTCACCAAAAGGACAGTGACAGTATCAACCATCTTCAGCAAATTTTGGCCATTCTCGTTAGAATGCTGTATCCATAAGCAGCCACCCACTCAAACCTACCACAATGTTCTAAGCTGCACTATTGGGGTTTTGTTCTCCAAGGGTCTGTAAGACTGTATAGCGCCTCCTCTTGGCAGACCCACACTCACTCCTGCCACCTGTGGCTGGACAGAAAGCCCACCCTCAGAATCATTTCCTGCTAAATCAATGGCCAGGACAACTTAACCACACACACAAAAATCTGCAATCCCTCTCATTTATTAACTAATCCTCTGGGCTGTCTTGCCAGAATTTCCCACTTGGGGTCAATGAAGTATATGTATCTATTTATCTGTGAGATCCCCATCTTGAGGACAGTCCTGGTTCGATGCAATACATCAGTTAAGTTAAACGTAATACAACATTTTAAAATGTCTTTGTCTTCTAATTTCTTTTGTTTCCTTTTTAATCAAAGTGCCGTTTTTCCTGCAACATTCTCTCATATATTTATGAAAAAATATACTCCTATAGTAATGCAAATACACTCGTAATTGTCATACTATAGCATGTATTCATGAACCCTGACACTGTGACAACCGATCCAGAATTCATTTCACAAGCTACTTGTGTTCGTCCTCTACAACCACGCTCACTTCCCGATGGTTTCAATCTGCAATCACTCATTCCACAATCCATCAATCTATTTAAACTTCCTCTAATGAATACTTCTTGTTCAGTCTTGGTGGTCTGCTCGTTGGGTCTGGCTTGCGCTTTTGCATCTGTTTCTGAGCTTTCGGTTCGCTGATTCTGCGGTTTGGGGTCAGTTCTGCTTTTGCTTAGCGTCTTGGCCGCCGCTCGCTGATCACATGAGCACGTTCTGCTCTGCGGCCTCGTCTTCGGTTGTAGCCACCTGACCTCAGCGTCTGACCCCTTGCTTAGCCACTCTGACCGCGTACCACGCAGTCCGCGTTCCCGGGCTATTCGGCGGCGCACATGCGGAACCTCGGGGGCGCGCTACTGAGCAAAACACACGGCCACGTGGTTGTGCGCCGTTCAAGTTGCGACTTTTTGCCTGTGGCGGTGTACCTTGTTAACAGGGGCGTTTCTAGGATTTTCATTTCAGGGGGGCTCAGCCCCCATAGATGTTTAACACATTTGGCTTGTTCAGAA
>JAODKM010000020.1:18370162-18389797 GCA_026780845.1 Petrocephalus sullivani
TTGTCAAAGAAGATGATGGCATACTGGGCCAACTTTGCCCGTAGCAGGTACCCATAACCTCTCATTTCAATTGTGTGAAAAATCCCTTCAATGAGGGTGTCTTGCCAATATTATCTAAGCATTAACATCAGTGTAAGTAGAAATTGCATTGTAATCAATGTATTCTATATCTCTGCTTTACCAAAACATACTTGTTATGAAGAGCAGGTGAATTTTGCTGTTGGTTTTGTCTCACACAGTACACCTAATGGGCCAGGACTTGTGGAATGGCCGGCCTACGGAGAATCTGAAGAATACCTTAACCTAGGCTTAGAACAAACGGTGGGCAGGAAGTTGAAGCAGGAACGGGTGCACTTTTTCACTGTGACTCTTCCCCAGAAGCTAGCAGCTAGCCGTGCTGCAAACATGAAACCTTGACCAGGCAAATGATCCTCCCTACAAAGGCCATAGTAACATTAGCCCTACACTGTCCACAGTTCCCCATGCATGCCCCGCAAGTGGCGTGTAGTGCAGTATGTTTCAGCGGGCATTAAAGTGTACTATTCTCACCAGTGTTGTGAACTATTTCGTGTTTGTTTTGGTCAATTATTAAGATCCTTCGCGATTACACTGTGGCACTATCACGTTGTACCTCGCGCTGTGAGACGTCGTGGGTCGCGCAGCCAATCAGGCGCGAAGACCTGCCGCTCCCGCACAAAACGAAACCGTGTGCCGACGTCACGTGGTTCTCCAGGACGTGCTGCGTCGGCGCGCATGCGCCTGCAGAACCTGAGAAATCTAGCAGCGTATGCGACCGAATTCAATTGCCCTGTCTGAATTTTGGGAAGAGATCTCCGGTAAGCAGAGTTCGCGTGTTATTAAACTAAAAAGAAACCGTATGATTAGTTAAATAGTATGCGTACTCTTATAGTAATGCTTGTATGTTGACGTTTTGCTCCTTTGGTATTTCGCGCATGGAAATGTCAAGTATTAGACAGCCGTTCCAGCAGCTGTAATGATGCCGCACAGTGAGCGAAGTGAATGGTGACATTTCTTGAAAATGTATTCCTTTATGCACATTTAGATTGTGACAAACGTATTTGAAAAAGGCAAGCCGGTTAACCGATGCTTTAAGTGCGTCTGTTTTGACAGCGGGGTGTGCAAATGCAGTCAAAGTAAGACAAGGGTCCCCGATTTAAAATCCGGACTGCGCGTTTCATTGCCACAAACCCGGGTGTGAGGAGGCGCTGGTATGTTTACAGATTGCCAACCTCTACGGGGTGACTGATGGTCCTTGTCTCGACCGGAGCTAAAACAGCTGTTTAATAAGCAGCTGTTTAAATGCACGGAGGGACTTCAGGTGAGGCCTGGACAGCGCATGCGCCAATTTAAAGGCTCCCGTATGGCTATAACTGACAATAATAGTAATCCCACTAATGATGACAGTCAGCGGTAGTGCTTTTCGTAGCGCTTGTCGTTGCTCTTATGGTAATATCTACGCATTTTTTATCGAAAGACGAGGGCAAGAAACAGCGACGCGGACTTCTAATAATATGGATTATTGTTAAACCGTAATATGCAAACTACTGAAAACGTCGTTTCTCTTAATCACCGTGTGCATCGATTTTAGGAGCGACTCTAAGTGTAAAACAGGTAAATGAGCATGCATGAGCCCGTCCTTTCCTGCTGAATTCTAACACACTTTTCGGTTAGCTTTTGACGGTAAACTTTGGGATGACACTGGTCAGCACGGTCAGCCACAATACCCAGATCGTTTAGCATGACTGTAGAAGGGGTATGACGTTTATAGTATCACGCATGTAGCCTGTCGTGCGCTGGTTAATTTTGCAGCCCCCCCTGTGGCCGTCATCAGTATGGGTGAGAGTGGGTGTATTCCTTGTGAGATCGCCTTGGACAGGGGCCATATATGATGTAGTACCTTGGAATGACCTTCCTGCTGAGTTTTAACTGGCCGTTTATGCTTAGTTTGCCTTTATTCCTCCCCTTCCTTTATTGACTGGCTGGTGACACGCCTGGCCGGGGCGCACAAGGGGCTTATCTCACAGCAGTGGCCTGCCTCACAATGTGACGGGGTGTGATGTGTGGTTAGTGGGTGACGGGGAGTAGAGGGGCCACCCTACTGTTTCGAAGAGTTTTATCAAGGCGAGGGGGCAGTTCCGAGGGTACAAAGGCTATTTCTGTACCCATTTATCAATGCGTGATCCTTTACCACTAGTTTGAATCTATCTTATTTTTTATTCCGTGGAGCTTGCAATGTATTGACTGGTAAGAGATCAGCCTGGGGTAGATGGATCCTTGAGAAGCTGAATTGGTTCAGGGAACTTGGCATATTATTGAGGCTATAAGATCTATCTGCGACAGTGACGCGGCTCACGGGCCTTTGGATAGTCAGCTGGCTTTCCTCAGCAAACTCCCCCGTCTCTGTTATTAGCCAGTAAGTGGCCCCCCGGTGGCAACCTGACAGATATAGTGCCCCTTGCTGCCCACTTGCAGGTAACGCTCTTGTGCCGCTGCTGTGATGTGTGCAGTTTGTCTGGTGGGAAATTGTAGGTATTTCTGCATCAGAATATGTGCCAGCCTCTCATTTCTCCTTTGCGGTAATGCCCATGTTTGGTGAGGGTGAGGGTTGCAAATTCGCGTAGAGTGCTCCTGTGAATGAAGTCAAGGGCATGTTCACCACGGATTTGGGTATCAAAATAGAAAAATGTTTATTTAAATTTTTTCCCCCCTCGTAATCAGCACATGGTACTTGTGGCTTTTATCTTTGTGTTGATATACTCACCATACGGTCCTGTTACTCTGTCCTCTTATAGTGAAGCTGATATTATGAGGGTAAGAACCAGGACTGTGTGTTTGTCTGGACCAATCATTTGGCTCCCAGGCACAATGGTAGAGTGCCAGGATTTGAAAGCCTGCTTTGTGTCTCTGAGCACCGCTCACACTGTACGCAGTATTAACACTGTGCGTGATGTTGGCTCTTATTAAGCGGAGGGGGCCATGCTCATTGGTCACAGGCATTTACCTGCAGTGAGGGAGACACTTTCTAAAAGCATGCCCCCCCCCTCAGCCCCCAACCCCCAGGTCTGCTGACAGCCCAGTGGCCCAGAGCGCAGGTCCTCCGCTGAATATCTGGCCCAGCATCATGAAGATGATTCAGAGCATGGTGCGGTACTGGTGGGCGGGGCGGGGTGTCTGCTTGCAGAGGTGGAAACATCGCTTCTTACACAGTCCACCGAGCACAGCTCCTGCATCGGAAGGCACAGCACCCCCCCCCCCATCATCACCTTTCCGAGAGCATCAAAGGGAATCTCTTCTGGAGGAAGCCGTTCAGGGGAACCCAGGCATCTACAGGGACATCAGCAATCCTCTGGCAGCTGGCTGGCCACCTATTCAGATGGTTTAGGACCCATGATGATACATGTGTAAATAACCTAATAAAATTGTAGCTGGGGGGGTCTGTTAAATAGAAGCTTCCGTGTCTTGGCATTGCTACCTCAGTCTGCTCGCGTGTGTGCTGTAAATTTCTGTGTGGATAGCAGCTTTTGCAGGGTGATGAGCGGCGTAGCCTAACGGTGCGTGTCGACACTCCCGTGGGTGTTTCCTCCGCAGTGTCATTCCCGGCCACAGTCATGCCGCGTTGGGTCACGCGCTTTCAGTCCCCCGGTTGCATAACTGGTCCCGTTCCATCGGGGGGGGGGGGGCCTCGGTCGGCCTGGAGAGAGCCGAGTGCTGCCACCTTGTGGTGGTACGTTATATGTGATGAAAATCATGATCGTGACCTCCATTCCCTCGTCAGGAGGTGCCGTGACGCACTGAAAGAGGACGCCAGATTCTGGGGTCCCTGTGTCGTATCTAGGGCTAACGGTGAGCACTCTTTGAGAGAGGTGTCTTCTCCCTCTTGGTAGGGCTGCAGCTGTTCTACCCTCGATTTAAAGCACTTAACCTGATTTAGTTCCAGTGAAATACACTGCTGTAAATCTGTGAAACTATGAGTCACCTTCGGTAATCACAGCCGGCAAGCGACACAATGACTGTGTCTTCATACGTGGCTTAAGGAGCTTGTATCAGTACTGTTGCCACAGTCCTGTTTGTGAAACGTGCGCCTGTGTGTGCCTGTGTGTGCGCCTGTGTGTGCCTGTGTGTCATGATGTTATTTGGGTGTCTGGCTATAAGCATGCGGTGTCATTTGCCATTCAGGGTATGTTTTAATAAACACACTTGAGCCGTGCCTCAGCATCTGATCCATTTCTCGCTTCCCAAACCCGGCAGCGCCTTTTCCGGGCCGACCCATCTGCAATGGATAACCAAAGTGAGCCGGGACCGTGCCGTCACTAGTCTCTCTTCACAGTGCTGCTCCTCTCTGCTTCGGTTCCTGCATGCCAGTGGAGAAGCATCACTTCATTGGTTCCATCAACTTGTGGGGGAGGATATATTAGCAGGTGGGACATTGGGGGCCATGGGAGTCTCTAAGTTAGGATTCCGTCCATAATCGGCAGGTCGCCAGTTCAGATTCTGTGGCTGGCAGAGTGATGCCACCATTGGGTCCCTATGCAAGGCCCTTAAGCCCTATTGCTCCAGGGGCACCGTCTGACCCTCCTTTTTGACCCTTAGTTGTCTTTTGCGTTGGACGAAATAAATGACCCATGTTAAGTATATGTTAATGTGTGTGATAGCTCTTATAAAAACTGTGTTCCCTCTCGGTTGTCTCTACAGCGCCCTCTTGTGGTTGTAGTGAGCGGTAACCAGCGTGTTAGACTGGTGGCCCCAAAGGACTGCCTCGCCACTTCTCCAGTATGGAGAGGGACGGGGTTGCCGTGGGTAACCTGATTGACTTTGACGCACCGCACTCCGCTGAGGAGACGCTCCCCGTCGCCCCCCAGGGCAGGCCTGGCTATGCTGCTGACCTCCTGGCTATGCAGTGTGGACCCCTCGAACCCACAGTGCTCAGTTCAGCCGGGGCCCAGCTGGGCACCTCACCTTCTGGGGCCGCATCCAGCGATGGAGAAGGAGGCAACGGCAGCGAGGCCACGGAGTCGGCGGACAGCGAGAACGAGGGGACGGAATCGCCCACCTATACCCGGCGCTCATCCTCCTCATCCAATCACAGTGCAGAGGAGGCGGGGTCTGAGGCAGCCATGTGCAGGGAGTTCATGAAGAGCTACGTGGAGAAGGTGTTTCACAGCAGGTGAGACGGCGGTTCGGAAAGCTGCCGTACTTTGGGGCGTAGAGCCAGAGACCTATAGAACTAAGAAGAGGAGATGAGCATTATGACTTTGGCTAACTAGCACTCAGAATCAAGGGGTTAGGTCAGCATGCATTTAGCTAATGTCTAGTTCAGATTTCAGTAGAAAACAGACACCCTCCTGGATGATTGGAGGTTCTGATCTCTTCCTCCCTGCAGAGAGGACTTTGACCCGGAGGAGAAGGCACGCTTTGGGGAGTTGTGCAGTGGGGAAAACCGCAAGGGCAGGGAGTGGTTTGCCAAGTATGTCAGTGCGCAGGTAAGACAGCTGAAGTTTGCAGCTCCTTATCTAACCTTTTGGACTTCCTGTATGCAGGCATATCCTGGTTCCAGCCAATGGGAAACGGTCCCCGCACCAATGGGAAGGGGATTATATTAGCCGGTAACTGACAGTGAATGTTTGACCAGCCCATTTACGAGTTTATAGGGCCTCTTTTGTCCAGTCGTTAGGAAAAACATTTGAGGTGAAATCACATGAGGGGATCTGTTTTATTTACCAAGCGAAATCACACAGGATAAGTGGACAGTGTCCAGATGGTAGGAACACTGAAGTGGACTCGTTTGGCTCCGCGGTAATTAAAGAGAGTTGGTGTCTTCACAGCGTTCCAACTCCAAGTGTGTGTCGGAGCAGACCTTCTACAGGCTGGTCCAGGCCTTTGCCGTCGTCTTGTTTGAGTGAGTAGAAAGACTTAAAGGACCACATCCTTTAGGGGCGGGGCCTCAGGGGGCACTGGCCCCATCTGAGAGCTGATTGACCCTCAGAGTACCCCCTACCCGGTCACTCACCAGTTCAAAACAAATCATTGGCTAATGAAGGATGGCCCCTCTATATGAATTATGTCCCCTTTACTGCCCCCCTTAAAACTAATCTTGGACTCAGCAAGGTTCTCAGTCACACCAAGTCTGGGTGTGAGTTTCTGTTGCTAGGACCAGGCTGCACTTACACAATGCTGGTGCAGTGTTTCCTACATGCTTGCACAATCTTGCACAAACATCCCTCGGCTGTCGTCTGCCATAAGAATGTTTAGCAAACAGTGGGGGAGCAGCGCTGTTTGCTGGCGGGCAGACGTTGCCGTGACGACGGCACCTAGAATGACGCTGGCTTTGTGTAATTGGCAGATGCTACCAGATGGATGATTACGGTCCGGCCAAGAACCTCATGACCATGTGCTTCACGTATTATCACATGGGTAAGCAGCGATGCAGCGTTTGTCCTCTCCGGTCCCCTGCGCGTGACTGCGCATGCATGCTTGGCATGCCTCCGCGCCAGGAGATGCTGAAAATAATCCGGCACTCGCTTGAGATTACGCTTCAGCCCAGATCGCGAGTCCGAGATGTGTGTCGACTAGGCGGAATTCCTCCACTTGCACGGCACAATGTCTTTTCTCGCTGGTTAATTCCTCTGCTGCTCTGATGTCCGCTTTGATGTTCCCCGATGTTTCTGTGGGTGCTGAGAAGGTTTTTTTGTATGTTTCACACACTTCTGTGAGAGTAGGATTTACTGCAAGCCATCTCCGCCTTTGACCTTTTCAGGGAGGTCACAGCTGTCCCCCACGGAACTTCTGGAACGTCCGTCTGGGGGCATCGACTCCTACCTGCGCAGTGCCAACACCTGGCTGTCCGGGAAGAAGGACATCGCGGAGAGGCTGCTGAAGAGCACCTCGGCCAGGACCGACGTCAAGGGCTTCTTCGGGGGCCTGGAGAGCAAGCTGAGGGGCCCGTCTGCCAGCGGGAGCGAGTGAGGGCCGACTCTCTCTCTTAGCACTGAGGGGCCCGTCTGCCAGCGGGAGCGAGTGAGGGCCGACTCTCTCTCTTAGCACTGAGGGGCCCGTCTGCCAGCGGGAGCGAGTGAGGGCCGACTCTCTAAGTAGAGCTAAGTAGTTTCTAGGAATTGCATGATAATGTACAGGTAGATTTGCACTTTAACACTACAGCTATAAAATTTCTTTAATGAAGCTAGTTTGCCTGTGACTGTTGGCATAGCTGTAGGCTATTTATAGGTTAGCAGATTCCAATGCTTAGTGGATGCTTATCCCCTTTTACCCTGGCCCTCCACACACTGACACGCCTTACGGGGGTCCCCCAGAATGCTGACGCTGGCACTGGCAGAGAGTGCTGACCATTTGCTTTTTTCACACACGCCAATTCTGAAACATATGCTCATTGTTTCTCTGCTCAGGGAGGCCAGCAGCCCAGCCGAAGGGAAACCCCAGAGCCCCGGTATGTTACCGCGCCCTTTCTGTTTGGGACCCCCTCTTTGTGGATGGTGGCCCCCAGGGATGTGGGTTACATTCCTACCCCCGGCTCTGTGCGCGCAACGTGTGTGACCCTCCCCGTGCGCGTCCATGTTCCCTTTATATACTCTGCGATTCTTCCTACAGTCCAAAAATAGGCGTTTAGTTGATTTTAGCATCCCTAAATTGTGATTGTGAGTGTGCACCCGTGTGTGTGTGTGTGCATGCGTGCGTGTGTGTGCGAGCACCCGTGGGTGTGTGTGCGTGCCCGTGCGTGCGTGTGTGGGCGCTTGCCCGTGGGTGTGCGTGTGCATGTGTGCGTGCCCGTGGGTGTGTGTGTGCATGTGTGTGCGTGCCTGTGCATGAGTGTGTGCGCGCGCTCGTGGGTGTGTGTGTGTGCATGTTTGTGTGCGCGCCCGTGGGTGTGTGTGTGCATGTGTGTGTGCGTGCCTGTGCATGTGTGTGTGCGCGCACTCATGGGTGTGTGTGTGCATGTTTGTGTGCGCGCTTGTGGGTGTGTGTGTGCATGTGTGCGCGCCCGTGGGTGTGTGTGTGCATGTGTGTGCGTGCGTGCCTGTGCATGTGTGCGCGCTCGTGGGTGTGTGTGTGTGCGCACCCGTGGGTGTGTATGGCCACACTACAGTGTTCCCCCTGCTCTCCTTCCGTCCCCCATGTTGCTGGCGGGTGGCTTTTCTGCAGGCCATTTAACGCAGAGCTTGGCCCCGCTCCTGGAGTTCGCACTGCGCCGGCTCTGAAGGGGGGCGCTGTGCGGCTCAGCGGGTCGGATGGTTGCCGGTTCAGATCCCTGGCTCTCATCATCGGGCCCTTTAGCAAGGTTCTTAATCCTCAGTTGCTCTGGCCGCTATCTGACTGCTTTCTCCCTCGTACGTCTCTATGGATAAAAGCATCTGCTCAGTAAATAAAATGTAAATGAGCGTGGATGAGGGAACCTATCACATTCTTCCATCTCATCCCCAAGCCTGCTCATGGCCCCGCCCACCTGACCAAGCCTTCTGTGCCAAAACTTCAGGATTAAGTGACTCATCTGCTCACTGACTTTCCCTATATCCATCTCCAGAGTCACCTGATGAGAAGAAAGAGGAGAAGATCTACCTCTATACACATCTCAAGCAGCAGCCCATCTGGTAAGAGTAGCCCATCTGTGGGCCAGTGCTGCCCTCTTACAGTGGTGAAGCACCATACCACTCCGGTTAAATTCATGCTGTAATGTTACAGTGCTTCCTTAAACTCTGTTTTTCCCCGCCGAAAGGCACACGCTGAGGTTTTGGAATGCCGCCTTCTTTGATGCCGTCCACTGCGAGAGGAGAAAGAGGTCCCCCACGACCAGGTGAGTCTGGTGAGGCGTAAGGACCGGTCTTAATGGACCCCTAAGGGTTTGCTGATAGGGCTGTCGTTCTGATTTAAACTCAAGTCCGTTTGTAAGTCTCTGCTTAGACTCTATTAGTGTGATTTGCTTGTTGTATTGATGCTCCAGAGGGTGTAGGGAGGTGAGGGGTCTGAGTGATGACTTGTGTACAAAGTGTTCTGCCTGTCATGTGAGGTTCCGTGTAGCTCAAAGGTGTCCAGAAGACCCCAGGGTCTGCAGCATCCCTACTAGTCTCTCGAAATATGTGCCACTAAATGGAAAATGACATTTAAGCCCACTAATGTTTCCTTCTTCCTAAACATCGACTTGTTATTATTTAGCTCAGTTATTGATTCTCTTCCCTATTGGCTGATTCCGTGACCTTCTGTGTGATTGGATGCCCCCAGTATGCTCTATATGCGTGTACTCAAGTGTAGGAGCATCAGTTATTGATGTGTCTGGTACAGGCTCACCTTGTGTCAGACTGTTGTTTCACCAGACAGCGGGACGTGCGCCCCCTGCTGTTGACTTGTTGTCATTGCTGACGTCTTGTCGCACTCTCTCTCTCTGATCCTTTTCTCTCCTCCGCACTCTGCATGCATCTATAATCCTCTGTTTCCCTGTGCCCTGCTGCCGCGGCAGGCGGACGGCCGAGGACGACACAAGCGAGAGGTCTGTCCTTCACTCTGTCCACTCCTCTGGACCCCCACTAGAGGGACAGGAGGGGGTAGGGCCAGTAATGCCAGAGACTGGTGGGAGGGTGGTGGGGGGGGAACGAACCATGGGATGGTCTTTTAACGACACGGGTCCTGCTGTGTTAGAGACTGTGTTCACACTTTGTTCTACCTGAGTAATTGCGTACTGGGCTGGTGCCCCTATTGAAGGAACCCCCTCCCCGAATTAAAGTCTGTACCTGTAAAATATAGACCCCCTCAACCCCATGGAGAGCCTCCACCATCAGGATGCAGACCTGTGGTCCCTAGTCCTGGTGCTGGCGTTCTGTTAAATGTTCAGGTTGTCCAGCGCCGGGCACACGTGAGTGTGTGAGAGCATGTTCAGTGCACTGCTACGGCGAATGTGTCGTGCCGCTCTGTCATGTGACCTGCGGCCAGCCATGAGACTCCTTCTTCACCCTGTGCAGACATCCCAGGTCCTCTTCCTCAAGTCTACTCCTGGGCTCTGATGCCAGGCCTGTCATGCATACTGGAGGAGCAGCTGATTGATGGAGATACATGCAGTTTAAATAGCGCTGTCACCTTTTTAGAGCCATGGGCATAATTAATGTTAAACATAAGCCAGTGATTGAATTGTCGCATTTGAGCTGGGCCTGCCCAATTCAAAAATTGAGTTGGAGACCCCCGTCAGTAGTCATCTTCCTTCCCCTTCTGGCGGGCTGATCAGATGGGCCGCCTCCCGGTGGCCATTGAGCCCCAAGGAGCCGGTAGTCGCCTTGGGCCGCCTCCTGGTGGCCATTGAGCCCTAAGCAGCCGGTAGTCGCCTTGGGCCGGCCCCGCCTTCCAGCACCCCTCAGCGTTACTTGAGTACACAGCACATGTCAAAAAGCCAACCGCTGTGCATCCGCTTGTGGTTCATTGCATGTGCATTATGTCTGTGGTTTTGGGGAAGCCATGGTGGAAGATAGATCTGAAGAGGCCTAGTCAGGAAGCCTGTGTGGGGATTGTTGTGGCACGGAAATAACAAGCCGTGTGGAACGTCCTGCTGCATGTTGGCCGTTCTTTCATTTTGGGAACCGCTGCTTGATGTGTATTCTGGCTATAGCCCAGTGCATGATGGGTAACGGTTCAGTCTCTAGCATGTTTACTATTCCCATTAGTGATTCCATCCAAATGGGAATTTCCTGTTTGGAGACTGTCAGCTTTCCTTAAGGGATTCCTTACTGGTATTTTGTGTGTTCACATCTGCCCATTATTTGGGAGAAAATGTCATAACATGTAGTTAAGTGTTGTGTAAAACTCAACCACCGGTCTTAAGAACAGAAGAATTTGGCTCTGCCGCAGGGAGGTAGTTTTGTGTATTTACGTTCCACTTACACTAGGGGGCGATGTGAGGTGGAAAAGGAATAATGCTCAGGGATGAAGTTGGGGGTTTTGGGTTATAAATCTATGTTGTATATGATAGAAGCCTAATAGATTGCAGTGTTCAGTGCTAAGCATGTGGTTTTGTCCCTTGGTACGTGGTGCAGTGGAATATTAATTTGTTTTAGCCCAGGGTATGTATCCAAATAGGGAAATAAACATCGTTACATGGGATATCGGAGGACATGCACTGAGGTGTCAGTCATGCTCCTATAGTGCTTGTGACTGCAAGCAAAACCTTCATGCAAACAATGTGTTGCTTCCTTCTGAAGATCATCAACAACTTGACGCGTGGCACAGCTGTTCCCTCCAATGAGAATGAAGCATTTTCTAATGTGGCTCTCTTTTCCCCTGGGTCCTAGCTCACCACAGTCAGTCAGACTCATTCCGCACCCCGTCTCTCAGGAATTTGCTTGTGTTAGTATTGTAGCTACTGGGAGGGTTTATTCCTTTGCATGTGTCTGTGGCACAGAAACCTCGTCAGTTTAAGTTGTCTGCAATATTAATCACATCATGGCCATGTTAACAGATGTAAAATTCCCAGAGGGACTAATGGTATTGTTCGGGTTTAGATGGGCACGATAGGGGCTGCAGGGATCTCTGGTAGGTTGTTATCAAAGTTTTGACCTCCACCTCCTGCCATGTATATAGTTCAGTGTTTGTAATTTTGTCTTATACCCTGTTAAACTGCAACAAGCCCGCTCCCTTTCACTTACAGCCCCGCCCCCTAACTGTCACATGGTTCAAGATTGTAGCTAATATGGGAGGTGCTATGACTGACACCAATCCCCCCCCGTGCCCCACCATGCCCTACCACTGTCAGTACAGTTATCTCTCTGCAGTCAAGGTCTCTAATCTGATTAAGACACCTGGTCCATGCTGGGAGCAAGCAGATTTTGTTTAGACTAATAGCTAATGTGGTTTTTTTGTACTGTTGTCACCGCATTGACAAACAGGAAGTTGTCATCTTGGAGTGTTAGTAGATCATGAGGGCAGAGCCATGTGCATCTGCAGAGCCATGTGCTGAAGCAGCAGTGTCCCGTCGTCAGGAGAAAGCCAAGTATGTCCAACTGAGCCGCTGAAGACAGACATGTTTTACTTCTCAGCCAGCAAATCATGAAAAGGACAAATTTTAAACCCTGCTCTGTTTAGAAGTTCGATATTGTCAATGAATAAACTTGTGGATTTGGTCCCCTCTTTGCACTCTGCATTATTGAGTAGTCACTAAAATATTTCTGTGTCCGTTTAGATGCATAGCTAAATTTGGATGGGTCAGTGTGATGTCTTCCACTTACACAGCCCGATAGCTGAAATCTTGGAAATCTCTGATCTCGGTTTAGGTATCCTGTAAAATTGAGGTGCGAGCTGACCCCTGGACTCGGCAAGCTGACCCCCCAAATGCCAGAAGCAGTGGGCTTGCGTGTGATTATGGAACGGCTTTATTTCCCACCTTGTAAATGTGATTCTCCAGGCTGTGCTGTGCTTACCCTGCTCTCCGTGATTGCCCGGGAGCCCGGACGCACTGAGTCTTTCTCTTTGGTTGTGTGTTTGAGCCTCCCTCATACAACCTTTAACCCTATAAATATGAGTGAGTTGCAGACTACCCGTTTATGCATCCTGTGCAAAGGCTTTTTTGTTACTGCATATTTGCTTACATTTTAGTTCTAGCGGCCAAAGGTGGCACCATCATCAACTGCTGCTTTATGGCTTTTGCTGAGAGAACCGAATCGGAGGGGGGTGATGCTCTTTCCCAGTCACACATTAGCTTCACTGACATCTCCAGCAGTCGTCCACAAATGCTACATCCTGCCTTTTCTCCGGCCCAGGGAGAAGTGGTGTCACATGACGCAGGAGGAGCGGGACGACAGCTCCAAGTTCAATGAGAACATCACCTTTGGGCAGCTTGGGTGAGTGTGACCCCATCATAAGCTCAGCCTGCTTCGAGCCTCCAAGTTTCAACAAATTGCTATCTAGTGAGTTTTAATACTCTTTAATATCCATTTTGCTTTAAAACAAAGACCCTATCAACAAAGCTTTTTACATGGACACAGCTTTTTACATGAGTTACTTATTAGTAACTCAGACTCAGGCCGACATTTCGAAGCTGGAGCTGGGCCTGGTAGAGAGGGCTTTGGGGTTAGAGAATATGAGTGATTTTGTGAGTTTGTTGTACTGTATGAGACTAATTATAAGAGAAGATGTCTGAAGTCCCCAATGTGAGTTTGTTTATAAGTGTAGGCCTCAACTTACGGATCCACCTGCCACGCATCATCAGTCTGGTCTTCTTACACTCAGCTGACCTTATATCTGCCTGTGCCCTGCATGTAGTTTCCGTGCCGTTTCTGGAGTCCTTTTCGATCTCCTGTGAAACTTTGTCTTAATGAAACGTCATTTCCGTCCCCAGGACATTCACCCATAACATGCTGGCCTTCGGACTCAGTAAGAAGCTCTGTAATGATTTCCTGAAGAAGCAGGCAGTCATCGGCAACTTAAATGAAGGTATTCTGTCATTTACCCGCCTTCACACTCTTATTTGAACTTGTCTCAACTGTAACCTGCATAAAACACATTTTCACTCCTCCAGGCTAACTGAATCCTGCTTTAACTGTACTAACTCATGAATCAAACATGCTTGGTTAAATAAAGCGCAATCATTAATTAATAAGTCCTCTAACTCTACGACACTGAAAATGATTCCACAAAGATTTGTAGACGTCTCATTTGCCATTTATCGAAATCTGTAACTGATCAGAAGGTTGTAAGTAGGCTTTGATTGTTTTGTTCTGTCTACCAGAGCAGTACAAGCTTCTGAGTGACCACATAGAGCAGATGGCGGCGGAGTGAGCAGCTCAGCTTGGAGCACAGAGAGAACCAAACCTGTGGATGATCCTCCTCCACCTTTGCTTCCATTAAGCCTAAAACCTAGAGATTTCCCATGATGCACCTTCAGCTAATCTTCTGATTCTTCCTTAGTGGAGCCTGCAGACTGTCCAGATTCCACATTAGTTGACCTTCTACCTCTGCCTCACTTACCCAACTGATTCCCCTCTGATCCGGCTTTGCTTAAACCTTCAGCACTCACTGGTGTTCATCTCCAGATAGACCAGCCTGCCTGGTTTTCCTCCAAAACTTCCTATATCTTTCTTCGTAATGGACACCAGTCGTGTGCTGTTTCTGCAGTTCGTCCCCTGCGTGCACCAACCCCCCCCCCCCCCACCCCCACCATAGACTCAGCATGCCTGTAAGAGTCTTCCAAAGACATTGCATGCCTCTGTGTACTGATATAGCACTAACACACCCCAGAAGCATACCTACAGCCGTGTTCTGTGGCTCTCCCTGTCCTACACACTCATGCTCTTGCGAAGCATTAGCGGGTTTATAGCTGACCCAATGCAAAGTCTAACATTAGCAGCTAGTCCAGTGTGTCCTGCTAAAGTCCACAATGATTGGTTTCCCCAGGTCACATGCTTTATTGGGTGGCCAATGAGAGGGTCAGATGAGTAGATCTCTCACACTAAAGCCGCTTGAGTCTCCTGGATGGGAATACACAGCGTCGGATGCAAAATTATTTAATTTTATGCTTTGTAGTTCTTATTGTGATTGATTCTGAGCTTTCAGAGCTTCGTCGGCACTCTGTGGTTAAAAGTGCCTTTAATGTACCTGAAGATCAACAACATCTTTGACATTGTAATTAGGGGCATAGTTACATTGTGTGATGATTTTAGGCTCTCAGTGACACCATCGTGCATGCCCGTCAATATACGCCATAATTTACGCAGTATGGATGTATACAAGCTGAGAACCTGTAAAGCACTGTGGACACTGTCACATGGTTTTCTCAGACTGGGAGAGGAAGCACGATTCCCAGCTATAGTTGATGTAGTGTAGGGTGCAAGTGTGTGTTTCTGCAGAGATTTCATCACTGACTGGAGGAGCAGTGCTGCATTGCAACTCAATCGAAACATGAATCGTGGTAGCTAAAATGTTTTTACCTATGCAGTCCACCAGGGGGCACTCATCGCACATTGGTGGACCAGTTTGCCACTTATTCATTTCAATAACCAAAATTTTAACTTAAAAATTGCATCCGCTGAAACGTTTGTCAGACAAATTCTGTATTTGCCCACATGTGGGAATTTAAGGCACTGAGATGGAGGTTAGTTTTAAAGGCTGAATTATCGAATTGTACATTTTAGCCTGACGGGTCCCCATTGCGCTACCTTGTGACAGATAAAGGGGACACATTTCTTTTACGGATTCATCGTCAAACTTGTATATACTTGTCCTGATTACAAACAGCTAATGTATTGCGAAAGCCTTTTTTTTTGCTGTGACACTACTTGTTTTCCCAAGTGCTGTTTTGTCAGTGTGCAGATAGGAAGTGTTCGTCGTGAACCGGCAGATTGACGGCTACAGCTGACATGCGGGTCCCTTTGGAAGGCCAAAAGGACAGGCCGGACCCCATCCCATTGTCTATGGCAAAATGAGGGGCATCTGTAGGCGCTAAAAAGTATGAGCAATAAGCCGTTCTTTCTGTAAAGGCTGTCACGGAGGGGTAAGGGCCAGCAAGGGACCATGTGAAATTTAAATGCAAAACAAAAGAACCTAAAAATATATATTTTCTGCCTAAATATTGTATAGCAAAGTGTTGAATGTATATCACAGTTGGAGGTATTTTATCTTGTTGTAGGTAGTTGCTGTATTTGCGTGTTGTCTGGTTTCCCGTGTTATTGTTTGTGGCAAGTCGTCCTATGACTCGTCGTTCCTGCCTGCCCCCTCACCTCCCTCCTTGTGGTCCTGGATGGTCTCTCGTTCTGTGGTCTCTGCATGGTATTGTGGGAAGGTCGACTTGTTGAGAACGTCCAAACAGTCAAAGCCACAGCGCCCTTCTCCCTGTGGTGGTTCCGTCCGGCCTGGTTGGTTGTAACACGAAGTGAACCCGTCCATTTCAAGGTTGGCCACCCTTTTCACTCTGGTGACTGGAGAAGCCTTTTATGTCATGGAGCATCCGTTAGAGGAATGATCTCTGCATGGACGAGTCAAACCAAGTATTCTCATTGTGTCAGTGAAGATGTAATACGTGTCGTCTGTAGAGTAAGTATTATGAACCTTGGAATTAAAGTATTTTGTGATGTAAAGTTACTGTCTGCTTGTGTTTTTTTTTTTTGGAAAATGGAGAAAACCCCTTGACTCTGTGATCAGTCATTGGGGTTTTTTTTCAGTATGATGTCACCTGTTTCTTGATTGGAGCTGCTGCCCTTTCTGACCGAGGCTCCTATGGAGTTGAAGCTGCAGATGTTCACCACACGTGTTTCCACAGGGCAGGCTTTGTCGTGCATAGTGTGGAACAGCAGGACGATCAGCCGATGCTCCAGTCTCCCTACCAGACAAACCCTCCACTTTTTCTCAACTGTATCTCCTTCTGGAAAACCTTAAAAAGATCTGCTTGTCCTTATCATTCATCTACGTCTGGTATTGGTGGTTAAGAATTGTCAGTAGTGTAAAAATGAGTCAGCAGCAAGTCCATACAAATATAATCATGCCTGCGCTCCGTGAGCATGTACACGCAGTCAGGCACATCGAACCCAAAGACCTGTTTTTCCTCCTCGCCGGAAGGCATGAACCCGGCTCACACACTCTCTTCCTGCCACTTCCCATATTCCCACATGTGGGGCAGGAATCTAATGCAAGCAGCACTGGGCTGACAGCTGCACGGTGATCAGAAACAACGCTGTGGTCTGCGGGTGGCAGTGTGGGAGCCGTGAGATCACCGAGGGGTTACAAGGTGTGAGTCTGTGATCCTTCGCGCCTCGCTTTTCCCACAAAGTCGCGTAGAGCTGACCTATTTACTGCCCTGTGACTTGACACACACGAAACGCCCACACACACGCTTGGGCCCGGGTGCTCAGATGTTCATCAGGCCGCCTCGCCTCCAGCTTCGGCGCGGGCTCTGGGTGTTCTTTACTTGATGACTAGCATGTATGTTTATCATGACTAAAATCCTGCTGTTTATACTGTGTATAGACAGAAGACAGGAAACATGCCCCCCCCCCCACACTTGCCTGGTTTCGCCGACTCGCCCTGTTGCCATTGGCTTTTGATTGAAGCGGCATGTTCCATTTTTGTCACGGAAAGGGCCGTCGAAGGCAGCAATGGCCAGTGTCAGTACTGGCAATTTCTTTTTGTTGTTTTTTTTCCCTCCTCTGGTCCATTCCCACGGAAACTAGCAAGCGGGCACACGTGATTGGTCAAGCCAGAGCGAATGTTTGAGCCTGCAGCCTGTCCTGCTTTTTACAAGGGAAGGCTCCTCCCACTAGCAGGGCTGCAAATCATTCTCATACGGGCCACCCAACACAGCAGCAGCCTACACCAGCTTCCCTCACGCCGACCCCCACATCCTCCTCGTACCTTCCCTTGGGGATCAGCACTCGTCGGTGTGTGATAAGCTTATACCCCCAAATGGGCCTATCGGGCCACGGATGTGATCCACGGTGGTACAATATGGAAGTGTTTAAGGCTCCCAGCGTGACCTGCCAAATCGCTGCCATCCAGCAGCTGGGATGTAAATAAACAGTCCTCACACCCACTGCATACTGATTGATCACGCAGGAATTAGCCAGGAAACATGAGTCCGCTGTGTTGTGCCATGGAGATCCACGTGCCCTGCTAATTAACCCCAGAAGTGGCAGGGAGAGTGACATTAAACAACAACGGGCCCCCTTTTCCAACCTACTGGGTCTTCAAGCGAACGTCTTGGAGACATTTGGGGTAGGTCAGTGCTAATCACACTGCTTAAGCGCACAGGTGAGACCTCAACATGGCTACATGGCTGTTGGGCCCTTGGCTCTTGGCCCTTAGCCCCTGAAAATGCTCCAGGGGGTGCCAGATAAGTGGCTGACCCTGTGCTCTGACCCCAAGCTTCACTTTCAGCTGTATATACAGTATATGTGTGTGTGTGTATGACTAAAAAAGGAGAGCAGGACGGCATATGTGAAAAGAGGCATTCCAGAGTATCTATACTGTCCACGTGGCAAATAAAGCACAATTTCATTTCTGCTTGTATGGCACAGATCCAAATAGCAGCTAAGCTGCTGAGAAGCAGCTTGTATGTACGTGTGTCACCACACATTGGTTATTTAAGGCAGTACGTGTCTGATGGTTCATCTGGCCCTTTAAGAGGCAAATGCAAACGCTGATTGAAAAAGCCAGTACTGAATTTAAACAAAAATCCACTTCTGGAGACTAACAAACGCCAGCTTGGCGTCAGTAACGTCTTCTGCATATTGCAGTTGGAAATTCAGCCATGTGCTCCGCCTGCTGACCGAGTGGCTGGTGTAAGTAGCACGTAACGACTCATCTCTTCATTAGCCGAGTCTTTGGATATCGGGATTTAGATATATAGGAGAAAGGTTTAAATATGTGGGGTTTCTCATCAGAGTGCTGAGTGTTGATACGCTGCCCAAGATGGACATGAAACTTCTCTACAGCAATGTTTCCCAACTCGATCCTCAGTCTCTGAGATGTAAAGCACTTTAAGTCACACATCAATTTTTCACAAATACATTCAGATACATTCAGGTTTGGATGCTCCTGAAAACATTCGGTAGGCTCAAGGCTGACTTGGCACTTGGTCTAAGCTCAGGTTTGTTGACTCTACACTGAAATGCATGATTAAAACATGGTCCAGGAGTCCAGTGGTGACCTTGGGATTTGAACCAACCACCTTCCAAGTTCTGAGCCACATACCACCCCCTTTATGCCTGTGGAGCTTCCTATGTGTAAATCTCTTCAGCTGTAAGTTTGCTGGCTTTCACACAGACACGGATCCCACCCCTCTGCCCTTCCTCTCACCTTCCTGACGCTGAGACCTCAGCTCCCTGACTCAGGGGCCAGACAGCATGTGTGCTGAACCCCATCAGCCTACGTACAGCTAGAAAGCGCCACACACGGGTGAGACAAACAGAAGGGCAGGGACACATAAACACGCCGTGGTCCGCAGCTGTTCTCCTCGAACACGCGCGCGCTGATGATATGAGATCAATTACTGCCCTTTTGAGCTATTTTTAACATCCAGCCTAATATCCTGCTTTAGGGCTTAGCATGAGAGTTAACATTTGCAGCAATAGCAGAGCGGAATGGTAAATTAACTCAGTAAACAGGATCACTGGGAAATAGTTTGCATTTTAGGTGACATTTAACAATCTTACCCTTAATTCTAAACAGCTGCTTAACATTAATGGAAAGTAGGAGACCAATATTACTAAAAAGTATGTGAGTGGCGATCATACGTGTATGTTTCTTCGCGTTTGCTGTGACACTTGATTGAAATTTCAAGAGTATATGTCAAGTTTAGTGGACCAGCACGACGTTATGATAAGAGTCCAACATTTTGCATACAGAAAGCTGGAAAACCCACACCCAACCGCAGGGCCGGCCTGAGCCTTTATGGAGCCCTAAGCAGAATTTGATTTGCCCCCCCCCCTAAATCAAGATATCTTGACATTTCAAGCACTCATGGGGGCCCTCTGCTTGGCTCGCTTATGCCTTGGGCCAGCTCTGCCCAACCGGGCCGACCAGGACCAGGCTTCAGAACTGCTGCCCAAGCACCCGCCCTCCCCCCCCCGCGACCCCACTATGAAGCCCGCAAAAAAGCACAAAAAATCCCCTAAGAAAAACAAAACAAAGCAAAAAAAACAC
>JAODKM010000020.1:18397539-18418852 GCA_026780845.1 Petrocephalus sullivani
CACTTTTTTGGACTGAGGGCAAAAGGGCAAGTGCTTCAGCACCACCTCGTCTCTATCTGTGCACGCCAGTGCTTATATTTATTATGATAAATACATATATTTATTATTTTGTGAAAACAAATAAAATATTAAATGTCAGAAAACGACTGATATAGCAATTGCTCATTTTCCACAAGATATGGTTGCTAACAATAATTATATAAATAAGGGTTTGCATTAGGCTGCAGTTTTTTTTTCCTGACAAAAAAAATTGCACTCATAACACTAAAAATATATATATATATATATATATATATATAAAATTCCCAAGTTTAACCGCCTAGTTGTGGTTGACGTCTTATTTACAAGTTCCGCCAAAATAATGCTGCATACACAGGAAATGCTGGGAGCCCCCGGCTCCTCCGCGCGCACGCAGGGAGGTTTATTTATCTCCACGCGCATTCCTGATTCGCCCTCTCCGCCCCGCGCCGCAGCGCGAGCTGCAGCCGAGTGGAACCTTCGGCTATATTTAGAGACCAGGAGTTTGCACAAGCGGGGGAGAGTAGTGCTCTATTTGAGAAAGGCAAGTTTTGAGCACAAGAATAGCGCGAAAATCCGTATTTCTGTAGCATTTCTATCATGACTGTGCAGGTGTCATTCTATTTTTTGCATAAATGATTTCATAGCTATTCAAGCTTGAAGTCCCATCATTACTCCCGTTTGTATTCACTCGTATTATTTTAAAAAGGGATCGGTTATGGAATGAAATGTCATGGTTATTGGAATGCATGGGCCAGTGACTTACTGACCAAACATCACGTTCTCATTGGTAAAAGTGTAAGACCGTCGTCTATACTGGAGTCGGTTTCACAAAAGAGAAACTCAGCTAATTTTGTTTTAAAAAGGCAGTCGACTGTGGGTTTGTTCTTCGGTGTCGGATAACACACTTGTGGAAACATCACGCACTATTTAAAACACTGTCTGCGTATTATACGTGCTGTTTCTAAGTGTGTATATTTCTGCACGTGTGCATCTGCATATGGTCACTGTGAACTTAGACTGCCAATAGACGGGGCTGACAAGCCGAGTGAAGACATTTCTTTTTTAGAGTAGGGCTATTAAATTTGGTTTTTAAAAAGAACTGAGAAATAAAGCAATGCACTGTAGAAAATGTTTTTACGTATACTCACGCGAGTGGTGTACACAGTGAAAGTTATAATAAAAACGTACCTGCATATGATCCATTTCTTCTTGCTTCGTTCGCGTGTTTTTTTGTGTACTAACACGAACAACAATAAAAAAAAAATACACATATCAAATGATTTCAATCAAATTTATTTTAGACCTGTAAAACCACACAGTTGACTCACAATTTGAGTTTACATAACTGTCCAATATGTTTAAATCAAGCCACAAATGTGCATATAAAAATAGAAATTTTATTGACGTTCACGAAACGTTAACCCCGATGCACAGTAACCAACCCGTCAAAAAGGAAAATCGCGGATTTTCACTGCGATGCCCTCAGCCGTAGAAAGTGGCCCCAGCCCGCATCCGCTGTACCGGCGGAAAGGTGAAACGGATGTGTCACTATTACAAATGCAGCTGGACAGATCCACGCTGCATGGGTTGCCACGGCACAGATCTGTGCTCCAGAAAGGACGCCTCTTGGCAGCACACGCTTTACAATAAAATACTGCTTATTAAAGATAACATCACGTCAAATTCTTTACTATCATGACCAAGTGCTTCTCGCGGTTACAATGATCGCATTGGTTGCATGGCAGTTGTCAGTCATTTTAAGTCGTACATGGATATACGTTTCGTAGTACCCAATTGCACACTTCACGCAATACATCGGCCTCACGCATTCACAACGCAAACCTTTTTTATGACAATTTCCCCCTGCGGTATATGTTAAGCAGAACATTAATAATGTGGTGTCAGAGTTTTTAAAAACAGTTGGGACATTTCTCAGGTGCACCTCAACAAAGAAAGATTTGACATAATTTCGTTTCTAAGCTCCTTACTTGAAAGACGCAACAACTGGCCTCTAATGACTTAAACAGGATATATGCAGAAACGCTCATTGTCACAAACTGAAACAGCCAATAATACAATACCAAAAAACACGCATTCACTCCTACCAAAGGTATGTATATTTGCATATTTTGTACCAGCAAGGCACGACCTTTGGGGGGTATATTAAATGAGTCTAAATCTCTTCATTGGAAGTGGAGTACTTTATCTGGGTATGTGAGCGACAGGTAGGGGCAAATGGGGAATCCGATCTGATACAGCTGTGGGGCGCGGGTTCCGATCATCAGCGACGCGTTGAACGCATAGCTCTCCTCCGGGAAACTTTGGTTCTGATTCCCCTTTTTTGCCAGAATGCTGTCTATGCTGAAACCTTTCGACCTTGGCGCAGTTCTGGTGCCGCTAACTTGATCCATTCCTTTGGGTCTGGACGCACGGCTGGACAAATGACCTACGTCGAGGGGAGATCTCGCCCGGGGCGCCTCTTCGGGCAGCGACCTGCTTTTCGGCTCATTGCCTTGGACGGGGGTGGCTCCCCTATAATGCGGCATATCTGCCCACGAAACGCCGCTACCCTTCTCCGCCGAGTCGCAGCTTAATCCACTGTCCCCCTCCGATGCCTTGTACCAGTCCTGAGCGGAAATCGCGCTTGAGGGGTCTGCGGAGGTCGCATGCTTCCCATCCGAGTCATCCTGTTCTTTCTCCTGCTTCAGCTGCCCCTGACTCCCTTCTCCCCCCGCTTCGATGGCTTCCTTCTCCCCCATTCCTACCTGGACGCTTGCGGGGGGTCTGGAACAAGGAGGAGGGACAAGCGACCCGTTCCTTCTGTGCAGCGATCTGGTTTCGGGGGTCTCCTGGTTCTTGGTCTTCCTCTTCCTGCGCCTGTAGTTCCCGTTCTCGAACATGTCCAGGCACTTGGCGTCCAGGGTCCAGTAGCTGCCCTTACCGGGTCTGCCCTTTTCCCGCGGCACTTTGATAAAGCAGTCGTTGAGCGACAGGTTGTGGCGAATCGAGTTCTGCCAGCCCTGCTTGTTGTCATGGTAGAATGGGAAGCGCTCCATGATGAACTGATAAATCCCGCTCAACGTGGCGCGCTGCTCCGGGGCACTTTTAATGGCCATGGCGATAAGGGCAATGTAGCTGTAGGGCGGCTTCTGCGGGGGCTCCTGCCGAGCCGAAGCGAAGCCCAAGGCCGGCACGATGCCGCTGCTGTCACCGCTGTAGACGTATATGAGGGAAGAGCTGGAGAGATTCAAAGCCGAGGGCGGCATCCCGAGCGACTGCATGCGGCTGCCGTAAAGGCTCATACTTGTAGAATCCTCTCTTTCGCTTCTGATCTAAGTTGCAAAGTCGCGCTGATTCCGCAGCAGAGCAGCACCGGACCGCGGCTCCCCGTCCGCTCTCTGCGGCGTCTCGCACGGCTCTCACCGCCTCTCCGCCTCATGAGCCTAAAAATGTTAAATAATTGTTTTAAGTTTGCTATTTTATGTTGACTTTGCACTGGAAAATAAATTGTCTATGATAAACACTGGTTGTGTTCTCAGCCCACCCACATTAATTAGATTTTCATTGCAGAAACGCACGGCTCTCTCACCGCGCGTCCCGTTCCCCGGCAGCCAATGGAGTGCTGGGTTATTCCTTCATTTGTTTATAGAATTAGTCTGTTGATAAGTCTGCCCACCCAAGTTGAATCAAGCTGTGTTTATTTGGAAAAATTTCCGGGCACCCAATACATAAACGCACTGATCTGATGTTTGAAATATCACGTCCACCCTCAGCGATGAAAGTTGCTCACACAGAGAGAACAAGCAAACGCGACCAAGCGTCTTCTGGGACTGCCTATAACCGACCGAGATATAATAATATAGTACAACAACTCTGCCTCCATTCAGACTGTAATCATCTGTCGTGCGCATTCATCACAACTCAAACCTGTAGGGCCTACCACATAAAATATATAAGAAAATGTTTAACCGTTCTAACTTGGTATTGTATTGGTAAGCACTGTACTGACAGGGGGGAGAATATATATATATATATATATATATACACACGTAAAGATTTTTGTAACTGTGCAATTTATTTAATATTTCTTCATTAAGTTAAAGCCCGGACAACGCCACCCGAGGAACATTAGCGCACGCGGCGTTTTACGCCTTTACCGTGTTTATACCATACGGGCCACAGGCAGTTAGTACCATAAAAGGGAAATCTGGCAGGACGTGGAGGTAAATTGTATTATTTGTGAATGCGTTCCTGTTGCTTTATATTATGTATTTTCCTGTTTATAAAACGTAGAGGGATTATAACAACTTTACAAGTGCACACAGATGGTTCGTGCTTACATTACGAGTTTGGATGTTTCCGCGGATAAACTCTGGACCTTTCTTCATTTGTCTTTTTTTCCTTTTACAGGCGGTGATTCATTGAGAAACAAGAGTAAGAATCAACAGTCTCCCTGTGAGTGAGAAGGCGTGCGTTCTTTATCCAGCTCGCCCTCCCTCACGAGTTCATTGATTTTCTGCCTTTTAGCATCATTTATTGAAGCAGCAAACATCTGCGGGGATTTATATACTAACTAGTCAACAACCCAATCAGCTGCGTTCGGCCTAAATGAAAGCCTTGAAGCTAAATATCACATCTGGCTCGTCGAAATCTTGAACTACAAAATAATCAAACAAAATGTTCTTGGTATTGATAACGTTTCAGGCTCTCTTTCATTTATGGTGTGTTCATGCACACGTGTTGTCCGTTTCGTCCTGGCCATTTCAAAAACACTGCATAGGGCCTATAATATTAACCCGTGTATGTCATACCCTGTGTAACCTTTTAATTGTTAAGTGCAGATTGGGTTAAACTTCATCAGCGACGGAATGATTAATTAATGACATTAATGTATGGTTGATGGATAGATGGATAGGCCTATATACTTTTAATAACAGCTAAAGATTGCATACATATATATATATATATATATATATATGCAATCTCTTCATCATATTATATAAGGATATAAATTCTGAAATATTTTTCAAATCTCTTTGACATTTCAATTAGCATCACAGTAACTTGCTTATTGAGCTAGCAAACATTGTGATTAAAATATCGAGATCACAGAATTGCTGTTGTGCACCTCAGTTCATTCGCGGTTACCTCGTGAGAATGAGTACCCAGTGGCAGGGCTGGACTGGGGGTCCCAGACGACAATCTCTGCAAACCGGGGGGTCTCCTTGTGTTATAGTGTTCGCCTGAAACCACTGTGTAGGGTGACATAAAACCATACGTGTTAACAATAACTATTCACATAACGTATACTTTCGAAAAAGCAAACTGCTACTAGGAACCCATCACGAACTTGGTCACATTCATAGTTTATATATGTCACCGTTGCCGAATAGCGCACGGCATGCTATACTAATAAGCTACACAACGAAAGATTTATTTACGCGATCGAATGGTAAGAGATACCCGTGGCCCGAATATTTGTTTTCAGATCCCAAATAAACAGTTTAAAGTTTATTAATCGAAACACACAAGCCCCACACGAATAACTCCCTATACAAATATTACGTCATACTCAAGCCTCCAGGCATTTTATTTTCCCCCAGCAAAAGGGATTCGCTCGATACAAATAATAATTTGATCAAGACTCGTTACAGAAATGTAACAGCATGTAAGCTTCTAATTGAAGTTGTCCTTGGAAATTGAGTCCGTTGCACAGGATTTACGACTTTCATTTAGAAACCATGTAGTCTACATTGGAAGGTCTGTTTATCTGAATTATGTTCAGATCACGATACATTACACAATAATGATTTCGTTTATCTTTAAAAGTATGGAAATGATATAAACAATGGCTATACGACAAATCTCGAATCCAGTACAGCATTAGATGTTTATAATACGATCATTGTCCGCCCTGCCACTATATGTATTAAAGTCAGATCGATCAAGTTAATAAATCAATAAAATACCTAAACTGCGGCTTATGTTCAAACATTCTTGCAGCAGAGAAAAAATGTATCCAATATATAATTTTAAACATTTTATACAGGTACTGACAAAATAAGTGATCTCTTACGGCTTTAAATTATGGAGGATGTTTTGTGATAAAATTCTACAAATATGTCATTTAAAATATTATTTTAATTGAAAATTTAATTGTAATTTAAGTTTAGTTTATATAAATATACTATTTAAATGATTATTTAAATTCCAATTTAAATGATGCCAGCAACCATTATAATTTTCTGTCAAATATCTGTCACCCAACAAACTTAATGGGCGGGCTCTAAACAAAACATTTGATTGCTTACATTGATTTGTCAATTGAATTCTCATTTGTAAACGCATTTTGTCTGTGACATCTGGGACCCTTATTACATCCTACATTCCCCAAATTTGTATTTAATTTTGGTGATGTATTAATGTGAGTAATTTATCAATTAAACATTACCATATGTAGCTACACAAAAATCACGCTATATATGGGTTCGCGGATTGTTCGATATTATCCGCTACTTCGATTATCCGTGCTCGGTCTTGGAACGAATCACCTGCGGATACAGGGGACTCTTGTAGGCCTAGTAAAACATGGCCGAAATATATTGTATCTATCGACATGTCTGGAGCGGAGCTATGTAGTCATCCTAAAGAGTTAATTTAAAGTATTGGGACGTTTGGAAGCGTGTGTAATACACATTCCTCTCTTGAATTATGATTGGAACAATGACTGTTCATCTATAATGGCTTTTTCCAAAATCAGGTCCATAGCAACGAAACAGTGAAGACGGGATCTGCAAATTAGGAAAGTTTTTCTAATGTGGCCCCAGGACGGAACAGACAAAAGATGGTTATAAATGACAATTAAATCGACTTGGACATGCAATCGACTTGCAATTTAACCAATCAGATGTTAGGTTTTGTTCAGAACCCGCCCACCGAGTTTGATGGGTGACCTTCACAGATAATTGTAATGGTTGCTGGTATAATTTCGCGTCCAAGCACGTAGTGCTGGAATCGTATTGTTTTTTTAAATTGTAATTTAAGAATGAGTTAAATGACAATTTAAACGATTATTTAAACAACCATTTAAATGTCAATTTAATTATTAACTTAAATAATCATTTAAATGACACGTTTATTTATTGCATATTATCACAAGACACCCCTCATATTAAATGCAATTTAAGCCTTTTAAGTGCAATCTAATTTTCTGATAATTTCTAATATACTAATATTAATATGGTAGTTACGGTAATTATGTATAACCTTTTATTCTTTTAATAAGATTGTTCACTAATTTATATTTTAAGTCCGTTTTAGAATACCAGGTTTTTAAAAATCTGATATTTGATGTTCCATTCCGTTAAATACATTATAATTTGTTATCACCCACAGAAAAACCTCTATACAATAGATAAACAAATTTGGTGTGTGTAAGTGCTTTTGGCACTGTTCCAGTGATTTAAACTATGAAAATGAATTCGAAGGGTAAACGATGATTTACACTTAACGCTTTACGTTTTTGGTATGCAGTCTCACTGCCCTTAAAAAACATCACCGCTTGCTGACTGAGGCACTTAACCAGTAAAACCTAAATAGGCACTCGAGCTTTAAAAAATCTTTAAAAAAATAAAAAATACAGAATGCGTCTAAATGCCTTATACATTTAGTTATAAATAATCCATAAACGCACCACTCCCCGATAGTTAAAATATGTATATCTACGACGTAGCTACGCCATTTTGGCAAAAAAGGGTGACACTTCACTTGGGGGGGGGGGGGTCAGAAATACTTAGTAGTAACTCAGTTACTACTCATGTACAAATCATGAATAAATGCAGTAGCTACTTCACATAAAAAATGCGCCATGATGCATTACTGATGAACAAACGACAGCATTTCACACGTGTTATTCATTACTTGTTCCTTCAGTATTTCCTTTGTAGTTCCTTCACCAGTTTCTTCAGTGGTTCACAACGATTTACAGAATCAGATTTAGTAACAAATATAGTAACTGCTTGGGATAAACGATGCATCACAATTCATTAGCGACGAACAAACACGAGATCAGTATTTTACACGTGCAATTCATTATTTGTTCCTAAACTACTTCCTTCAGTGGTCCCTTCAGTAGTTCGCGAAGGTTTACAGAATTATATATCGTGAGAGACACCCCCCGCCCATCCACAAATGTATTGTTGGAGACCCCCCCGGTTTGCAAAAATTGCCATCTGGGAATCCTAGTCCAGCACTGCAACTGGGTACTGTAGTTTGATCGCAAAGACCAATGACTACTCACCTAAACTGCCCATAGTGTATGAATGTGTGTGAGTGTGTATGGGCCACACACTGGCATCCTATCCAGCATGTACCTCAGCTCTGCCCCCCGTGTTGCCTGGGATTGGCTCCAGGCTCCCCTCCCCTTACCAGGATAAGCAATTAGAGGAACACGAGTTAGACGTCGAGCATCACCCGCATGCGTTAAAGCACAACTCAGCAAACCGCTGAACGAACGACGATTTATTGGTGATTATGTCAGGGCCAGTTTTACACCAATGTCCTTAGCATGTTAAGAGACTCTCTGTTTGTAGAGTTTGTATGTTCTCCTCACGTTTGTGCGGATTTTCTCTCAAAGTTCTAAACATGTGCATGGTTAGGTGAATTGGTGTCTCTAAACTGGCCATGATTTATGGGGTGTGTGTGTGTGTGTGTGTGTGCGTGCCGTGCGTCTGTGTGCCCCATGGTGAACTGACATCACATTCAGAATCCTGTCCTGTGATTCCTGCAGGAATTGTCTCATCATCCAAATGTATTAGATAAATGGTTACAGAAGTGGATGGATGCGCTCTGCATTCAGCTTTAAAAGCAAACTATTCAATCTACCTAGCAGTTTTTGTAGTTTTATTGTATTTAAATATTATCCAAATATATAATATGATTAAATTAATAAATGACTTAATTGTTGCAATGAAATAAATGAAAATAGATATGTGTGAAATTATAGGGAGTAAATGTATAGCAAATGTATTTTTGTTATAAAATATTTATATTTTATTCACACCATACAGACTAAAATTAGACTACATATACTGTGCTGTTGAAATATGATTGGCTGAGTAGATATTTCCTTCAAGGAGCAGTTGAACAGGTGCACCTAATTAGATGGCCATATATACAGATATATATTCACACACATGCAGGCACACACACATGCTACTTTGTTATAGGTACACCTGTTCAGTTGCTCCTTGATGCAAATATCTATCAACCAATCATAGGAGCTTCAGTTAATGTTCACATCAAACACCAGAAAGGGGAAGAACGGTGATTTAAGCGACTTTGCACATGGCATGGTTGTTGGTGCCAGGCGGGCTGGTATGAGTCTTTCAGAAACTGCTGATTTACTGGGATTTTCATGCACAACCATCTGTAGGGTTTTTAGGGAATGTGTCTAAAACGGTAAACATTCTGCCATATTCCTCTTTTCAATTTATCCTGAGCCTCACCAAGGAGGCTCATTATTTCACCCCATGCCAGCCTGTTTTTTTTTTGTATTATGCCCCATTCCATTCATTTATTGGATTTTGAACTGACTTGGCCACACCCTGTACACTGTCAGAAAATAGTAATTTGTACCTTTGCTTGTCACTAGGGTTGTACTCTCAACAGTCCTCCAATTGAACCCTTAGCTGTAGGTAATTGTACCTTTTAAGGTACGGAAATGCATCCCCAAGGTACAAACAACATTATTGTACCCCCAATGGTACAAAACAGTTCATAGTCCATTTCTGTATCTAAAAAGGAACAAGACCCATGAGGGTACAGCCCCAGTGACAAGCAAAGTTATAAATTGGTACCTGAGAGTGTAAGATGTTAAATTTGAATAACAGTAAGAGAGTACTATTACTCTATGGTCTGCCAATTATTCCCCAGTTGTAGGTAAATATTCCTTTAGTCTAATTTAAGGTAAAGAAACATTATTGTATCATTGGGGGTAAATTATTATTGTTTGTACCTCGGTAAACAAGACTGTACCAGGGTTGTGCCCTTTTATCTGACAGCTGACCATTTGAATAATTTGAACAACTGTGCATCGTTTAAATGCCATAGCCCACCTGACTATTGTTGCTGACCATGTTCATCCCTTTATGACCACAGTGTGCCCAACTTCTAATGGCTACTTCCAGCAGGATAATGTGCCATGTCACAAAGCTCATATCATCTTGGTCTGGTTTATTGACCACGACAATGACTTAGGTCATCAGATCTCAATCCAATAGAGCAGGCATGAGATATGGTGGAACAGGAGATTCGCATAATGATGGTGCAGCCAAAAAATCTGCAGCAACTGCATGATGCAATCATGTCAACACGGACCAGAGTCTCTGAGGAATGTTTCAAACACTTTAAATATACGGCAATAAAAATTAAGGAAGTTTTGAAGGCACAAAGAGGCCTAATCTGGTACTAGCAAAGTGCACATAATAAAGTGGCCAGTGACTGTATATGCTTAATAAATTTATAGCAGTAGCAGAAATACACATGAAATTGAGTCACTTGTTTTCCAGATTTCACAACAAGACACACATATCTGTGAAATAAAAATGAAAAATTATTCCACTGATCCTGTATCTCTATACAGCCATATTTAGTTATCTACTTAAGTTGAACATAACAATCATTTTGTACAGAAAATGAATAGTGCAAAATACTATACTCATTCACCAGCACATATATCTTCAGCTTCAGATCCTATTACAACACTTGGTTTATATCTACTGAAAAATAAGATTTGTAAACAAACTACTTTCTCCTTTTATTTTCTGCACTGGTACATTGGCTAAGGAAGGGATCAAAATCTCGGCCTGACCTAATTCCTTAACCCATGCAGTCCACATTATTTTGAAGGCGTGGGAAGGGAGCAAAACTATTGTCTTGCAAGGAGCTTGGAGGGAGCAAAAACATGGACTACCTGGTGGCCCCCATGAACCAGTTTGGGAAACATTGAGTTAGTCTACTGGCTGCATGACTCCACGTGACCAGACATGATCAGTAATCTTCCTTTGCTATGCTTTGCTTTCCTA
The DNA here is from genome assembly GCA_026780845.1 of Petrocephalus sullivani. Taxonomy (NCBI): domain Eukaryota; kingdom Metazoa; phylum Chordata; class Actinopteri; order Osteoglossiformes; family Mormyridae; genus Petrocephalus; species Petrocephalus sullivani. Next base: position 18,408,645 of record JAODKM010000020.1, read on the forward strand.
TGACATTTTGATGTTCTTTATGCTTTTACAACATGCATAGCTGCTATTATCCAAGACCACCGCTGATGTATTTTTTTGAAGGGGCCAGAGAATCATTTTCAGTTTTCCATAATTTGTTTCTTATACGTTTATTTGAAATGGAAACAGTGTGACTTATTATGATGGGTGGTGGGACAACTTGCCTGTAAAAATTGGGTAATTAAGAGAAAGTTTCCTGGAGGCCCATATCTAATCCACGTAGGGAGATGTACTACTGGAAGAATTTTAGAGTGACTGAATCATCAATCTTCCAAACCTACTTGTCCTATGCAAGGTTGCAAGGATCCAGAGCCTATCGCAGAGTATGGGCACAAGGCAGGGAACAACCAAGTATAGGCCGCCAACCCATAATAAATCACACATACCTGTACACACTTCCAATTTTACTTAACATGTTGTTGACCTGTGAGGAAAACCAGATTACCTGATGGCACAAGGAGAACTCCACACATAAAGAGCTGGGGTGGAGACTCAAACCAAGGGCTCCAGAGGAGTGAGGTAACCTTGCAAGCCACTGCACCGCCCCACACCATCTGCTACCCCATTTTATAAAACACCAGGATAAGAACAGGAATTGCAGTTATATTATCTCTAAAAGTAATAGCGTAACATGTTTTAAACACAAATTATGCTCTAATAATGAATATCTAATATTCACAATTTGAGCCAACTGGTCGTCGGCTCCAATCCCATGGCCAGCGGAGTGATTATATTACTGTTGGTCCTTCAGTAAGACTCCAAACTGCAAAATTGCTTGAGGAGTGACAGGAAAATGATAGTTCTTACAGTCCGACGACAAGCTTTGTTTTCATAAGATCGCTAGATGGGATAGCAAAAAAAAATTCTCTCTACATGAACATCTATTCTTTTCTTTGCTTCTTTGCTTGCTACTGTTGCCCTCTAGTGGAAGTGTACAACAAAACACTTACTGCTGCCAGTGAATGCTGTTATGTATGGCATTTCCACATTCATGCCCTTCCTAGGAATACACCATTTTTGAAAATCAGTGTCACACAAGACACAGGCCCATAGTGTAGGATAAGGGCACATGATTTTTCACTTGCAGTCTACCGCTACCGTCGGCGCAAAACAAAGTATCACATGACTCGGGGACACGTGTCCCTCTCAGTATATGGGCGATGGATTATGTAATGGAAGCGGTAAATTCTCCTTATTAACTTGTTGAATGCCTGTCTGATGCGATAGATCAGTACACTATTTACGGTAATCCACTAGTTCTCAATGTCAGTTTCCGATCTCTAAATTCCTAACTTCCAAAAAGTGCACGAAAATGACATCGCTTTGAATAACAAAATCTCCACACTAAATATAAAGGACAGTGTTCCACTATTGTACACCGATACAATGGCTGTTACAGAGGTAAACACGAAGAGATTAACCGTTCTTGGTTTACGAATATAACAGCTTACATTTGAACTTTTATGGTCACATTCCAAATACATTTTTACGCTGAAAAACACGCTAGAAGGAAGCGCTGTTTACTGCCGCGCGCTTCTATTTGACGTCATCTTCGAAGGACTTTAGGGCGCCGGAAAATGACGTTTAGGGAAAAACAAGCAGTTGTACTCCCGGAACGGCGGCAGAGCGCATCATGGCTTGTTGTCGCCCTGCAAAAAGAGAGCCATGCTCGGGCACGCTGCAGTAAGGGCCCGTTCAGTTTTTTTTTATATTAATTTGGGACAGGATTAGAAAGCATGTGCTCTGCTATTTAGTCTTGTATTGTAATGTTAGTTATTATTATTGGCTTGCTTGCTTGTTTGTTGTGGATTCGCGGCGACGTTTCTCGGCTGTAACTTTTCTTATGCCTTAATCCTAAAGACCTCACACGGCAGCGGACGCCGGCTCCGATATCGCCGTCGCTGGCTCTGTCGTGGCGGACCCGCAGCATTCCCGAAAGCTGCTCCGTGCTCTTCGCTCCTTCTGGCAGGACCCGTGTTTCCAAGACGCCGTTCTGCTTCTGGACGGGGAGGAGATTCCGGTCCAGAAGAACATATTAGCTGCCGCCAGTCCATATATTCGGTAAGAGTCCGTTTGGATAACGATACAGATTCTTTCCTTTTCTCAAGTGTGAAAGTAATTGTCGGTACTAAGATAATAGTCAAGATCCACCATGATAAAAACTCGTGTAGGTCCGGCTACCTGCTGGGACACTTTGTTCCCAAACCTTGTGAATCGTATGATGACTCACTATTGTGTCCGGGTTTGCTGCCATGGACGCTTACAGACTGTAAATACGCCTCACAGTATTCAGAACTTCTGACGGAGCACGCATAAGAGGGCCTGCTTCTCCCTCGTCCCAGGGATGACTCATGTCACTGTGAAACGTTGGACAGGTGTCTGCAGGCCCACGAACTGCACAACCTGTAGTTACTGGGTGTAGCTCCAAATGCCTTCCTGGATTTGCCATCTACTGACAGGGCCTGAGGAAGATGAGAATTTATTAGCTTAGTCTCTTTGCACCATTAGGAGGAATGTGCCATTTTGTGTAAGTGCCTGTAAGAAGAGAAGCATGCATTTTCTTTGGCTTGCTCCTTCGTCATCCAAAGTGCAACATCAAACTGATACAGTGCCATACTCTGGAAATTGATTTGGTCTTACTGATAATAGTAACAGACCTTTAACAAGATGTATGATTAATGACTTCATCTCCGTGGCTGGAAATAGAAAATTATCTCCACAGGATGTCAGGCAGAGTTTGGATGTCAATCTTTGTTTAATTCTAAAGAGATTTGTAAGTCATGGCAAGGTAACAAGATGCCATATTTCCAAAAAAATATGCTCCATCCAGAATGTTTTATGGATCACATCAACTGCAGTCGGAAGAAAAACGGTGTGAGCCCTTTGGAGATGTGTATATTTCTGCATGAATTGATCTGGAAGTATGATCTTATTTTTATTTGTCATAATATTAAATAAAGGCAGTCATTTAACAAGCAGTGCCCACACTTTACAGTATGGTGCGTTTATGGGGTAAATGGCTTAAAAATTCAAGGTCACTGGAAAAAGTATGTGAACCTCTAAGATGATGGCCTCTTTTAAAGAGGATAACTGTAATGAGATGTTCTTGTAATTTTTTGAGTATATTTGAATTGCCCTGCTGTTAAAATATTATTAAAACACAAACCAAGTTTGGTTACCTGCTCACAATGGCATTCTGTTCAAGTTCAATATGGTGCAATCAAAAGAGGTTTTAGCCTCAAGACTGGAAAGGGATACAGAACATTTCTGAAGACTTGGGCCACCATCCTTTCATAGTCAGCCAGATGGTTTGCAGTTGGGTGAAATTCAGCACTGTTGCTAGTCTCTCTACAAGTGGGTGTTCCTCATACATCAGATAAGGATGTCTTACACTTGATAATGTCTATTTATGAGTCTACTATAAAATACACTGAACAGAATGGTGGTCATGGGAAGATATCAACGAAGGAGCCACTGCTTTCAAAAAATTGCCACTACAATGATCGCCTGAACATTCCCTGGTACTACGGGATCAGTGTGCTGGATTGAGACAAAAGCTGAACTGTCCAGTAAAGGTACAATGGCAGTATGTTTGGAGAAAACCAAAACGCCTGCGTACCAGCAGACAATAACGTATTCAGACAGGAGCATGGTGAAGGGAGGACCATGGTGAGAAGGCTGCTTTGCTGCCTCGGGGGCCTGACTGACTTTGCATATGGACCAAAAAAAAACTGTGGTTCCATCCATGCCTCCATCTTCCCACCACTTATACGCATCAGGGTTGCGGGGGGAGATGCCCCGTTTTCAGACAATCTGCAGTGGAATGTCTTGGTGTCTGACTAAACTAAAAAGGGGGATCTGGGATACACAACATGACCCAAAACGCAGGAGTACTTCCATAAGAGTGACTCAAACAGAGGGAATTCTCTGTAATGGCCAAATCAGAGTGCTGACACCAGTCCCACTGAAATGCCCTCATTTGATCTGAAACGGGCAATTAAGGTGAAACATCCCCAGAGATTTATATACATAGGCACGCACACACTAGCTCTTTTGTATGGGCCACAGGTCTGTTCGGTGGCTACCGAAAGCCTTTGGTTGAGGTCACTGCCAATAATTGAGGTTCCAGTAGTTGCTAAATGTTCGCATTCAGGTCCATATACTTTTTTCCATTAATGACAACGATTGTTTAAACTGTTCTTATTCGATAATGACATAGCTATGTAAAATGCATATGTTGTGTATATTTATGATTACTTGAAAATCAGTTCATGTTTTTAGAAGCCATTCATGCAGAAATGCAAATCCACGCTTCTTCCCACCTGTACCTTGTTTGTTGTACCCTAGAGCCCCCTAGTGGCCTGTATTATGCCTGCACTTATGGTGCAGTGCTACCAGAAACCTGTAAACAACAGTGGTGATTCTGATGACCCGTAGTGTTACAGTGCTTGTTAGCCGTCTGAACAGTCAGACTCTGTCGTACTGTAGTTCTCACTATAAATGTGTTTGATGCACTGAATGGAGCAAGGCTTCTTTTGGTCGACTATATTTACCATGCCCCTTTTGTCATGTTGTAATGCAATTTGACCAAATGTTGGCTCACTATGCTCTTAACTTGTTAGTCGCATTGGATAGTTGCTTCTGCTGCATGAACATATGTGAATGTGTCTGTATGTAGGACAAAGCTCAATTACAACCCCCCGAAGGAGGACGGCTCGGTGTATTCCATCCAGCTGCAGGGGATCTCCGTTTCCACGATGAAGCAGATCATGGACTACGTCTTCAGCGGAGAGGTTGTCTGTCTAAATGCATATCTCACTACAGTTCTGCTTAGGGTTTTGGTACAATCTGGAACTCTTGATTTTGGCCAACAATGCTAATTATTTTATTTATATAATTATACTTACCCCATCTTGTTCTCCACGAGACACATGGACACCTATGAAGGTACAAGCAAGTTCGGAGGTCACGCGAGTCAGCCAGTGTGCACTGCACCTGGAGCAATTAGGGGTTAAGGGTCTCGCTCAGGGGCCCGACGGTAACATCAGCCTGCTGGTCGGGGGATTCGAACCGGCGACCTTCCAATCAGGTTCTATCCTGCTGAGCTGCACACTGCCCCAATGAAAGAGCAGAGTATAATTATTAACATCACAATAAAAAAAAATGTTATTAAAATCTGCATTCCAAAGAATAAAAAGCCATGGAGGACATGAATTAGAGATGCACCGTCCCCAGACCTGCTCTGGGGGAGAGTGCAGATCGTGCACTGTCTGCATGTGTGTCTCCCCTGCGTAGTGTCACCATGTCCCCTGCGTGGCATCACTTTGTTGTGTTGCTGTGACATTCTCTGTGTGAGCCTGTGGATGGGCATGTGTTTGCATTACAGCAAAGGTGTGTCTGCTTGCCAAAGATCTGCATGTGTGTTTCGTGGGTATTGTCTCTTTTTGAAAGTCTGCTTCCTCATGCGATTCGTCTCTCGTTTACTGGGGTTTACTTGTTGAGTTTGACCAGTTTGAAATAAGCCTAAGAAAGTTGTCAGCTTTCAACAAAAGCTGTCGCGGTTTCCTTATATGCAGATGAAGAGATGTCATATTAAGCGTGACATTTCGCCTTTTTCAGCAGCCTACACACATGAAAGGCTGAGGCTGGCTAGAGAGGTGATCTTAAAAATAGTAAAGGAAAAACCCTGTCTCACCTGTGTCGAATCAGCACCTATGGGGTTAAGATTATTTGGCATGGCAAACGCCCCCAGGCACATTTCCTGAAAACTCGAGTGAGTTGGGGCAAAACAAAAGCTGCACATTCAGCCTCTCGGGGGAGGGGGGGGGCACTTGAAATATATAAGATAGATTTGTCATCTCTCTACCAATAAATGGTGACATCAGTGTTGTTGGTTTTTTTTTTTTTTTTTTTTTTACTGCCTGTTTCCTAAGTACTTAGTGGAACAGATATTCTCTTAAAGCTGAAACCTATCACAGAAAGCAGTTTATATTTGAATTATACATTCTGTTAAGAGGTGGAGTATTACAACACTGATTCGAGTTTCTTTGAATCAGTAATAGTACAGGTATTCAGTACATCATAGGATGATGTGTGTTTTAGCAAGTTTATTTTTGTAGTTTTGCTGAGAACTTAAAAATGAAGATTTTGTAAATGGATAAATGTAATACGAGTGATTCCCTGTGCCTTGTCTACTTCCCCCACTGCAAGCCACTGTTACTGGAACAGTCCCTTTGCAGTCAATGGGAGATGTGTACCTACAAGATATCAAATTTCCTTATTCTTTGATCATTTGGCACTTTTAGTTTCTTTTGCTGCGCTCCCACCCCCCACCATCACTGGCCGTTCTGTATAGCTGAACGTATTTCTGATGAAATTCTGGTTTCCGTTCTGAGAAGATACCATGGAAGGACACCTATCAGGGACTCGAACCGGAAACATGCTGGTAATAAATGAAATGGCATGTGTGCTTAATGCCTTATCCGCTGGCATACCTGTGGGCCTGCTGAGTGCTACCCTAAAAGCCGACTGACAATGTGCCCTCCATCGCTTGGGACGGCGCTGTAGAACTTCCTGCTCATTACCCAGAACTTGATGACGCCATGCTGCCGGTGCGTTCAGGATGTGGTTTCCTCTGTGTTTGCAGATCAGCTTGAGCGAGGACACGGTCCAGGACGTGGTGCAGGCAGCCGACCTCCTGCTCATGACTGACCTGAAGCTCCTGTGCTGTCAGTTTCTGGAGAGCTGCGTTGCGGCCGAGAACTGCATCGGGATCCGCCTCTTCTCCCTGCACTACTGTTTGCACCACGTGCACCACATGGCCACGGACTTCCTGCAGACGCACTTTCGCGACGTGGCGTCCACCGAGGAGTTCTTGGAGCTGCCGCCGGACCGCCTGTGCGAGATCCTGGCCATGGAGAAGCTGAACGTGGGCAATGAGAAGCACATCCTGGAGGCCGTGGTCCGCTGGCTAGCCCACGACCCCGAGGCACGGAGGGTGAGAGCAAGGGCTCCCCGGACATCAACGTTCCAGTTTTCATTTGCCCTGTTATCGCCCCCTGCTGGTCCACACCTAATAAAAGAAAGATGTGATAAGTGACTCTGTTACATTATACAGCTGTAGCTAGAAATCTGATGGACATACAGGAGAGTTGGAATCCAGCCCCTTGCATGCTGACCAATCTGTCCCTCTCAGGTCCACATGAAAGAAGTGATGTCTTCAGTGTGGGTACAGGGGCTCGACCAGACCTATCTGCGGGAGCAGATGCTGGGAGACCCCCTGATGAGGGAGGTGATTCGGGAGTGTTGCCATGTTCCGCTGGGTGGTGCGCCCCAACAGGGGGAGGCACTGCTGGCCTCCTTTAAGCCCCGCGGTTACTCCGAGTGCATTGTCATCGTGGGGGGCGAGGATAGAGCGTAAGTGTCTGAGTCAACTGCCAAGGGGAAGGAAGGGGTGTGACAGTATAGGATGGAGGGATGGCAGAAGGATGGAGATGGATTGTGGAGGAACAGAGGAGTAAGTGGGGATGGGGTGAGTGTAGGATGGAGGAATAAGAGGATGGGGTGAGTTAGGGTGGAGGGATAGAGGAGTAAGAGAGGATGGGGCAAGTGGAGAGATGGAGGAATGAACTTGAACTTGAGTTTAAGATGAGACTCGTAGCTGGTTAGCAGTACAGTAGATAAGCCATGGTAATGTTCAGATCTTTTTAACTTGTAATTTCATTAAATTCCAATTCTGTATTCCCTGTAATTTCTATGATAAGAAACAGAATAGTTTCTATTCTTGAAAGGACTCTTTGTGGTTCCTGTTTCCTGAACATAGCAGTGTGCGGTTTATGTTATGGAGAGCTGAGTGTATTGTGTGCCATCGACGGCGCGCCGCGTCTGAGAGAGAGAGTAAGAGGAAGGGCGGAGTAGAGAGCCACGCGCTCACAGCGCACTTCCTGTTTCCTGTGCAGGAGCCGCAAGCCCACACCAGTGACGCGCTGCATGTGCCCACTGTACGACCCCAGCCGGCAGCTGTGGATCGAGCTGGAGCCAATGAGCATGGGCAGGACCGGGCACGGCGTGGTGACCGCAGGTTCGTGCGGGGAGGGGGGGGGGGATACACCCAAGAGCTGCTCTTCAGTCAGCTCTCAAAGGCAAAGGTGTGGGCTTCCACAACAGAACATCAAGTTCTTTTACTCAAATGTCACGAAACTTGAACTTGGGGAGTTAATCTGCATGGTTGAAAGATCCGCCTGCCTTGGGCCCTTTGTCCTGTGCCCTGCGCTTCCTGTGCTGGGCTCCAGGGGCCAAGAAACTTCCTATCTTAAGCCTTAAGATAGGAGGAGTATAAGATAAGCTATTTCCCAATTTGGTATTACAGATGCAAATCCTAACTAACTTTAGGAATCCCTTCCTATTTTGCATCATCCTATCTTATCTCAGGTTAGGAAATCCTAAATACTCAATCCAGCATCGGTTATCAACTTCTATGTCTGTTACATGGCAGTTGACACTACTTTTCTCATCTTGTGGAGATATTTTGTAACCCATTAATGTTACAGTTTCTCAGAGCACACATACTTAAAACTGATAATAATAATCATAATAGACCATATTGTGTTATAAATTAAAGGATCATGAGTTGAAGTAGGCCACATCACTGTTAGATGTCTTCATATTCTGATCTCCTACTCACCAAAAATGCTCCAGGATTTCCGTATACCCATATACCCACTAAGAATGTTCAAGATTTCTGTATTACGTAAAAATATACAAGGAGTCAAGGATACGTAAGTTTTGTGATTGAAAGTTCACGGGCTAATTGTTTTTGCAAACTGTAAGTGCAGTTGCCAAATAGGAAAGGGTTTTTTTTTCCTTTCATATCAGCCAATGAGAGCCCACCCTCATCCTCGCACCACTCACCCTGAGCACCAACAAGCACATTTCAGAAACTAGAATGCATATACATGCAATGCAGCTGTGATTGGGATCTTAAAATAAGAAGCATGGGGTTGTGTGTGTATGTATGTATGTGTGTATATGTGTGTGTGTGTGTGTGCGCGCGTGTGCAAGGAAGGAAGGCTGGGGGATTCATCATGGTATACACACTACTTCAAAGTAGACTACACCTCTGCTTTGGTAGGAGACTAAGACAGATCAACTAGTCCTATTCCGATGGTCATGGTAGATAGCTTCCTTAACTACAATGAGTACTCCTTGTGGAAACTACGGATTATATACATCGTGGCCATGTTTTAGTAATTTGATTCAGGAGTAAAACTAGGCTACGGATCATCTGTATGTATATGTATGTGTATACATATGTGAATGCATATACATACAGATGGTCCCTGAGTTACAATTGGTTTGATTTGTGATTTTTCGATCTCATGATGACAATAGCGATATGAAAATTGCACACACACACACACACTTTTTGTTATATTATGAGTGGGGTCCTGTATGGTTCATCAGTTGTGTAAAAGCAACGAGAGATCAGCCATATGGAGTAAATAGTGTTAACTACAGATAAACTTATGTGGTGGCCAGTTTTTCTAAAGTTAGAAGAGTATATTTAAGATTTTGGGAAGTTGAGAATCTTGTGTAATAGACTTGTTCTATCTTAAGTTAGGATAGAAATTTTGACTTGAGAACTCTTCCTCTGTAATGGCTTTTTTCTTAAATCAGGTCTTAACCCTATTGTCATGGTTACCAAACAGATCTGCAAGTTCCGAAGTTTCTGTAATACAGCCCCAGGTTCTACATAACCCTTAACTGCAGTGTTTCTTGACCCTCGGGGACCCCTGCTCAGTCTACATTTTTTGCTCCCTCCTAGCTCTCAGCACACCAGAACCATGCGATCAAAGACACCGGGGGCGGCTCTATAGTAACTGGAAATAATAGAGAAAATGTGCCAGCAAACACTGTTAGGTGCAAAGACGGGCTGAAAGCAGACTTTTGCCGTTGTGAAATATGAGTGTCCTTTCATAAGAAGCTATCTGGGTCTCTGTTTAAACGTCTTATCTAATTGTAACGTGGAAGTTAGTAACCAGCCAGTCAGCTTGTCAGTGCGGTAACCACTAAAACGTTAACAGGGATGATGGTTCCTCTGAAGGGTGGGGCTTCTTGCAAGCTAAATCCTTAGGTTCCTTTAAATCAGAGCTAGATAAGATTTTAACAACTCTGAGCTATTAGTTAAGTTC
>JAODKM010000020.1:18425852-18440444 GCA_026780845.1 Petrocephalus sullivani
TTGGAATATATTTAAAAAAAGGTTGTGGCCATATTGGTGAAAATTGTCCGATTTAAAAAAAATTATTTTAATTCCAAAAAAGAAAGCCAGCCCCTCCCCCCCCCCCCCCCCAATGCCTGGCAAAGAGGTCATGTGGCTTGATAGTCAGCGTACTTGCGACATGATGGCGGTGTGGTGACTGACGCATTGTGTAGCCGTTTTTGTTTTTAACGCAAGAGTGGCATCTCTGAATCTGAGGCCGTGAGCTTATCAGAACTCCACAATCTCCCAGAGACACTCTCCCCTGCGTTCTAATTTAATTGGTGCATGCAGAGTGCATGGGCCAAATCTGAGATAATTGGACATGGAAAAAGTAGGCCAGTATTCGGTGGGGGGGGGGCAGACTGTTTGTGAGTGACCTGGCAAACTGAATTCACAGAAGTTATTAACTAACTGTAACACAAACATGCCTTTAGTCAAAAAGGGGATGCATTTATATTATAAATACTGCTCTTTTAATATGTTCATGAGACTTTTGGCTTCAGATCTGAAGATTGGCAGCCTAAGTTTGTTTTGGATTTCACAGTATTATAAAATAATACAGTAATAGTTTGTGCACAAGATTAACAATGGACAGTTTGAGGTGGGATTTATTAGTCACTTAATGCATCAACAGCCAATGGAACAGCTGGTATGTTTGGAATGTGGAAGAAACTAAATGACAATGCTTTCATTTTCTTCTGTCATTTCTAAAGGGCCAGTAACAGCATTTGAAGAACACTGCAGTGAAGAGCGACTCTGGGGTGTTAATGTCTAACTTTCAAACGGGGAATCGAAAGACTATGCGGCTAAATAATGTGGAAGCCCAGCTTCTCCTAATGGAGGGATTTTAGGACTTATATGAACTTCTGCGTTATTTACAATCCAATTTGATTATTGGTGACAACCAATCAATACTACGAAACTGCTCTGAAGTCCGATATATATCCTAGTCTGTCGTGTTTACTTATGGGTCAATAACAGGGTGATTCTCTACCTTGCTCTCTTGTGTGTGTGGGTGGGAGTGCAATGTGTGCATTTACGGGTAATGGTGTAATTAGGAACCAGGCCAAACCAAGGACTAGTAAATGTCTAGTCGATGTAGCCGACAGGAAGTTGAAACATACCCACCTTCTCTCTGGGAGGTATGATGGTGGGTCTGAGCCAGTGGGCTTTTCAAGTATATTTTCATCCAGGTCAGTTTACTTATAAGGGAACACACTGTCAGGTGACTTCGTTCCTGCACCTGGGCTTTTGCCAAAGCACTGTGAATGTGTTTGTTTTAGGGTGGGTGAATGTCCGAGTGGGTGTGTACTAAGCTGAGTATATTTGTTGTGGGTGGATGTGTTCTCACGCCGGATAATGGGTACTCATGTCGTTACCTTCTACTGGTCTGGACAGTATCTCCGTTTCTGGGGGAAGGGATGCGGCCTCTGTGATAAGCTGTCATAAACTCTGGTGCTCCCCTTCCTTCCAAGTGCCAGGAATATACGACGGTGAGCAACAGGGCTCTGCAAATAAGTGCGATCCTAGCCTGGTGGAGCGCAATCAACACCGATTCATTTTGCCGTCAGATATGGAGACGGAGCACGGAGGGAGCACAGCGAGCGGCGCGTCCCCTTTCCCCTTTTAGCATGGAGCCCGCACTCTCCTATCGCAATCTGACAGTGGAGCGAGACGCTCGGCGCATCCGTCCGACTTCGATTGACGTCACCGCCGCGTCACGTGGACGCGCGCGGACCAATCAGGCTCGCCCAGGCGGAGTGCCTGCTCGTCCACCGAGATAGAGGAAGAGGAGCTCGAGCGAGGGGTGAAAAAAGCGAAAAGGAGAGCCGTGCCAATGAGCCCCTGAAGCGGAGAGCCCGGAGAGGAGCGCGCCGCCCTTTTCCCGGATCCTTCCCTGGGCTTAAATACTATTATCGTTAGTATTTCTCGTTAATGCCGTGACGCTTTGCGGGAGCCCGCTGCGATGGCTGGCGTAATGGATATAGCGATAGCTGGGCTGTATTGAATAGGCTGCCAGGGGGAGCGCGCCGCGGAGGATCGGCATTTCTGGGGAGATCGTGTGGCTCTGGACGCCGTTACCCCTTATCCCCTCTGCTCCTCTTTCTCCCCTCCTCCTCCGTCCACCCCCTAATTCCGGACTCCTTATCGCCTTCATGGATCCTCTCGTGAAAATAACAAATGAAATATCCCCGATCGCGCCGCATTAGCTGATCGAAGCGCCTTTGCTCCGCTCGCGTGCGCTTTCCTCCTCCTCCTCCTCCTCGTCCTCTTTAATCGAAATCACAGTACGCCTACTGCTTATTATTGGGGACGGCGGCGGCGTCTCGTTCTCGCTGCTGTTTACGAGCAAACCATGGATTTCAGCGGCGGAGGGGGCAGCGATCTCCAGAATAACCAGTGCCACCAGTCCGAGGAGAGCAAGCCCCTGCTGGAGGACATGTCTATCCTGGCGACGCCGGAGGGGAATAATAATAATAAGATGGGCGCCGGGCCGTGCCGGAGAGCGCTGCTCCTCTGCGGCAGCGGGATGCGCTACAAGCTGCTGCAGGAGGGCGACATCCAGGTGTGCGTGGTGAAGCACCCCCGCAGCTTCCTCAGCAAGATCCTCACCTCCAAGTTCCTGCGGAGATGGGAGCCGCACCACCTCACGCTCACCGACGGCAGCCTGGTGTCGGCCACGGTGAGTCCCCGTCCTGCCCGAGCCCCCCCCCGGTGGCCGATTCCCCCCTCCGGTGGCCGATTCCCCCCTCCCGGCCGCGGCGGAATAGGCGATCGTGCGAAATAAATGCGGCTGTTTGCCATCGACGCCCCCGGATCGCAGGCGGACCTGCCGAACGCGGCTGTACAGTAACCGGCAGGTCGTTTCCGTCCCTTCATTTATTTATCTATCCCCCCCCCCTTTCCCTTCCTCCTTTGTTTCCAACCCAAATGGCCAGCGAGATACACGGTCGCCTCGCCGCTTCCTCCTGCGCCGTTATGCCGCATCTGGCCCCAGTGCCCGCTGCTGAGATATGCGGGGGACCCGTCGGGGGGCCGGTCGGCGGCGGAGACGCTCGCCCCCCGCACTCCGGCGGAGGACATTTTATACGCCGGCGAGACGGGTTGGCGACCGGGCCTCGGCCCCCCGCCGGGAGCCTCCAGCGGCGCCGTGTTCGGCGGTGATCGGGCCCTAAAGGCGCTTTTGTCCGGTTTCGGCAAGTAGCAGAAATCACCCCCATTTGTAGTCGCTCATATTGCAATTTACATGGTGGGTAGTGAAATGGGAGGGGGGGTAATTAATGAAACTGACTCATCGTGATTTCCCTTCACGGTTTGGCCTCATTTGTTTTTTTTTTATTATTATTTATTAATTAATAGGCTATTTTTTGTGTTTGTGACGTCTGTCACATGACTTAAACCTTACCTTCCCCATGTCCGGCGGTATGGGTATGGGTAGAGGATGAGGGTCCTTATTGGGATTGTAGTCTGCCTATATGCCCTACTAATGATGGCCCGCCTGTTAGTGTATAATAATGAGCCTCCATTATAGCCTGTCTCCATGGCCTGGGGTCTGCGGCGCCCCCAGCCTCACGGCCGGGTCACACCTGTGGGGTCCTCTGAACCAGCAATGTCACCGTTTCCTGTTACACAGCCTCAGTATTGAGGTGTTAAAGAAACTCCCCGTCCTGGCAACCGTTTAGGCCTAATATTTATTTATCTTTATATTTTCTAAACAAATGACAGAATTAAAAGTAAAATAGGGGATTATCAGTGGCATGGGGTAGTGGCAGTATGTCACTGAACAAAATGGAATATCTCTGTATTTTAAGTGCCTTCCAGCGCAGGGACCGGCCGTCACTGTGCTGGGGCATGGGGTCCTCATGTCGCCCGGTGCTTGTCCAGCTGGCCGGGGATGGCGCTCGGCCTTTTAGGTGTGCCTGAAGCCGAGACTCGCAGTCGCCCACCGTTGTACCATTTAAGTTGTTGCGCCCTCTTCATCAAAGATGACTGGAGGTGTGGCCCTCTCCGTCTGTGAAGCTATGCAGAAATGTTTTTCCACGGCTGTCACCTGCTGTCCATTACGGCCCTCAAACCCGTGTTTCCCCGCCCGTTCCCATAGTCTTCCTATCCCTTGCGGTGGCTTTGGTCCCACCTGTGCTGCTTTGTGTTTTTCTCTGACCGCAGCGACGGTGTCCATCTGATGCCCGATAACGGCTTTACGGCTGTTTTCTTCCTGTTTTACTGCCCTGCGGCCATCCCACCTGCCTAGCTGCCGCACGGTGGGTCGCGCCCCGTCGGACGTGGTCTCCGTTGACGCCACTGTTTGAGTCCCCCAGCTGTCCCAAACCCATTTTAGTTTCACGGTTTCGTTTTAGGTCACTGTATATATTTTTCTGTCACATTTCGAGCCCGGCGGCTTTGTTTTTATTTATTCGTTGTTGTATTTAGCCTGGACGTGTTTTTGTTTATACGTGCTGATTCAGTTGTAAACTAACTTTGATTAAAATCGATTCCCAGTTCTTACCCCTTTGTTTTTGTAGCGCTCGTGTATGGCCCATTTTCGTGTCTGTTTTCTAACATTCATTGCAAAGGAGGCTAATTAGTCATGCTAATGGTGAGTCAGTGTCACATTCTGGAGTTGGAGTAATCCTGTTTGCTTCAGTGACACATCCGGTAAGGATAGGTTATACATTTATATATAGATGCATACATGCATGCATACATACATGCATGCATACATACATACACACTCGATGGCCAGTTTATTATGTATACCTATTCATTAAGGAAAACAGCCTGCTTTTCCATATGGCTAAAACTGAATTTATGCAGTGTGCCAGCAGAGTGAAGAGGTTTGACAATAATTGGATCCCTGATCTAGTTGATTTTGAACAGGGTGCGATTGTTTGGTGTAAGACACAAAGTACAGTGCCTAGAGTTTACAGGGGATGATGCAATATGCAAAAGGCATCCTGTCAGCGGCAGGTCGGTGGGTAAAAACACCTTGTCAGTGAAAGTGGTTGGAGGAGAATGGGCTGATTTTGTTACAACTAACAGGAAAGACATTAGTGCAAAAATAACTGCTCACTATAACAGTGTTCAGAAAGGCTTCTCTGAACACGCAACTTGTGTACCATTGAAGTAGTTCTAGAAGCAGAAAGCAGTCCTACAATGTAGCAGATAGGAGTACCCAGTAGTGTGGCAACTGAGTGTGTGTATAATATGGTAAATATTAAGCCTTCATTTGAAAGCAGACCAAGTTTTTAGGAATTTCCTTACAGCAGGAAATGGGCCCACAAAATTTTGTTGTGTGTGCAGAAGCAGATGCCTGGATTTAGGTCTTTCGTGTGAATCTTAACAGTTTAGCAGACGCCATATTTCCAAGTAGTGTCCTTTATCCCGATGAGATAACGGTGAGTTAAATAAGTGCCTGTATTTAGGCCAGATGCAGCCCCTGCATGAACATCACAGGTGGCGACTGGTTCTTGTGCGTTTTGAGCAGTGCTGTGATGGTACATGAAACAGACAGACAAGAGCAGATGTGGGGCATGGTGGGGGGTGGGGGGGTGTTGGCCTGGATGGAGTTACTCAGCTGAAAATTATGGTCTGTGAAGAGGGCTTCCCCCAGCACTCTATAGGCATGGCTGTTCTTTTGGGTGGAAGTTTGACAGTGCTGTTCTCAGCGTGTAGTTTGAGCTAAGAATTTGATCTAATAGTTCAAACTGTTTTGCAGTAGGCCTGTTTCAAAAGAGGGAAATTTTTGGGAGCTTTGCACATGACATTGCTTTAAGTTTATTGCCTATGGAGTGAAATCCGTGACACACCAAAGAGGTTTATTTCTGAGATTTCCCTGTACGTTGCATGCTGGCTCTTTAGACCTTTGGCCTCTACTAAACATAAGCAGCATTCATTTAACTCCATAAGCCATAACTCTTTTATGTTTTAGTTGTGAGGTTGGGTGACAAAGCAACTTGAAAGGTGTCCAGCTGGCAGAATGTGACATCGTGGTTACGCCTTTCACCATCCCTTGTTTCCTGCACTGTGTGTTTCTGCATTTAACAATTCAGATCCATTGTATGGGTTATTTTATTATCCTTCCTGTTTAATTATTAGTGTTTGAAGAGATTCCTGTACCTCTCAAAAATGCACAAAACTCAATTCTAGCTGATTATCTGTCAGTTGCTTTAGAATCAGAAACTTTATTCACCGAGTACAAAGGACAGAACTTCTTTTGGTGCAGGTAATGGCATCAAGGCAAAAAAAAGCAAGACATAATGCATAGAAATAAAAGTGAAATAGAAACAAGATGTGCAATTGTAATACCATTTGACTTTTTTCTATTCCATTTGTTTATGAATATATTAAGTAAATATTGAATAGTAGTTTTTGTATTTTAGAAAGGTTATGAACCCTTTTTAACACGGCAGCTGCAGGCCTACTATAGGATATTTACTTTTATTCCATGATTTTATGAGTCAGGCTATTTAATGCATCTTGATTAAAGCGGACTTCATGGCTCATCTCAGGTGGTCATATTTAGATATCCTGATTGTGGGAACCTAAACACAAACGCTTAAGGGCAAACTTAAAGCATACAGAATTATAGATTGGTGTGACAGGACAAACATGCCGATTCCCGTAGACTGAGCTGTCTGTCTGAGATTGCCCTGACATTTTGGAGGACATGACTCGTCCGTGTGACCAAGGGGAAATGGCCGTGTACCTCGTGCCCTGGCTTTGACTTTTTGCCTGTTTGCAGGGGTTTTACATATGCAGTTCCTGCAAAAGCAGTCTGTCTAGATCAGTTTGTGTAGAGAACAAGCTTCCACCTGGACGCTATTAACATGCATCATGGCTGAAGGTATTTAGGAGCGTGTCGCTGCAGATCAATGTGTTGTATACCTCATGTCTTTTAATGTTGATTATTTAGAACTGAGTAATTCTTATAAAACTTAAGAGTAAATGAATATGTGATGTCAAATATATGTAAACATGAAACTTTCGGTAGCGTATTGTGTGCTTTACATGTAGAAAGAACATAGTCTTGATACCATATAGTTGACTTTCAGATTGTGCAAGTATGATAAAAAAGGTGGTGCTGTTTTATATGGGAAATTGTCTTTCACTGCTATGTAGCTCTCTCATGTCATTTGTCATGGCAATCCACAGTTCAGAGTAAAGAAATGTTATTACGGGACATTTTCTTCATTACAGGTTGGTTGGGTGAAGGTTCCATTTCTTTATATTGTATTTATTTTCTCTTGCCTTTTTAGTTCCGATACAGTTTTGCACCTTAATTTCCCCATCCGATTGATAGACTATCTGTCTATATATCAATTTTACCTATCAATCTAGTAAATCTGTTTCTCATCAACATAAAAAGAAAAAATAACCCCAGTTATCTCATGGGTTTTTAATCCGGAGTGAATGATCGGGGAAAAAATCGTAACCGGTATTCTGGTACCAAACCGTATTGCTAAATACACAATTACGGCTAAATAAATGACATGCAAATGGCAGCGCTAGTGGTTTCATGTGGCGACCGTATTTAGCTTGGCGAAGAGTAGGGCTTAGGGCGCAGAGAGAGGCGCCGAGGCGGCACAGGTAGTGTCGCGGTGGCCGAAGGCAAACGCCAGCATGAATCGGAGCGAATTCCCACACATCTCGGGCATATAAGTCCGAGAACGTGGACGTATGGTTACCCCAGCCGGCCGTATTGGCGGTGCAGCCAGATCTCTCCCAAATAAAACACGTGTGCCTTTCTGTCGTTATGGAGACAGACGGGAATAAGTAGCTGTATGCTTTAAGTAGCTTTTATTTCCGGTGACATCGACGAGCGAAACTGACTCGTCTTTTCTGTGCGCTTAGCCGAGCCGATGTGGGCCTGGAAGCGGGAAGCGGGCCCCGGGACCCGGCCAGCCCGGGGGCACTGCGGCGTCGGACGCCGGCCCCTTCCTTCTTTGTTTTAAAACCAACTGGCCAGAAAAAAGGGGGTGGGGAGGTGAGGTTTGGCAAAGTGGGGCGCCGCAGGGACGCCCGCCGGCCGAGGCGGCTCCGCGTCAGAACACCGGCTCCTTGGAAAGGCCGGGATTCCCGGAGCGCTTCCGTCGCGTACCCCCCTTTTCCCCCCCCCCCCGCTCGCGTGTGACGCGCGCATTCCTGCGGCCGCCGCCTCCCCCGGCTTCCGGTTTCTAAATGCGCGCCGTTAAGGTGAATCGGCGCCGCAGCTGACGGGCCGTTTTCGGTAAATGTCCCCTGCTGTGACGTCAGAGCCCTTTCTCTCCGGGAGTCGATACCCCCCCTCACCACCCCCCACCCCGGCTTCCCCTTCGGCTGGACCCCGCGCTTCGCCGTTCGCTTAAAATGCCACCGTAATGAATTATAATTGCTAAATCGAGTCGCTTTTTAATGCAGATGAATTTTAAGTTTCACAATTTGCCAGAAGGTACTTGCATCAGGTGTAAGCCTTGAAGCTTAAGCTCTGATATAAAAAACAGAATACACAGAAATAGAGAGATGGTTTCCAGTACTTTTTTCCCCAGGAAGGGCTGGAAACGCAACCTTTTATTTAAGGCATGTTTAAATGAATGCGGGTCACTTTTCACTGGTGTTCATGTGAATGGAATATATTCTGTTTCTGCTTTGTTCAGTATTTCCATTAAAACCTTAAGGTTTTATGTTGAAATGTCACAACACAGTGAATATTAATTGTCATCAGAGCATAATCAAATGCTGGGAAATAAAGTTCAAAATAAAAAAAGCTGGGATTTGATTTGTATTAAAATCTGCTTGTTTGTTTGGGGTAATGTAGTGTTGTTCTGTGTTCATCTAAAATGTAACGCGATTTACTCAATTTAAAATTCGCATTGCACAAGAATAAAATGTTTAAGTAGAATAAAAAAAAGCTGAAACGTCTTGCTTTGGCTGTTTATACCAAACTTTGGCAGTAATTATAGCTGTGAGTGTCCTGGGGAAAATCTGCCGGCTTTATTTAGCATTCTTCTATAAAAATGTAAAACGCAGAAGCTCTTGCGGATGGGCCGCCGGGTCTGATTCTCAGCTGAGCCGTGGTGTGGCTTTTGCGTGACACTGAGACGCTGACTTGCTTGTTCTCTGGCAATTCCAGCACCGTCCTGTCCTGTGCTGTGCTGTGCTGTGCTGTCCTGTCCTGTGCTGTCCTGTGCTGTGCTGTGCTGTGCCCTGACTACAGCATCGCTCCACACTCTAGTCTGTGGTCATTTTCAGAATGATACGGGGGGGTTTCCTCACGGCCCTGCCTGACATGATCCCCCCCCCCACCAAACATGCGTGATGCTATCTATTGGGAGCTTCCCAAATGCATGACATTTGCAGTTAGTCTATTTGTTTACTCTCTGTCTCTTCGGTCAACAGCATCCTTAATGGTATCCTTTCTGGACATTCCGTATGCCGCGTCATGCAGGCTTTTACGCAGGAATTTCCTGCCTGTATCCTCCCTCAAATAAACGTTACATCTATGGGGTACCCTAGCCGCTTGTGACCTCTGGACAGCGCCTTTCTTTCTTAGCCTGTCACTTTCCGTTTTTGCCTCTAGTGTCTTCCCTGACCCAGGTCTTAGACTGGCTATTTCCATATGGTTTTGGTTATTTTTTTTATCCACGATAGAGAGCCGTCTTGTTTGCACACAAGGCATCGGATTTTCTCACGATACAAAGAGATATTTGTGCTTGATAATTTTTCACTTGCGTGTCATGAACTAAACATAGAATAAATGTGATAAGCAATGTAAAAAAACAACTTGTAGGTGGAATTTCTCATAAGTTCCCTTGATAGGTTTCCACTGCCTGTAGCCTGCTAATTTTCCAGTTTATTTTTCTGGTAGCTGTGTGACTACATATTGAGTAAATTAAAATGTAAATATTCCTGTCGTGTTATATAGTTTATCAAAATATAGGGGGGAAAAGCCAGGGTCAGTAAATACTTCCTGTTGGGCACCTGTATGTGTGTGTTTTGTAGTGTGTGGATGTGTTATGGCTGTATATCGATGTGCTCGTGGGAAGGAAAAGGTGGGGCGTAAGTAATTATTTAGTTACTGCTGGAAGTCGCGGCCCTGTTTACAATGAACTGGTCTGTTTTCTTTTGGCCTGGGAAGGTGATACTGTACACGGCCGATTTCTGCCTCCCGTATTTATTTAAGAGACGTCTTTGTTTCCAAGGAAACGCAGCACAGAGGACAGAAGACCTGTATTGTGCTCCTCAATCAAAACAAAGGGAGAACAGGAAGGAGGATAACTCCAGCGAGCGGGATTGGCGCCGTTGCCGTGGCGATGGCGGCGCGTGATTATTATGGTAGTACTCGGGCATCCTTAATGGACGTAGTCTGGCTGCGTCTGTTCAGTGGTGTGTATCGTTTTATATGAATGTTAACGGGATAAACAGAAGTCCTTCGTTGCTCTGCCATTGAACTTGCCAAAGAAGTGTTTAACTTTTCATAGGTAAGGATCTGTTAATGACTCCCTCCTGCTCAAGTACTTCTATACATAATATTACTATAATACATTATATTATGGTAATAAGACCTAATAATACTGTCGCCCATCCTTCTTTCATACCAGTTACTTTACAGAGTTTGGCCTGGAGCCTATCCCAGCAGGCACAGGGCGTGAGGCTGGGGGCGTTCGGGATAGGAGGGTGGGCCATAGCCGTGCGTCAAAGTTTTATTGCTTACATATGAATTCGGTGTGATGTGCCCCCCACCCCCCAGCGCAGTGTGGGAGGTAACGCTCATTGTCAAGAACAGTCAGCTGTTAAATCCTATTCAGAAACTTTGGAAATAACCCTGAGCGTATTAATTCCAGCAGTGTTTACTGGCATAATAAATGTTAAAACTTGGTGAACTTGGTTAAATAAATATTGCTACTTTGGAAGTTCATATATGCTGTGCCAGTATTTTTGGGTGGTGATAAGACTGTCGGTTAGCTTGGCAGGTCTGGGGACCTGTGTGTGTGTTATGCTTTATTATTCTTACGCACAGGCTGTCTTTAATCACAGATATTCAGCTTATACTGTTTGCCTTGCTGCATGACCTTTTGCACCCTTTTTTTTTTTTTTTGAGCTGTAAATTATTTTCAGAACCCCCCCTCCCCGGCCTGTCCACTAAACTGTATCACATTTGCACATTTTAAAAATGTATATAAATGTTTGGACGAAATAAATGTTTCAGATGTGGTACAGGCCTTCTTTTCTGGCATAATACACGTATAATACACGCATAAACGATGTAACCAGTTAGCTTTTCAAGGTGTGTTGTTGACATGTGAACGAGGCGGGGCTGCCAGGTGGAGCCGCGGGGGGGATTCCTGCTTTATGACAGGATAGCGGACGACGCCGATGAAGGTGGAGTTCTTTAAGGTTTTTGTTTTTTCTTTTCTTTATTTTTTTTCTAATGAAATGGCCTCTTTCCAAAGAGGCGGAGCTGCGTGTGCAGGGCCACTCTGCGCTTCCTGCCTGCTGTGAATGCCGGACATCTCTCCCCTGCTGCCCGAGACCGTTCCTATAGCGGGATCTCAATTTATGTGGGCAGATGTGCCCAAGGTGCAGCTCGTGGTGCCGGCTGGGTCTGTAGGCATCCACAGAAGACAAAACTGATGAGTGGATTTTGATCTGGATTGATACACGATACATTGACTGGGTGTCATTATGGTCCGGAAGTGACCGATTCTGGTCCTGTATGTGTGATGAGTGATAGATGGATAGAGAGCACATCCAACCCCTTCGGACCACTGAAATGTGTGTGTCTCTCTCTCTCCCTCCCCCAGCCCACAGGCTACATGGAGTCAGCACTGTCCTATAGCACCATCGAGGATATCCAGCTGCTGACCTGGGACAACGCCCCCAAGTACTGTCTCCAGCTGAGCTTCCCGGGCGGCACCGTTCTACTCCAGGTAACGGACCCCCCCCCCCAATGGCGTCCCCTGTTGCCTCCAGGTGTCTCTGCATGCTGGCAAATACACTTCAGCCTTCCTGCTGAAACTGGAGTCCGGCGTAACCAAACGCCCGAATTGGCAGTAACGGAATAGCCAGAACACGGCCACCGTGGGATGGGAACGGGGCAGGGCATGAATGGAAAATGGGAACGGAATCTTGCAGGTACCCTTTGCCATCAGATTCCAGCTGTGCCTTTTGGCTGGTTCTGTCTGAATGCCACCCTGGTTCTTCCCATGTCGGGCAGGCCACTAGGCCGCAGACAGCCGCCCGCTCTGTATGTGTATGTGCCCTGCGATGGACTGGCACCCCGTCCAGGCTGATGGGCAGAGGCTGTAGGAAAAGGGAGACTTTCCTATACTTTCTTTCTACACACTGGTGGAGGACGCCTCCAGATTTAGGGCCTGATGCAGCATCTATGTCTTCCTCCTTTAAGGACTTCCTTTGGCCTCCCTTATAGCGGGGGGGGGGGGCTCAGCCTGTCCGCTTTGGTGTGGGCTCTGCCTGCAGCCTCTGGGGTAACCGCTCCCCCTTTCAGTTCTGTAGAAGTTGCATACAGGCTGGGGCTGATAAACATCTAGTATATTTAAAACAAAGATGTACAGAGGACAGACACGCAGCCTCTGACGTGTGTGACACCGGGCCCTGTCATTTCCCCCGAGCCATTGGATAGGTCATTGTGTGTGTCTGTGTCTGTGTGTGAGGGGAAGCTTCCTCCATTTGACTTTTTCCTGGTCTGTCTCTCTCTTTCAGGCAGCAAACGGTTACCTGCGGGACCAGTGGTTCCATTCGCTGCAGTGGAAGGTAGCGTCACGTCGGCTCCATTTTTTTTGCAGTTTGCTTTTTCTTACGTAGCAGACGCTCTTGTTCAAAGTGAGGCGTGAGTGTGTCAGACTGGGCATCGCGAGCGTACAGCTGTCGGGGATCCGGGCAGCCTGGGCTTCTGCTGAGAGTGTGTTAGTGGTGGAGTTAAAGACGGTCGGAGAAAGTGATGTTTCAGTGATCTTTGTTGGTGTAAAGCTATGATATTATGTCTGTCAAAGTGTGTCAGCCTAACCTCCCCTAGTCAGCCCAGTATACACCCAAGTACTTTTCGTCCCGACCACTAACACACCTTGTTTGGCTAATAAATACCTTGTCGAGTTATTTCGTTAATTTAACTAGTGGTGAAATTTGACAAACGCATGGAGTGGCTCTGGGGCCCTGAAGAGAGGCTTGGGAACCTGGTTTCATTCATTTAACCATCCAGCAAGATGTCAGTAGCTTTTTGGAGAAAGAGGAACTTCTGCTTTTTATTGTGTTGCTCTAATGTTGCATGTTGGGGAGGACAGTGCATGGGTTATTGTTTTGTTTTTTTTTTCCCTGAGCAAATGTACACCTAATATATGCAGATAAATAGCTTTAAGCGTTTTCTTTGAATCGGACCTTTGCACAGGACTGCATACATGATGTCAGAATACGCTGCGAGAACCTGACAGGTTCGTATCTAAATACCATGTGGTCTCCATTCAAGAGCAGAAATGCTGGTTCCGAGTGGCTGTCGGTTTTGGTCTCTCTCCGGTGCTCATGGCCTGTACCCGGCGCCCACGCGTGTCTTCCCGGGGGCGTGTCTCGCGCCGTTTGTGTGTGGATCACTGCGTGCTCTCCCGCCACTGTCCCCGGCCCGTGTCATCTCCGTTTGCTCTCCTCTAATTGCAGAAAAAGATCTACAAATACAGGAAGGTTCTAAAGAACCCGAGCCGCTGGGAGGTGGTGCTGAAGGAGATCCGGGCCTTGGTGGACATGGCCCTGACCTCACCCCTGCAGGACGAGTCCATCCAGCAAACGCCCCTGCACATCATCTCAACCCTGCTGGCAGAGGTACAGCCTCCTGCTGCCCCTGCCCCACTCAAAGGGGGGGAGGGATGCGGGGGGGTAGTCACTGCATCGACTGCGGTGGCCTTGGCCCAGAATCGACGCAAACTGATATCCTGTACAATTCGATATTCTGATATTTTAATGCACATTATTGGCCGGTTGATGGTAGTCGTATGTATGCCAAGCCTGTTTAATCCCATCTCCTGTGCAGAACTCCAACCTGAGCACTCCGGAGCATGAGAACATCATCGTGGTGAGTCTGTACTCGCCGGTGGCCGTCGCCTGAGCATCGCCATCGCTGCGGTCTCGCCGTGTCGGCCGTGTCTCACCACCATCCCTCTCCGCACAGGCCATCGCCCCACTCCTGGAGAACAACCATCCGCCCCCTCACCTCTGTGAATTCTTCTGCAAGGTACGAAGGAGAGGCCTGCCCTCCACGCGTCGCTTTCATCATTAGCTGGGGCGGGGTTAATGAATCGCAGCGCTGACTGTCCTCCCAGCAGGCATTTTGGGTGTGGGTGCCCTTTTCTGTGGAATGGTTAGTGTTGTGTGTGTGTGTGTGTGTGTGTGCGCTCTTGAAGGGCGTGTTGACGCCGCATGTCGTCCCCCAGCACTGTCGGGAGCGGCCGCGGTCCATGGTGGTTATTGAGGTGTTCACTCCTGTGGTCCAGCGGATCCTCAAACACAACATGGTGAGCACCCCCTTCTGCCGACGTGCTGCGGTCCCTACAGTCACCCCCCCCAGCTCGTTTCTGACCCCATTCCCCC
>JAODKM010000020.1:18486627-18542435 GCA_026780845.1 Petrocephalus sullivani
CCAACCTGACAGAACTGGAGAGGATCTGCAAGGAGGAATGGCAGAGGATCCCCAAATCCAGGTGTGAAAAACTTGTTACATCTTTCCCAAGAAGACTCATGGCTGTATTACCTCAAAACGGTGCTTCTACTAAATACTGAGCAAACGGTCTGAATACTTAGGACCATGTGATATTTCATTTTTTCTTTTTTAATAAATCTAGAACAATTTCAAAAATTTCTTTTTTTTGTCTGTCGATATGGGGTGCTGTGTGAACATTATTGAGGAAAAAAATTTATTTAAATGATTTTAGCAAATGGCTGCAATATAACAGAGTGAAAAAGTGAAGGGGGTCTGAATACTTTCTGTACCCACTGTATGTTGGTGTCATGTAGCTGTTATCGAAGGGTTACCAAAATTTTATTTTATGATAGCGCTACATGTCTGTACTGAAAGCATGCCATTCAGCTTCAAGCCCAGATGGTTACCCACTGTTCTATCATGTTCTAAATTGGTTTGTTTACTGTGGCTTTTACTGTCTCTCTATCTTGCAGAACAACCTCCTGGATCATAATCAGTCTGTCTTCAAAGCAGCACATTCCACGGAGACTGGCCTCTTAGCTGCCACTGAGAAGCTTCATGCTGCCGGGTCAGCCAAACTGTTATCTGTCCTCATCCTTCTTGACCTTTCAGCAGCATTTGACTCACAAGACTCTTGTCTACCCTCATGATTCTTGGTGGCTCGGCATGGCAGTGGCTTGCTTCCTACCTAGAAGGTCGGTCATATCAAGTGACATGGAAAGGATCCACATCTGCCCCATGCAGACTCTCCACTGGCATGCCTCAGGGCTCGGATCTTGGTCCTCTCCTGTTCTCCCTCTATACAAGATCTCTTGATGAGGTCATATCCTCACATGGCTTCTCATACCACTGCTATGCAGACAACACTCAACTTATCCTCTCCTTCCCTCCCTCCCTCAGACACTCAGGTCTCCACTAGGATCATTGCATGTCTGGCAGACATCTCATCTTGGAAGACAGTGCATCAACTGAAACTCAACCCCAGCAAAACTGAACTGCTTTTCATCTCAGCTTATTCATCCCCAAACCAGGATCTTGTGATCTTTCTGGACAACTCACTGATCTGTCCTTCGGTCACTGCAAACAGCTTTGGGGTTACCATGGACAATCGCCTGTCCTTTTCCTCACACATTGCTAATCTGTCCTGTTCATGTCAAGTTGTTCTCTAAAATATCAGAAGGATTCATCCATTTATTTCCACACAGGCCATGCAGGTACCTGTTCAATCCCTTGTCATCTCAAGCCTAGACTGTAACTCCCCCCTAGCAGGTCTGTCTCTGAGCACCATTCATCTTCTGCAACTGCTCCAGAATGCAGCTACCCAACCTGTTTTCAACCATCTCACTACACTCCATTGTTATGCTCCCTCCACTGGCTTCCTGTAGCTGCCTGTATTAGACACTGATGCTCACCTACAAAGCCAAAAATGGTCCAGCACCCTCCTTCCTATAAGATCTCATCACACTCTGCACTGCACCACGCTCTTGCCAATCCTCCATCACTGCTCGACTGGTCCCACCTTCTCTCAAAGTGCAAGGAAGGCATGCGTCTGTGCTCTTCACTGTTTTGGCACCTATGTGGTGGAATGAACTCCTCCAAGATGTCCAAACAGCTGAGTCACTGGGTATCTTCAAATAACATATAAAGACCTACCTTTTCCAGAAGTACTTGGTTTAATACTTCCAGTATTCTACTAAAAAAACCCTGTATTTCCCAACAGAGTTTTGACAGGTAGTACAGCACCCTCCACAATTATTGGCACCCCTGGTAAAGATGTGTAAAACGCCTTTAAATAAATTATTTTTTTATTGCAGTAGTATAATCTCACACTGAACAATTTAAAAGAATCTAACCTTAACCTTATTTGAGTACATTTATTCTTTGGGAAAAAAAATTCACATTAAGAAATAATTGTTTATAACAAAATCACCAGTGCCACAATAATTGGCACCCTTGTTGTTAATACTTTGTACAGCCCCCTTTTGCCAATAGGACAGCACATTATCGTCTCCTATAACACTCCAGAATGTTGGAGAATACAAAGCGAGGGATCTTTGACCATTCCTCTTTGCACAATCTCTCTAGATCATGCAGAGTCCTGGGTCCTCTCCTCTTCAGCTCACCCCACAGGTTTTCTATGAGATTTAGGTCTGGGGACTAAGATGGCCATGGAAGAAGGTTGATTAGTGTCTGGTGAATCATTTCTGTGTTGATTTGGCCATATATTTTGGATCATTATCCTGTTAAAAGACCCAATGATGACCCATTTTCAGTTTTCTGGTACAGGCCCTAAAATTTTTATTTAAAATGTCCTGGTATTTCAATGCATTCATGATGCCATGCACTCTACCAAGGTTCCCAGGGCCACTGGAAGAGAAACAGGCCCACAGCATCTCAGATCCTCCACCATACTTAACAGTGGGCATGCTTTTCCACATACTCATCCTTTGTTTTATGCCAGACCCACCTGCAGCGTTTGTTGCCAGAAATCTCAATCTTAGTCTCATCTGACTAAAGCACATGGTTCCAGTCAAAGTTCCAGTAGCATTTAGCAAACTGGACACATTTATGTTTGTGACCGTAGGACAGTAAAGCCTTCTTCCTGACATGCCTCCCAAACAACCTCTTGGCATATAGATAGTCTCTAATGGTTGTTGTGGAGACTTGGTGACCCCAACATGCCACTGTTTGTTGCAGGTCTCTAGCAGTGAGCTTTGGAGATTATTTCACCTCCCTTACCATCCTCCTCACTGTGTGAGATAGCAAGATACACTTGGGTCCTCATTCAGCCTTGTTTGTCATAGTACCAGTTGTTTCAAACTTTTCAATAATTGCTCAGACTGTAGATATGGGCACATTTAGGCAGGGCTGGCCCGTGCCTTTATGGGGCCCTAAGCAGAATTTGATTTGGGCCCCCCCCCCACCTAAATCAAGATATCTTGACATTTCAAGCACTCATGGGGGCCCCCTGGTGGCGTGGAGGCCCCAAGCGGCTGCTTAGTTCGCTTATGCCTTGGGCCGGCTTTCGTTTAGGCGAGTAGCTATTTTCTTTTAGCCATTTCCTGACTTTCCTGAAGATCAACACACCTCTGCCTTACTTGAATGGCATGTTCTCTTGTCTTTCCCATTTTGAAGAGTGGCTAAAAGAAATGGGCCTCTGTGCCACGTCATATTTATACCCCAGGGAATGTCATGGATTACTAATTAAAGGTTCCTAGACACTCTGATCAACTTAAAAAGTAAAGAATAAATTTCAAAAATGCTTCAGTTACATTTATTTTATAGGACTTGTTAGGAGTGCCAATAATTGTAGCACTGGATATTTTGGTATAAACAATTATTTCTTAATGTGGGATTTTTTTTCAATGAATAAATGTACTCAAATAAGAGGTAAGATTCTTCAAAATATTTCAGTATGAGATTATGCTACTGCAATGAAAAATGAATTTATTTTAAGGCTTTTTACGCATCTTTACAAGGGGTGCCAATAATTGTGGAGGGCTCATCATCAGAAGGTAGTCACTAATGGAGTCTCTACACACTTACGTAAGTTGCTCTGGCTAAGGGCGTCTGCCAAATGCAGTGAATGTAATATATTGTAGGCTCTATTCTTTGCTGTAAATCTGGTAGTGGGTCAACGTTCTGGGAATGTCAGGAAAACTGGACACTTTGAATGTTTCCATGCCTCAATTGTAACATCCGGTAAATGTTCCTAGAATGAAAACTAGTACCCTGGGTTGTAGTTAGTGTCGCCTCTTTGCGGCTGTTGTTTGTTTTAGGGTGCACCGCACCGCAATTCAAAGTGGTCAGCCTTCTCAGAAAATGTGGGTGAGGTGCCTGAGGGGTGCCTGAGGTGTCATTACTAACCATACTCAACAAGATATGAAAAATGGGTGAAATTAGAGGTTTTGATGAACGACGAATGTGACTGTATGTGAGGGACCAAACAGTGAGGCAACACAAACACAGGAGTTTTACTTACAAAAATAGGGTTTTATTGACCCCCAAAAATACAAATGATTGACAAAACCTAAGATCTTCAGAATAGGGCCCATAAAAGAGGTCAAAAGAAGTCACAAAACTCAATATCACAATAATATGGTATCAACAAACTGACCTTCTTTTACACTGAGACACCAGGGAACATATATAGTGGTTTGACCAAACCAATTAACACACAAAGGGGTAAACCACTTAAACACTACATACAACTAAACATCAAAACCACAGTTAAATCTCCATTCCCCCCTCTTGCCCTGGCAGTACATGGTTGACTCCAACTCCAAGGGGTGTTCCCAATTAAGAGTCTTCCACCCCCAACCACACCCCCTACACTGACTAGGAGAAGGCCATCCCACACAGCCAAAGTTACTACCAACTCAAGGATTAAGCAAACCCTTCACATAAACTGTCCCAAATCAATACATACACTGCGTATACAATACTATACATTATTACTCTAAAGCAGGTTACTTACAGAAAGATAACTAAGGAGGTGGGACCAAGTTTACAATATCACTGTGTGGCTGTAGCCATCCACACTGTACCTGGAAATCATTTTAGAATGAAAGCAACATGACAGTATTTCCCAGAACCTGGGGCATCAGCAAGCAGTGAGTCTCATTGCACCATCTTTTTGAGTTCCTGCCTTCTACAGAAGTTATCAGACCACATCATCGCTGATGCACAAACTTGTCTTGGGGATCAAGCTGCATAACCCCCCCCCCCCTTGCTGCCAGATGGTCCAGCATACAAGAAATTATCAACTGCTCATAAGAAAATAAAAATCATTGGCCATCGTGTGGGAGCTGCAACCATCTGAATACAGAGTTTGAGATACCGGCTACATACCGGCTACTACATTTGGCTCAAGGGCTTATGGTTATCCAAAGAAATTATTACGGTTTTTGCTTTCAACCACCAGACCTCATTGTAATTAGATTTTTCTGAAAAAACACAAGTAAGCAATCGGTTTCAGTTTAAAAGCTGAAAGAAAGCCAAGCGGCTTCTTTCTGTCTCGTGGGCAAGGCTGCACTGAAGCAATAGTGTGAAGTTTGCTGACGTGAAGATTTAGAGGCGATGCACATCGTTGAGTACAGTGGAGCTGCATGAATGGTTCTTTCTGGGGCCGGCTGTATTCTTACTGCTTTGCATGGAGAAGACTCTATAGCAACGCGCAATAAGGTTATACCAAAGCTGTCTGTGTCGTTCTTTCATGCGTGAGACTAGAGCACCAGGTCATTTTAACGGTCTCTTCGGACAGTACAATCTAAAAAGGTCCGGCTTCCTGTCATTGAGAGATAACTTCCTAATACTCTACTCTAACATGGTTACAAAACACTGTGTATTTTTGGAATGAAAAAAAAAAATCTTGCACGCTCATTTGGTAAAATGTGAGAGAAGTGTCAACATTTGCATGCACTTTTCCTCCTGAGCCTTCTATCCTGCGATAGGCCTCTCGTGCCCGACGTACAGCGCCTGTTCTCATGTATTCGGAGGGGGCTTCCTGGAGCCACGCATGCAGCCCCTCCCGCTTGAGTCAGCGATGACGTTGACAGCCAGCTCCCTCACACCCCCCCCCCCACACACACACACACACACAGTCACACAGTATGCTGGCTTTGCTGACAGCACAGATGCTGAGATGCACAGATGCAAAGGGAGTGCTAAGCGTCTGTCGGAGTCATCTGCAGTGAATTATATACAATTTAAAATCTTATAAAGATGGAGTCAGGCAGTGCTACAGCTGGGGAAATGTCAGTCTGGTCTAACTTATTCCTACCTGAAGCATGCTTCACTAACAGTACTCGCCAGAATTCCCAGCTTCCCAAGGCACGCACGAGTACTAAGTCTAACCCAATCATAATCATCCATATATCTAAGGCTCTTTTTGAGGCAACAGGAGAAAAATTGTGCGGATATTATGGTAGCAAGTGAACAGTGAAAGCCAAAGGCAAACAGAGGAAATATAGACAGGTATCATGTAGAAACCACCAAAGAAAAGCAATTCAACCATGCAGATAAATTACCACATGATTTCCCTCATATCACATGCCAGCGAGATTCCCCTAAAAATAATTCAATGCAGACTAGAGGCCTACACGGAAGGAGAATAGCCTGAGGTACGAGCCGGGACCAGGGAAGGTCAAACAAGAAGAGCCAACCCATGATAAGTGACAAAACCGAAATGCAAGAAAGAGCTCCAGATGTGCTTTGTTGGTTATAGACAAGCCTTTGGTTGTGCCAACCATGCCAAACTATGGAGGGGGAATGGGTGCACCAGGGTATCAGGGGTATCAGGTGCACCAGGGGTACCAGGGGTATCAGGGGTACCAGGGTGCACCAGGGGTACCAGGGGTACCAGGGGTACCAGGGGTATCAGGGTTATCAGGGGTACCAGGGTGCACCAGGGTATCAGGGTGCACCAGGGTATCAGGGGTATCAGGTGCACCAGGGGTACCAGGGGTATCAGGGGTACCAGGGTGCACCAGGGTATCAGGGTGCACCAGGGTATCAGGGGTACCTTTTGGTGAATCTTTACAATGAACAAGAAGCCACAGTCAGGATGGATTATGGTTGGTGGGTAAAGGAGTTAATCAAGGATGCATACTGTCAACATACCTATTCCGCTTGTACGCAGAACATACGATGGGAGATGATGGAATAAGACGACTGTGGATTGCAGAGGGGTAAGGGAAGAGCAAAGAATCGGAATTGAGAATTTTTTTAAGTTATGGTGTTTTCTGTGACCTTTAATGGATGTGAAAGCTGGACAATGAAGAGGCGGGATGGGAACTTTGATGAAGACTTTTAAGAATCCTGTGGGCCACAAGGAAAACAGACAAGTTTTATTCTCCATCACCTCAAGCATGATGCCGACTTTGAAGCACCAGTGACTGTGCTGGGCCATTTTGGGTAAATCATGGGAAGAGGCCAAACACTAGAGAGCAAATCTGAAAGTAATAATAATTAGTAATAGTAATAGTAAGTAATAATGATCAGCAAAATAATTGGATAGACTCAATCGTCACAAAAACGAAGATGCAGAAACTTTGTTTTCTGCTGGTTGAGGAAGTGGATGAGCTTCATTGATCACGAGAAGAAAAAAAAACCACCCTCTGCAAACGTTCGGCCCGCAGTTTAAGTAAAATAATAATGATTAAAATGAATAAATGAATATTACCACATTTCTCTCAGTTGCGCTCGGCTATACCTTACAAAGGATACACAGAGCAGGCATTGCATACGTAAATTAAATGCCTTATTTTAATATATAATTATTAAAATAATTAGCCAGGCAGTTATAACTTATAACGTTTAAAATTTTTGACAATAACCTAAAAAAATATAATGATTGTGGCGATAGGAGAGACATTTGTGAGCGCAGAGCTACGAGGGCTGCGGCCGGAAGCCGGGGGGCTTTTTTCTGTTCACTGATCTGCTTCCTCGCGCAACTGACAAAAAGAAGAACGAAGCAATA
Source organism: Petrocephalus sullivani (assembly GCA_026780845.1). Lineage (NCBI taxonomy): Eukaryota > Metazoa > Chordata > Actinopteri > Osteoglossiformes > Mormyridae > Petrocephalus > Petrocephalus sullivani. Next base: position 18,494,168 of record JAODKM010000020.1, read on the forward strand.
TTTGTTTTACAAAAAAAAAAAAGTAAACATTCTGCCAGGCACATCTACAGACCCTAGTAGAAACAAGATTCTAAGATCTTAAACTGTTTCGCTGGTTAGTGGTTGGGTATTGTTTGCCGTATTAAAGTGATAGTAGGTGGGAGGTGCCCACAAAGACATAAATAAAAATGAGTATGAGTGTTTCTGCACGCGGGTGTCTGGCCATGTAAACAGTAACTTTCAACGGCAGCGAATGCTGGGCTAATATTTTGTGTTCTAGTAAATTCTAGGCTTTGCAGCTATTTATATGCAAAATACATTAAAGGAGAGGGAGTATACACTGATATCACATGCGCATATACAATTAGCAACAGAACACTAATGCACATGCACACTCATCACTCACATCAGAGCATCTTAGGACAACCTTGCTTCTAAAAAACTGCGCATGAATCCCTCAATGGTTGCACCTCCTGCAGGTCTATTAAGGAACATCTCATAGAACACAGTGATTACAAACAGACACAATGCAAGAACACACAGGGTATATAATGCAAAATCAAAAACTCAAGCTGGTCTTATGCTCATAAACTATATTGGATTTATTGATGAGATACGATGGGTCTTGCAGCCATACGGTCTATCTGGGTTACCACCCATGTAAGCCCACACGTTAGTGAACCTTATTGTGCACCTGAAATGACTGAGATGCACTATTAAGCAGGGATAGTTTGCTGGGTACATAGTTTGCTAAGCAGTTTAGGTATGAGAGTAAGTTTGAGCAGGATATTCACAGGCACCTATAAGCATTCCTTCAGTCCTAATCTAGACTACCTACCTGGTTTCCAAGGCAACCGGCACTGTGTGACATCTCCCACCGCCCTCCCACTGCTGCTGGGCGGGAATTTTTCAAATACCACAGCCTATTATTGTCGTGTGCCAAAATACACTAGCAAACCTTTTAGGTGGACACTGGTATGGCCTCAAGGATTTTACTTGGACCAGGTAGCCTGAGCGTAGTGGATACTGGGAAGTAGTCCAGCCCAGTAGAAGCCTGTGGTTTTCTCTGGCTACACCTTTATTCCAAAACATTGAAATCACATTAAAAAGAAGGCCCCTGAAAAACCCTGAAAAGACCGATCCATCGATGGTTCTGAAAACAGGTGAAACTGGTGAAGTCTAACAGTGGACTTTCAGAAAAAAAACGAAGAGACTTAAGCATATCTGTCACTCCAGCCAGCACTATAACACATGGTGTATTTCCATTGCAAATTAACCAAATCTCCAACCACCCAATCTCACTACATAATTACACCCATCTGTCCTCTGAATGCTTATGCAGTTCAAGGGCCTGAGGAGGCCTAGAGTCTACCGCAGGCTGGGTAATCCCGGACGGAATGCCAGTCCATCACAGGGCACACACATGCACACACACACACACACAGTCAGAGATTATGGGAAACTGGAAAACACCAACCAAACTAACTAAATTCTTGGACAGCAGAGGGAAACCTGTGTGACACATCTAGAACACACCACACACACACATATCTGGTTGTATGGAAATCCTAATTGGCTTAACATAATATTCCTAAACTAAAACATGGGTCAAGTGTTCTGACTGTAGTACTAATAATAATAATAATAATAATAATAATAAATTATACTTTAAGAGCCAAAGGCCATTTTCTTAATAAGACAATCAGCATTTCCGCTATTTGACCAATAAACAAAGGTCTACCTTTGAACAAATTATTAAACAGGATCCTAAATTAAGTTATCAGATATAAATATTATTAAGAAAATGAACAAATTTAAAGGGCAGAAATAATGTATGTAAATTCAAGAACATTCCAGCAGCTGTGTACCGTTTCCAGAAATCGTTTTCCATACCATCCAGAAACATAAACCACATGTAAATCTTTCTGTGAGGTACACAGTGCCGTGTGTCTGTTTGTGGACGGGCGTTTGTGTGTGTGGAACTTCACAATGCGAAGGTTTTGCGGGTCTCTTGTTTCCACACGGCAGCAAGTACCTATAAAAGTGTAGAGTCAGTGATGTGAAATTGACCAGAGATCAACAAGAGAGATATCACACAAAAAAAAGTTTCCAAACGTTACCACAATGCAAAACATAAACTATACCATATAATGCAGTGTTAAAATTGTGTCAGAGGCCTGGTGAGCAGCCCGACGACCACTATGGTGGGTGGGGGGGTGATTGAGAGGAGGTGATGGTAAAATATGTCACAGAGGGTGTGGGTATACTGAATCCTGTAAGATGTTAATTTGAAGGAGGATCCACCCAGGTTTCTCTCATGGGGAGTCGCTCTTAAGGCAAATTCCCCTCAATTCAAACACTGATGCAACTGTATTAATATACGGTATATTGACACCAAAGCCTTTTTTAAGCATTTAGGTGGTTTCTGCACCCAGTTTCCCCCTCTGTGTAACAGTTAACAGCGTTTGTGTACATCATGATGTCACACCCTTTCCTCAAAATGGGTCACCACTGACACGCACTCATTTGAGTCAAACCCCACTATTCAAACACTTTAAAGCAGCTCAGACTACTTCACATAAAATAAATTATGATTATTACTCTAATTATTAACTAATGATTGGTCTTAAGTGCTAGATCTATGGAGCCACATTAGCCATGGCAGGAAAGTCCAGGACGCTTTCAGAGAAAGTGACAGTTGTGGTTTTTCTCAGTCTAGTCTGTGCCCTCAGTAGCGAGTTGCGCTGCCATCTGTCTTCCTATTGTGCGCAGTCTCTTTCTCTCACTCTCTTGTCATTCTCTCAGTCTTCCTCCCCCTCTTCCGGCTCTCGCAGGCCTTGGCTATGCAGGGTCTTCCCCGCCATCTCCATCATCACCTGGGCCTCTGGATCAGCGTCCAAGATGCTGCGCTTCCCCTGAGTCTGGGACACATCAGGACAGGCAGACCAATGAAATTATTTTAGAGTACTTCTTTCTGTTCTTTTCACATATCCCATCATGCTCTGTTTCTTTTCACATATCCCATCATGCTCTGTTTCTTTTTACATATCCCGTCATGCTCCGTTTCTTTTCACATATCCCATCATGCTGTTTCTTTTTACATATCCCATCATGTTCTGTTTCTTTTCACATATCCCATCATGCTCTGTTTCTTTTCACATATCCCATCATGCTCTGTTTCTTTTCACATATCCCATCATGCTCCCCTGGAGCATTTTTTGCAGGGTTAAGGGCCTTGCCCAGGAGCCCAGTGGCAGCATTAGTGTGCCAGCCCTTTAAGTTAAACAAGATGGGAGGGGCACGGCACTAACCTGTTGATTCTCTGGGAGTTCCCCCACGCCCCAGACCTCCAGGGTGTCCAGAGTGAAGTCCTCCTGCCCAGAGAGCTGGGGGCTGCCATAGGTGGTGCAGCGAGGCCGCGCCCGGCTGTGTCCCCGCCCATAGTCACTGTCCAGCCACAAGCCGAAATACTCATGCTGACCACCCATTCCCTGGCAATAAGGAGGAGGAGAAGGAGGGACAGTGAGGAAGAGTATGTGGCGGGACGGCCAGGGAGACCACACAGTGGGGACGGCAAGGACGACTACGCCACAGAGACAGTGAGGAAGACTACACAGCGGGGATGTCGAGGAAGACTACGCCACAGAGACAGTGAGGAAGACTACACAGTGGGGATGGCGAGGACGACTACGCCACAGAGACAGTGAGGAAGACTACACAGCGGGGATGTCGAGGAAGACTACGCCACAGGGACAGTGAGGAAGACTACACAGCGGGGATGTCGAGGAAGACTACGCCACAGGGACAGTGAGGAAGACTACACAGCGGGGATGTCGAGGAAGACTACGCCACAGGGACAGTGAGGAAGACTACACAGCCCGGATGGCGAGGAAGACTATGCCACAGAGACAGTGAGGAAGACTACACAGCGGGGATGGCGATGAGCCCCGTGCGGGTATATGAGGGACTGTGGGGGGACGCCATGGATCTCAGGGCGCAGCGTGACACTCACCAGGCCATTGGGCATTGTCTGCTGACCCTGGTTCAGATACATGTAGTGCTGGTTGTATCCAGTGCAGGTGTACAGACGCAGGGAAGGGGAGACGGAGAACAGGAAGCAGCAGGAATCGCCTGTGTGCGCACATAGCCTGCAATCACTAACAGAGAAACTCATGACAAGCAGCTCACAGGAACAGCCTGCAGGGAAGCAGGACCAGCCCAGGAGTGTTAGCCCAAGAGGTACATGCAAGTCAGCTTTGGCATTAGTGATCAACCAATAAAGATAGTAATTATCAATTCATGTTACCAACTGGTGCATTTTTTAATTTCTTTTCAGCTAATCGGTCAAAGTTTTCAAACCTAAAAGAATCTAACTTTTTGTACACCCATGCATTTAAAATCTAAAAGTATTTCAATTATCATATAAAAACACACAGCAAAAATGTATGTTTGCTTTTTGTAGACTGTAGCCATGCTGCCTTCAGTGCCCCTCTGCATACTGTAACCCAATGCATTTGTTCTGTGTACACGCCAGGCCTAATGGTGGCTGTGACTCACTACTCTCGACTAAGGATGGCTAAAGCGACGCTTCATGAAACATTTGCTGTATTTTCTAACCCCACTAGATGTGGCTCTCCTCAAAAAAAGGACTCAAAGCATGCCCCAAAGTAAACCAACACCGCCATCTAGTGGGGTTACAAAATACAAAAAATGGTACTTGAAGGGTCATTTTGACCATTATTACTCTCAACTCTCGACAATCAACAAGTGAGCGAGTTCGGTTTGGTTATGATATAATTTATTAATGTATTGTTTCTTACGCAAAAGCACATAATTATTGGCCACTGGTATCAGTTTTAATCCAATTAATTTATCATAAGATGCTAAATTTTGGAGGCGTATTTCCCTAAACCTATTTCTCCTATTGGTTTTGTGTATTTTAGTAAGTGATTTAAATGAACTTGGGCTATTTCAGGAATGCATTAGTCGCACTGTAGCAGGACTGACTGTATGTTCAAATGTTTACATTGCATGGTGTTAAAGAACTTATTTATTCAAAATTCATATTCATTAACTTACTGTAAGAACCTTAATTTGTGCTTTATGTTTATTATGTGTGTACCAGGAACCAGAGGGACATGCAGAGTGAGGTTTTCTTTGCATTGCGAGACTGACTGTTACCTGTGAACAGGACAATAAACTCACAGGAATCTCTTGAATCTTAACGATTAAAATGCACTTCACTTTCACCAGTGAAATCACAGTAACCCGTAACGATAATACTGCTAAATGACCCACACGACAGAATCCCCTATAGTAGGGCACCCAGCCTCAGGCCCTCACCCTGGAACTGCGGCCTGGTGTCCCAACTTTGGGAGGCGAAGCCCCCGAAGGTGTGCCCGTCCGTGTCCCGGATCAGCAGCAGACTCGGCCCTTGGCAGGTACAGCCACGCAGCAGACGAGAGAAGCTCTCGCCATGGAGCCGCGAGGAGAACAGCAGCCTCCAGGGGGCGCCCTTGGTGTCGGGGAGCTGCGGACTCAGGAAGAGCAGAAGCGGCAGGTCCAGGATGGAGCGCAGCTGGCGCCACGGCACGTCCCGGCAGGGCGGCAGGAGGACGAGGGGAGGCCGGGACGGCAGGCGGGCGCCCAGGGCCTCGATGCTCAGGAACTCAAGGTACACAGGCACGGATGTGCGGATAAGCCAGTCCTCCAGGCAGGGGATGTCGCAGACCTGCTGGTCTGAGGCATGGGGCACATGTTCTCATCCAAACCATAATTGGGGTTAAGCCAATGGCAACAAAGCAAAACTAACCCCATTTCCATCAAACTAATCCATCCCTCCATCCATTCATTCATTCTCCATACCCACTTGTAAAATACTAAACTACCCTATTAACAAACTTGCTGCTACATTGCCCTATGCACATTATCTGTGCTAGAGTAATTATTTATTTTATTAAAATATTTATTATGTTGATTTTCTTGATTGTCCTTGACACCCCAAAGTAAAGTCCTACTATGTAAAAGTAATTGGTGATAATTCTGATTCTAAACTTAACTCTTTAAACTATTGACCTCATACGGTTCAGCTGGTACATGTTGAGTGTCTATTCCTTCAGAAAACTACCATTGCAATAGTATATGCAGCTCATTATAGATCAAATAAACAGGTTGTATTAGTAAGGACTTCCAGGCGACTACCCCGTAGCCCGCACAGTATAGAATTAAAAAGAAGTTGTACAAGATCCTCCTATTAAAGTAATATTCGGGGAGGGCGTAATAGTTAAACTTCATTATTAACAGTTTGGGGCACCCCCAACACCCCCCAGCCGGCATACATATGAAGTAATAGAGGTGTTCTTCAATTCTGAGCGTGTATGGACCAGTCACCCCGAAATGGCAATGTGGCCTCCTGTATGTCCATGATTCACTTATATCCTTGTGCTAAAGTCAAGACTGTGTTTTCCTAGTATTACGTATATAACTTCTTTCTCACGGGAAGAGCTAAGAGGCCTGTCTTGTCCCAGGACGCTTATCTTGTCCAAGGACACTTGTTCGGGTCGAGACTGTCTCAAGGCTACTTACTCTGTTTTTCTGAGCACTTAGTTATGTTTTGAGAACCGCAAGCAGCCTTACCCGGACAGAAATTGGAGAGAAAGAGCACATTGCCTGTGGGGGGGGGGGGGGTAGAGCCTGGCCAGCTTGACCCCTGCCCACATGCATAAGCGCCCAATTTAATGTATAAAATGTGGGGAGAGACTTTGGTACTGTTGGAAGCTCAGCAGTCGGATAGAGCGCACATCTCCCGGCACCTTTCCCGAGACTTACGTGTTGTTCTCCTACCAGGCCTGAGAGGGCTCCCCAGTCTACCTGAGGGTAGGTGATGATAGCATGTCCGAGTGTAACTAGCTTACTTATTGCATTTTAGTAATCATTGGCATCATTAACTCAAATATATAATCATTTTGTGTGTGTTTCAATAATCAACAGTATCATTTACTCAAATATATAATCATTTTGTGTATGTGTAATAAAATATATCTGAAGGGACCGAAGCGTGCCCCATGGCCCCCTCTCGTACTAAAACACAGGTAATTAAGCCTTCATTCGTGTGCTCTACAAAATACCCGACCCGGGGGGAAAAAAACAGTCACAGATCAGCTGCAGTTTGTAAGACTCTCTGCATGTATACATTACATGAGTATCATGGCATCTGTGTGCAATAAATTCAGCTGTGAAAAGGATATTTTATCAGCACAAAATAGGATTTTTATGTGCACCCACAAAGTACCTGAAAGCAGGACGTCATCATTTTCGAGCTACATGCCCCTCTTGTGCCATGAAGTGTTTTCCAGGCCCCTCCTGTACCCACTCCCCCTGTGACCCTCTCTCCGCCCTCCTAACCTGTGCATTTCAGCTCTGAGCATAACTGTTCAGCCAGAAGTTTCACTCCCTGATCACTGTTCTCCATGCAGTCCGGTTTCCAGCCCTGCAGCTGCCCTTTGTGGATCAAACACTGCACCACTGCGGAGATCAGGTCCTCCAAAAACTGTAAGAAGATAGTATTCAGTATATTGTCATTGCGTTACTAACAGCATGGACATCCAGCTTTACTTCACACCATACAGCACAAGATTAATCAACGGAAGCATAAATGAGGCTAATTCTGTTAATTCTCACATGCATCGCTTTAGGAATGCACAGACCTCTCTGATCTGGGTGACCGTGACCACGTGCCCCTCTGATGACCCACCGGCCATCGCCGCGACTAGCGGCGCGCGCTCCTCCGCCGTGCCACGCAGGACGTCCGCGAGGAACACGAGCATCTGCTCGGGGGGCACCCCGCGGCGGCCCGCGGGACACAGGGGGCGGAGGGGCCGCGCGCCGAGGGGGGGGGGGGCCGCGCCCCCGCCGCCCGGCGGGGGGGGGGGGGGGGGGGCATCAGGTGACATGCAAAATGCACACGGCCGGACCACGTGCAGGTGAAAATGAACTTTGTGGAATTATTGCAATTTGAACAGTTAAATATAGAGCAAATGAATGAATATATTTATCCACCCACCAACCATCCATCTATCTATCTATCATACTGCTTATCCAGTACATAGTCGTGGGTAAATTATGATATACCACAGTTTACGCATTCACATGTCCAGGAGGAGTTCTTACCTTCAGCGCGTCCAGCGTCAGAACCTTCCCAGCGCCTCCAGCCTCCAGCAGGCGGTCAAACACTTTCTCAATGACGGGCCGTTCCTCTGGGCGAAAGCGGGCCAGCCGCTTCTGCGCCACGTCGCTCTCGGCGTTCCCCATCACTCTCCCAGCAGCACTTGTGCAGCTGAAACCCGGGTTACAGTCCTGTACACCTACCGCAGCACGGCACATAACCCCATCTCAGCCGAAAGTCTTATTTCTGCTGCTGATAAAGAGCACCGACACGAGTGGGCTATGAGTAACTGCCGGTGCCATCGAAATGTAAACCTCTTTACAAATGAATGATAAGGGACCACAAACCTTACTGTACGTTCTTCACATTTCAGAGGGCACTGTAAACACCGACTACTTCCTTTAATCAGGATGATTGAAAGTGAAATCCACCAATTGAAAGAGTGGATAGTCGGCCGTAGGGGCGTTGCTAACTAAAAACAATATCCAATCAGAAGGCAGAATTAATACGGGACGAGTTAATTGGCGATTATTTCGTGTAGTATTTTGTGCTGCTTTTCGCAATTATATGAGTGTGGTTATTGAGTTTATTTATATGATACTTTACTAAAATCAGTGATTCCCTGTTCCCTGATACTAGCTAAACAGTGTCTCCTTAAACAAATTTGCCAAGCAGTAATATTTCTATTCTGTGTATGGGAATTGATACGCATATCTTTTTGTGAAATGTTGAGAAGATGACGAGTGCGGGCATAAAATTTATTAGAAGGATGTTTCCTGAGAGCGTTAGAAAAAATGCTCATGTGATATGGAGTAGTAATCATCAGTGACCATTAGCGTGACACGATGTGCATTACAATGTGAAATAAAATAGGAACCAACAAAAATAAACCCCCCTTTAGGATTAATGATTGCGCTTCATCTACTGTCGTTACATATTCATGTTTTTTATTTGTAAGGCCAAGTTCATTCATTAATTTCCGTCAGTGTTTATGCACTTAATGGCCAGGGGAGGGCGCAGCGCGACAGGGTACAGTAGCGAGTCAGCGCTCGAAACGGCAGGCGTTGGAAAGCGCCTTTTAAGGGCATGAGCGTAACCGTGTCAAGGAGATGGGTGGATTATCGGCTCGGTCACTGCACATACATTACGGCCGAATGTCCCCGGCGGGTCGAGCGGCATCGTCCAGTCCGCGGACTGAGCGGCACTTCTGCGATTATTTTATGCTAAATATCAAGCGGAATAAAGGAACTAAATAAACCCGGAGAGGAATTAAACGAGTCTGGTTGTAAGCATAAATGCATCGTCCACGCACAGCACAAGAGCCGCGCTGTATATTTGATAAGACCTGGTTTGACAAAAGAATGACAGGTGAATTGCAAAAGCACATGAAAGGGAAAAAAATGATTTTCGTCAATTTCGGCAGCAGTAAAACAAAAAATAGGTAATATAATACACTGCATGGGGACCAGGTTTTCACGGAAAGAAATCACAGGTACGCCTAATTGGGTTTATACTATTAAACGGATGTTTATTGTCACTCTGCGAGTTGAACCGTGACGTTTTGTTGCTTTTGTCTTGTCTTTCTCCTTCCTGTGGCCAGACTCTGTTGGCGGATATGGTTCCTAAGATAAACAGGGGGACAAACGTAAACACGCGGTTTTGTTTTGTCACTAATCTTCACCATGGTATGTGGCCTGCGGCTGCCTTATTGTCACCAGTAGATAGTGTGCTGGTGTTAGGCGGTATGGAAATGTTTAGCTGTAGTGAAATAATTAGCTAAGTGAAATTATAGGCAAACAATTATTATACACCTCAGGACAATAAATGTCTTTATAGACTGTCAGATACCCTTTTCTTGATCTCTGCTGTTTTATTTTTGGTAAAACAAACTGGTTTCCTGTGTTTTCCTGCCTTGTGAAGGCTGGAAGTTGGACGAAAGGATGAATGGATGTATGGCAGGTATAAACAGGTGCTTAAACCAGAACAATGAATCTTACAGAAAGGACAAGTGTCCAGCAGATTTGTGGCATAAGATTGGGTAATCACTGAAAGGGACACTAAGTCTTAGCATTCACATACACAAAGTCACTCACACAGCTCCATTTAAAGGCAATTTATACCATATTTGTACCATCACGCGGGACAGAATGCTGAGCTGTAAGGTAAAAATGAGGCTAGATGTCAGTATAGCCAGTTTACATAATGTGGCAGGAAACTCAGAGAAACACTGAGAAACTTATGCAAACAACAAGCAGGATCATGCAAAGTCTGCACAGACAGTGCTAAGGCCATGCCAATCCCATCAGCTGCTTCAGTACTCAGTAAAGGTGCATAATTTCATACAGGAGCTCCACTAGGATTTTCCCTCGGTAAATACAATCAGCAGCTACTTTTTCTTTCAATTTGGTGAACTTTGCTCCATGAGTTTTTTTTGTGACTCTGTATGTAAACATCCAGATATACACACTAATCACAGATACACAAGGACGTAGTCACAAAGGCCCTTATCACTACAAATTCAGTTCAATTATCTACCTCAAAATACAATGATTTTGTCAGAAAATGTTAACGTGGCATATGTACGTATAAAACAAGATGAAGGTGTGTGCATATTTGTGGGTGGTAGGTGGGATATTTGTATAGCAAAAGTACAGTTTTTGTAGAATGCAAATGTGAGTGCCTAATTTTAGCTGGGAGCTTTAAGAACCAGAAAAGAAACTGGAGTGGGCTGAAGGCATAGGAACAGCGCTCTTTCCCACACCGTAGATCAGGCTAGCAAATGGGCCAATGAGTTGTATATCTGGTTTTCGACCTCTGCTAAATGTCATTCATTTCTGCTGCCTGTTCAGTAACAAAGCAGTGGACGTGGTGGATTAATATGTGGACTATCCTTGGCTACTGCCTAGGCTCCAGAAAACATCAGGAACCCGCCCCGCCTCAGGAAAAATTGAAATATTAAACGTATTAAGTAACAGATCCACCTGACTGGCAGATTTTATCAGCAGCACTCCCTGATTGAGGGGCCTCCTACCCATGTCAGTCTAGAGCCCCCCCCCAGAGAAATGAATCTACCCTGGGCAGTGGAATTCCTTGCTGTACGATATTCAGTAAATGTTTATCTCGATGTGCGGCGACTTCCGTTAAGCTGGGTTACTGGCAAAGGACAGAATAAAAAGGTCCAACATTCATTGCACAGGTGGGTCACAAATAACTCAGAAAATTGTATAATTAATTAATCAGAAATCTTATAATCATAATGCGCAAATTGCCCAGAGAGACAGAAACGGAGAGAGAACATCTGTCCAAAATAAATGAATGTATTGATAAGAATGCAACCTTTAAACCTGACAAAAGCTTTACAGAGTAAAACACTGTTAACCGATATAGGTTCTTCTCCTGTCAGTAGGTCTCTTGACTTTGCAGTCCTACCAACAGCCAGATTCCTCCTGCTATTTGTCACTTGATGTGTGACCTTTGGAACAGGAAGTGTGGCAGTTTGTATCTTGCCCACTGTCAAGCACCTGGGCAATGTTTCACCTGTACTTTTGTACCTTCTTGTTCGTGCTACTGATTCCATCTGCGCTAGAACCGATAAGCAAAATTATGAGTGTCACCGTTATTTTGAGCATCAAGGAACCAGCTGTTTGTCGGCCTTGAATCGTTGTCAGCGGCACCCCACCCGTTTATGGTTGCGGTTGGTCCACACTGACCACTCGGTACAACTCGGTCCCGTGGCGACTTTTCTGGAGCCTGCAGATGAGATACGTGCTCCATCCAACTGGCCCTGCATCACGAGGTCTGTCGTGTATAACGGAGGCAGCCATCTTGGCAGTTTCTATGAGGAGTCTGCCCTATGCCTGTAGATCATACTGGTGGATATGCTGGACTACTCATGTTTACTTACGAATCGCACAGGAAATGGTAATGAACCACAGATATACCGAAAAGAATGCTTATGTACACAGTAAGTAAAGTGGGAATGACTACATGGTACACAGAAACTTCCTCAGAATAACACAGCATGAGTCAAAGAAATGCTGATGGACTCTGTGTAACCCTAACCCCACTGCAGCCATCACCCCCTCCACCCAAATGAGTCACAAATGATGTAACTGTGAGTTTGATAAAGCTGTAAGTGAATGCTGGAAGCAAATGCATGGGGCGATATTACGTCTTCGTCGCACCCTGCAATCTGCCACAGGCACACAGCTGCAGGGAGTCAGCACCGGCACGCCGTGACCAAGCATGAGCTCACACAGAATCCTGGATCGAGTCACCCAGTGACCTCACAAAGTCACTGTACAACATGCATTTTTAAAAATTCTACCACAAAATGTTTGCAAGACACTGCAAGAAAACTGAACATTCGCCACGGAGAGGCTTGAATTATCAGATCCTATTTAATGGGTTAAATGTTGACATTCTTCTACTTAATTTTCAATATCTCTTCATATGTTTTGCCAAAGATTGTTCTGAATTAAAAAGTGTCTCTAAGAAGTGTGGCTGCTCCACTGGGAACAGGAGCAACTGAGCGTATCGTAGGCACACAGATGGACAGACAGACAGAGAGATGGACGGAGAGAGAGATGGACAGACGAGTGCCCTGGATGGATGCAGGGGCATCTCCATAGTCCTGCATGGAGAGTAGCTCATCACCCCCAACAATGGCAGCTCTGTGCCAGCTCTAAAGGGGCACACAGAGGCATTGAAGGGTGGGCCGCCCATTCACAGCCCCATTCACTCTCGTTGGAGGGGCCCCCAGCTCACTCGCCCCACTTTCTCCCCTCCCCCCACCACTGCTCCCCCCCCCCACACACAGCCCTCCATCCCCCATCTCACCTCCACTCCTGACCCACCCAGCCCCTTCTCAACCCCCTTAGGCATCCTCCATCATCCACCTGTACCTTAGGGCTCCCAGGGGTGGGGCTACAGGGGCATTGACCGTCAACTCAAAACTGATTGGCCGTCAGAGTACCCTATCCCCTGTCACTCACTTTATTCAAAGCATATCATTGGCTAATGATAAGGTCTCCCAAGCTCGCCCAGTAAAAACTCAAACGTATTTCACTTCCAGCACCCAGAATTCACCCATCACACTACGGCAGCATCTCTCCTTCACCATAAGGCATGCCTTTAGATCAGTGCCAGTCAAAGCCCACGTGGCACCCTATCCAAGCAGCACCACTAGCACCCCCGTCTGAGAAGACACTGTGAAATCAGCATCCCCTCAGAAGACGGCACCCTGTGTCGCATAATGGTTTGACTGGCACTACTGAATCCATGGAGTGAAGGCGTGCAATTTGTGCAGAGACTAGCATCCCATAACAATCACTAGCACAGAGGCTACGGGTAGGACAGGAGCTTCCGCCACATCTGGTCTACTCAAAAGCAGATCTACAAAGTTTGACTGACTGGAGGTTTGTAGAAAGTCTCCTTCATCACATGTGCATGTGGTGTTGCATAAGCTTCACATCGTTAAACCCAGAAGTGTGGCCTCCTTCTCCCCAGACTCCCCTCCTCTGTTTTGAGATGCTCCACACCAAAATCATTATGCTCTTAATCAGCCTGTGAGGTGATTCATGTGATCCCTTATGCAGAAACAGGCAGGACAGCCCGTCTCTGAGCACAGTGGCCTTCCGGCATTTATTCCTAAACACAGAAACAGTTCAGAGCCAAGCCCTAGTAGAGTTTTTACACAGTCCCTTTGGTGCCAGCTGTAGCCATCCAAACCGCTTACGGCTCCTATGCGTATCCCACCAGCCCCTTTTTTTCATTACACGGCAGATTTCAGAAGCTCCTTGAGAAAATGGCTTCCCTTCATCTTCACATAGTACTGTGACTCACAAAAGAACAAGTCTCCATTTTTAAATTACACAACGACGTGCGCACTCACTGAAAAGCAGGAACCACCAGCGTCGCATCCTACTAAGAAAACTTTGTCAAAACACGACAGACGGTAAGCAGATTACAGATAAAGTAATTAACCAGGCGAGATCACATGGGCAGGAGGGAGGGTGAAAGACTTAGAGGGGCCATTATTGACAGGCCCCAGACCAGTGTGACTAAAGGCGGTAACCAGGGAAGGCCAATTGCGGTAACCATAGAAACAGTGGAACTTATGACAGCTGTGGTGTGTGTTCAGAATGGAGATGTGAATCCAGGGATACCAGTGATTCCAGGTGCACCCAAGTGCACCCAGATTCCCATTTGATCCGACCACCTCCCAGTTCAGACGACCAGTTTGTACTATCTCACCGCCGTGATGTAAGGAGTGACTTACATGGCTATAAAAACATGTAAAACACATTCAAATTCGAGACACAAAGACACAAATTCTTCGAAAAAGAAATTTATTCTGAAATGACTGACCTGTGATAAATGGTACTGTGTTATCATAGTCATCTCTTACTAGTTTTTAGTTCCTAAAAAAAAAAAAAAATGTACTCTCATTGGGACCAAAAAAATCATGTTCCTCATGTTGTTCTAGACTGAATGAATAAAAGAAAGCTAAGCTATAGTCAGACTGCCTCAGGGGTGGAGTACGAGGCAGCTGACCGACCCGAGAGCTGGGGTGTGCAGGTGGGGCTAAAATGGTGAGAAGGCTGTAGCTGTGGAGATTTAAACCCTGCCTTCTCCACGGGGCAACTGAGGCAGTGAACAGAGAACTCGCAGATGGGCAGAGGAGTAACAGTGTATGACAGGAGGACCAAGATTTACTCCACTGAGCAGGGGTGTAGTTTCACAGTTTTGAGTGTTTAGCATGGGGGTTCCAATCAGGAACCAGAGGTCACTAAAAGATACTCCTGGCCCAGTTTTAATCCTACGGTTAAACGGTATGATATCATGCACAGGCCAGCCAGGGAGCTGGCTAATTGGGGAATAGCCTGCATGTTGGTCAGATGGTCTTCACTGAGTTTTGGAGAAGGTGACCCTTGCCCCACCCCCCAAACCCCTCTGGTCCAATCAGACCCCCACTGTAGGTGAGCAGCTTCCTCTACCTGCCATGCCCTGCACTACCCTAACCCTAACCCTGTCCTGCCCAAGCACCCGTCACGCTACTCCGCCTGGGCATCGTAGTTGGCACCGCCCGCCTTCTTGAGCTCGCCGCGGATGTAGTCCTCTTCCAGCTCACGTATGTCGCTGATCATAAACTCCTTTGCAAAGTTCTGTTGGGGGGGCACAAACAACTGCTGTAAGAGTCCATGTGTACATCTCTAGTGGATCAATACAATCCCCGGAACAGTCATCTGTCCATTCGTCAGTTCATGCATCTACGTTTCGAGCACTTGTCCAGGACAGGATCGGGGTGGTAGAGGAGGCTCAAGGCAGGGTACTCCCTGGATGGGCTGCTAATCCACATACACACACGCCACAACCCAGAAGACCTTCTCACACACACACACACACACACACACACACACACACACAGAGCAGGGATGGCAGAGCAGCCTTCAGCCTAGCAAAAGTACTACCCTAAATACTCAAATTGAGAGTTAAAAATCCTTGCAAACCATAAAAAGCCAAGTCACAGCCTGGATATAAGAGTAGGCTGTTACACAGCAACTCTCACCGCACGGTGTCTTACTCATCAGCATCCATGGCCGAGCAAAGCCACGACTAACACACAGATCTTGAGGTGGGAGGTCACAGACTCCCTGGAGTTTCCGGTGACTAATGGTGAGTATCGAGCAACAGCAGCAGGGCCAAGATGAGCACACCAATAGTGGCTATAAGGAAGGGATTACCATCAGCTTGGTTTACGGCCCGCTCCTTTTAAATTTTAGAAATGCTTCATTATACTTGTCAGGTTAGTATTTTCCTCCCATTCTTAGGGAGATGTCTATTTTCAGTCTGGACTTAAGGATTAAGCAGAGCCCGCGCTAGCAGAGCCCGCGCTAAAAGAGCCCGCACTAGCAGAGCCCGCGCTAAAAGAGCCCGCTCATCGATAGTGAATGTGTCACTGGGTCATCAGTCTTTCATCCCACCATCCCTGGCCCTCAGAAACACACACAAACACAGTCCATGTATCCATCTTTATGGGGACTCTCCATTCATTTCTATAGGCATAACCCTAATCCCACCTAAAACCACCTTAGCCCCCACCCAGCCCTAACCTTAACCCTAAGTAACCAAACAAGACACAGGAATTGTGGCATTTTTACAATTTTTTTGAACTGGGGTCATCCACAATTTTAACCAAAAAATGTCTTCACAAGGTAAAAAGTTACAGGTTTTTAGTCACATTGTGGGGAAATTAGGCCCCCACAATGGAATAATGAACACACACACATAGATATGCAGACACACACATCAGCCCCAAGACTGCTTAAGTGGGGTGTCGGGGGGGGGGGGGGTTTACTAACGAGAGGGATAATGGGGCCGAAAGAAGAAAGTACAATTGTTACGGCAGCCCAAAGGCCATTTCCAGCGCCACAATGCAATTCGTAACACGGCCAGGCGGTGGCGTGCTTGAGCATTTTGCCAGGGCCATGTTCAGGCCTGTACACACAGATAGGACAGTGCGCCAGAGTAAGTCACTGCTTTCCAGTGCATATATACAATACAGGTGCACAAGGTCTGCGGCAGGAGAACACAAGTGGGTATGGGTGGGGCAATTGTATAGAGGGTGGAGCCAGGCACATACACCCAGATAGGAAAGTGCGCCGGAGGGAGTCACTGCAATCAGGACCATATAAACAATACAGGTGCACACAAGTAGGTGTGTAATAGCTTTCTGACAGGGGTGGAGCCAGTCCCAGCCCAGATCCGTCAGACATGGGAACTCGCCTGCACAATGTCCTTCACCAAGGCCTTGTCGGTGCTGATCTTTGCCCTCTGTAGGCCGCTGATGTTCTCGCCGATCCAGGTGATGAGTGTGAACTTCGCACGCTTGCTCATGGAGTCTCCCGTCATGAGGCGTATGAAGCCAAAAAGACGCACGTCATCTGTAGGGAGGGGGGGGGAACACTGGTCAGTCAGGGGACAGTCGGACAGGTCGCACGAACTCAAAGACCTCTGCAAGGGGGCGGTGCAGGGGTTACAGAGGGGAGGGAGAAAAGGGCATAGCACAGCCAATCAGCTTTGGCTCTACATCAAGGAAAAACAGGACGACAGACAAGGGGAGGTATTTAGGTCAGAGCTCCCAGTCAAAAGAATGGAACCAGTGTCCCCAAGTCCAGCAGAGAAGAGCTGGAGAGACATGCACACTCACTCAGTGATCAATCACTCACACTTCATTTCTCCTACGCAAGGCCTTCTTATCATTTACCTTATTCCAGGTCTCTTTCCGGCATAAACAGGCCGTTTTCCCATAATCACAGCCCATCCCCACCAACCCCACTTAGCATTGCCGCTTAAACATGCGGCCAGAAAGCCCATTTACAGTATAACACAGATTCAACGTTAATTCCGGGTATTGCCACCTACTGGACACTTGCGGAACTTTCCCGTGCAGCGTAAGCACTGCAGCATATTACACAAGTAATCGGCTCGGGTAAAATGTGAAACCGCGTTCCTTCATTGGTTATTCCCATATCCTGCCAATTGTCCTGCAAGCTTCTGACAGCCAATCAGGTGCCACTAGCGGGTAAGCACTTCTGTCACTTATTTGGCTAATTGCAACATTTAATAATCGGTGTGCGGTTACATGCTATGAGACGAGTGTGATGATCTAGAGCTAAAACTGTGAAAAAAACTTGTCGTAACAAACAAGCCCAGAAACCGCAGATACATACAATAAAGGACTTCTCAACTGTGCAAGTAATATGTCAGCAAGGAATTTAACATCCATGCAATCTGTCAGCGATGTCTCCGCTAGCCAGCCACAGCTTTCGTCACACACATACCGAGCGTGACATGCTGCATGGCATCATTTCATTGTAATAAGTTCATCGCTAATGCAATTTGCAAAGCAGAGCATCCGTACAAGCTACGGAGCACCTGATCCTGCCCAGCTGGGTCCTAAAGCATGTCGAGTTAGGTCACGTTCTTCACCACTGCAGCTCCTGCTGCCTCCAAGCCCGTTTGAAGCTCTCATAAAAGACTGTATTCAGGGGTCGAGTGTGCAAATCCAAAGGCAGGTGCTAAACATTAATTGTGGGGAGAAAAACACAGATTTTAGATATGGAACTAAATTTGAATACATCTGCGAAACATGAGCTGTTCTGTATAGTCTTTTCACGATTATGATTTTACATAGATTTGCTTATTTGGGCAGATAAAACATAAGCAGGTTTATTTCTTTAATGCCATCAGGTGGTGTAGAATATAAATTCATTATGTGTCCAGTGTGCGTCTGTAAAACAACACACTTTGACCCAGTCACAAACTACACTACTTGAAAGGTTTCACTGTTTCACTAAACTATGCCTGGAGTTTTATATATTTTATAAATGTTTCTCTAGGGACCATGGTTTCTCAGTAACTTATCCAGGTGCAAATCAGCTAAATGTGAATAGCAAGGCCATTCATCATTGAGTAGGAGGGTTTTTTTTTTATTTGGTCGATCTGTTCTTATCACAACAACCCATTTTCATGGTGGACTTCACTTCAGATTGATCTTTACTTGCTGCTATCAAGAAAATCCATCAAGGTCCATCATGAAAACAGTCACGGGATTTCAGCACCACTCACGGCTGCCCTGTCAGTCAGAGAACCACACGTGCTTGTGAGATGTAAGCATAGCGCGCCTCTGACCCAAATTCACACCAAAAAGGGCCGGCATCCTCCTCCTTTGTCCACCCGACCCTGCCTGTATAATTTAGTATAATTCACCTGCCATCAAAGAGTCCATCAAGATCTGAAAATCCAGGGAGGAAATTTCTAGTCAAGTGACTTGGCAGATGTTAGCCTCGGCACACATATCAAATATTAATCCGTCAGCTACTTAAAAGTTCAAATATTAAACTAAGTAATGCTGCAGAATGCTGATTGTACAGCTGCCATTGGGACAGCGGACGAGACACCTGACCAGACAGAAAAAACTCAACCTCGCCCCAGCCTGAACAGTTTCCTCCCTCTCGTGTGTCTCATCAAAATGCTTCCCCCTGCAAACTTCTCCGCTTTTAATGCCAGTCAGCTGGGAAGGTTGTGCTGACATATCACTGCCCTGCCACACCGGCGGAATGGCGCAGGCGGACCAGCTACAGCTGTAACCTTTCACGCCTTCTAATGAATCTGCCGCTGTCCATTTAAAAAAGGATTCCCCGTAAAAGCGCTCGTAAAATTACTTACGTTGTCAGGAGACAAAATTGCGCCAGGAGGGGCCTAGGGGATTTGTGGGGTGGAACACTGAATTAATTTCTCTGACATGCAGAGGGCCATTTTAATGGGGGGCGCAGCACAGAGTCCTTGGTATGACTTTTGGTTTCCAGTCTCCTTATTTAGTGGTTCTTTCAATTGATTTTTAAGCAGAGTTCACTTTAATTAGCAAACTTTTTTTTATCCAAAGTGATTTGCAATCGGAAACAGAGGTCAAGGAGCAGCTGAGGGGTAAGGGTTTTGCTTAAGGGCCTAATGGTGACATCATTCTGGGACCACAGGATCTGATTCCACGACCTTCTGATCATGAGGCACAGCGTCCTGGCCCAGCAATAACTGAGGAAGACTCTGTAGCCAGTGCAATGGCAGTGAGTGGCATGAGTTCAATTTGAAAACTGACAGAAATGTGAAAATCAGGAGCCAAGAAAAGCCCCGCGATTATCACGGGCTCCGACTGTCAGTCCACGAGACGTGAAGCCCGGGGGCAGCGTGGTGACACGGTGTGACCTCGGGGACTTATGGTTCAGTGCAGTTTAACAGCAGCGCTCCTGCAGGAGAGATTCTGCAGTGACTCTCTTCCACATAGAGCCCTATGATCACTGGAAGAAGAGGCTTGCACTCCTGACCGGCGACAACAAGGGCATGGTGTTGTTGGGGCGTCTCCGTCAATCAAGCGAGAAATCTCACCTGTACACTGGCGCTTAAACTCTTCATATTCCGTGCCCTGCCCTCCGGGGACTATCACAGAGCCTTCATATTTGAAAGAGGCCCTGTAACCACAAGCCATAATAAAAGAAAGCTCAAATTAATAAAAAACAACGAAGAAAATGAATAAAATTAGCAACTATGACACTACAACAGCCTATCATCTATGAAGCAGTACAATTTAGCCATAATGCACCATTTCGACTTGAAGAAAACAACAGGTTGCATTTACTGTATATATAACAAGTTCATTTTACATTATTGTTACATTATCAAAACATACTCGGCAAATTGCTTCAGGAAATGATAGCAAGAGGAATGCTGTTTGACCTCTGAAATCCTCAGAACTGCAGAGAGTACCTGCCACCAGCCATTAATCAGAATATTAATTCTTTTGATTCATTTTACAAAAATAAATATGTTCACCTACAGAGCAATCTCTCTCCCTGATTGGCATTTCCAAAATGCGTTCTAAAATGCAAAGGTCGACTTTTCATAATTTAAATATAATCATAAAAGCCGTAAGTTATACATATACGTTTCATCAGCGGGTCAAAGCTCGGTTGACAAACTCGTCTCCGCTTTCCTAGTTCATACTTACAGTGGATGCAGGCAGGGATGGGTGTAATTTGCATGCATTTCATGCACAGTACGACATATGAATCCCTCCCTACCGCAACTCGGTAAACTAACCCCCGTCTGCGGTTAAGCATGGGCGGGGGGATCGTCATTAATCCCTAACTTGAGGTTCGCCGCAGCTGGGGCCGTAGCAGAACCCGGACGCCAAAGTCAGCCGGGGCGCACAATTTGGTCCAAGATGCACAGAGCCCGGCTCTCCGTGCCGGGGGGACCGCCGGGGTGCGAGCCGATCATTATACTGCCTTTTACACCTTACAGCGCAACAGTGGGTTCGGTGCACAGATATGTGCCTTATGATACCAAAAAAACAAAATCACTGCAATACGCTATCCGACAGCAATCGGCAACATTTCGGCATAAGAATATCTACCGGGCTTGTGTGTAAGTGTGCAAATCGGGATCTATTAAAATACCACTGAGATCATTATAGCCGAGTGCTCTGCCTTGGTAGTTCAGCCCCCGCCTTATTCCTCGCGGCGCCGCATCAACTTCCAGCTACATAATAGCCGGTAAAACATCAATCGCGGCCGCGATAGCGCTCACCCACCAGTTAATCTCCGTGTTATCGTCCCTGACGAGGTTGTACGCCTCCCTGCAAGCTTCTTTGTCGATCCGAGTTGCCATTTTCCCCCCAGTTGAATGAGGACTTATAAGAATGAAGGTGGACGGAGGGAGGGGGGGGAGCAAACAGATGGAGGAAAAGGGTGGGGAACAGGAGAAAGGGTGGCCGCGGAGAGAAGGAGCGGCTGGGAAGGGTGCGGGGATGAGCGCGCGGTGTGCGGGAGCGCTGCGGTGCGGTGCGGTGCGTCTGTGCAGCTCGGGTCGGTGCGCCGCGGGTCGCACTGTGCGCTCAGCCCCTGCAAACGCCGAGTCTCCCCAGCGTCCGGTGCATGTCCTGTGGGCAGCTTATGGGCGGTGGTGATGTTCGTCAATCAGGTTGTCGGACGATACACGGGCGCCCCGACAGACGCAGGATTCACCCCCTCCTAATGGTCAAACGAGGGATGCAACGAAACAAAAAATCCACCCCTTTTTTTCTATTGTTGGGATTTTTTTCTCTTTCTTTTTTTTAGGCTTTTCGTGCCGCCTTCTGGGTTGTTAGTGCACTGCAGTCCGTAAGCTATTTACAGTACAGAAATATTATGTGCTGTATATAAAAACACATTTGGGTTTATTTGCGGATATAGGCATGCAGCTGTAGATGCGAGGATGCAAATATCGAGCGCAAGTGTTAATGTGATATGTGCAGATGACAGGAAGAATGGGGGAGAACGCGAAAGTGTTTATTGCTGCAATCCATCACAAGGTGTGCAAGGTGTAATGTGCCTGGGAGCCTCCCTTTGTCTCCAGCCGACATTCGTAGGCAGAACACGCACTCGTAGACCCGCACGCCGTCACGTGTGTGTATGCGTGTGCATTATCGCCGTTATAAATTGCAGTTTTGAAAGCAAGTGCTTTTTCATGCGTTCGTGAATAAATAAGAACACCTTGCATTATTTCTGGGCTTATAAAATGGTTAATTACATAGCATTATCCGGTATTTGTCCGAATGCAATGACACGGACTACAATTCAGTGAAGTGGAATAATTGCAATTAGGACATTACTTCACATAATAGCAATATAAAGCGTTAACTTCTGCATAATAAGATGCGTACCGGTAGTTAGAGCAATCCCCGCCCACGGCGGGAAAGGAGCGGCGCGATTGGCCGAGCAGCTGTCAATCACCGGGACACTTCCTGGACTGGGCCATGGCTGCCGTTGTCGTCCTCTCCTAGGACGATGTCCCGCGTCACTTTGCGATGGATCCTGGCGTGTCTGCTTATGGCGATGCTGTGGTAAATCTGCCAGACGTTCACAGCTGCGATCGCGGTGTGCGTAGCAGTAATGGGCGCCTATAGTCCGCTGCGGTACCGGTGCAGAGAGCTGCACGGGGACGGTGGGCGAAGCAGGGCTTTCGGGTGGACGTGCACTTCATAGGCGGCGTGGCACTTATAGCTTGTAAGTGTTACTGGGCGGCGCTGACGGCGGTAATAGCGCTGTGCACCTTGATCACCGGGGCCCCCCGCCTCCCTTAAACTGCACCCTCAGCCTGACGGCCTGCATTCTGTCTCATGTACCGCAGATCCGGTAGCGGTGCGCGGAGGAGATGGAGATGGACGGGGGCCGGCAGACGCGGGTGTCGCGGCCGCATAGGATAAGCGAGTCCTCAAAGGTCAGCACCGCCAGCGGGGCATCCAGCAAAGCATCGGATTCCGGTGTCCAGCTTGGCCACCGCATCCCTTGCCACTTACTAACACCTGAGATAAAGCATCAGTAGGCCTATGCAACTTAGCTAAATAATGGATTGCACCTGGAATAGGCTCGGGTGTTGCTGGAAATGTCCAGATCCCACTAACACATGTAAATCCACACACTGGTCCCCTTATGAAATAGTAAGAGATAATGCCCCCCATCATAAGAGGACAGGGCGTCATTTTACTAGTGCTCTTGTTTAAACCATCGTCATAAGTATTTGTTGCTTTAGCGTGGTAAATCTGACATAAAAAATTAAAGTCTGCCTTTATGATTGCGAATTAATTTCCTTTTGCAGGCAGTACTTTACAGCAAATTGGTTTTAGGCCATTTATCAAATCACTGGTTGATATTTTTAATGTACTACCGCTTGGGGGCGACAAATTCATTTCTAAGACGTATGAGGTTCCTTATTATGACTGATAATTATTTTGCACCTACGAAGCTGAATGGAAGATGAACTTGTTCTTTTTTTGTCCTCCATAAATCATTACACACTTAAAAAGCTTGTGCTAAAATCAAACGGCAAGAAAAATCAGGGGTAAAGTGTTGCAGGCTCTCTATTATATCATGGTACACTATGGGCGCTTTGACACTGCACCAAGTACGGTACTTTCAGTACTTTTGCTTTTCCATTGAACCAGTACCAATACCAAAAGTTCCAGTACCGAAAGTGCCAAACCAGTTGGGGTACTTCTTTGGAACTTCGGTACTTTGGGGCGAACTTGAAACGCTTTCGCTTTCGATTGGTTATGCAAATAGCCCAATTCTGAAACACAGTACAACCGCGCTGTTCTGAAAAATAGTAACGAACTCAGAAAACAACAATAAACTAAGTAAAAACATAATAATTGCTATCTGGTTGGAAGAATAGATACAACAAGATCTGGGTGGCATAACAAAAAAAGTACTGCGATATTCATAAAGCAAAAATTAGTTAACAAATTTGTCACGAACCTGTCTAGGATTGATTTAAACAGCAAGGGTGGGAATGATTATGACCGTCTCGGAGAATGAATGCAGCGCTCATGCAAAATCCGCGGAGGTAAACTTTAAACTTATTAAAATACATATATTGGATAATCAATAAAGGGAAAAAGCTAGCTTATTCATA
The DNA here is from genome assembly GCA_026780845.1 of Petrocephalus sullivani. Classification (NCBI taxonomy): domain Eukaryota; kingdom Metazoa; phylum Chordata; class Actinopteri; order Osteoglossiformes; family Mormyridae; genus Petrocephalus; species Petrocephalus sullivani. The sequence continues at coordinate 18,518,322 of JAODKM010000020.1, forward strand.
AGTTTTTTTCCCTATGCCAGAGTAAAAATGTTTATCGAAAGTGACTCACTAGCGATGTAAGACCTGCATGTGCATAACATGCGATGTTAGATTTAATATCCAGCATCGTGCCCCGCCTCACGCTGTGCTTTTATTCAGCGCCGGTACCAGTTTTTACAGCAGTGGAAAAATAACACAAAAGAAGTACCGAACTTTTGGTACTTTATTGGGGGCACCAGAAGTACAAAACGTTCGGTACTTGCCGCGGTGGAAAAGCGCCCTATTTTATTCTCTGTAATGTATTTTCATTGAGCTCTCCCTATTTATTGGTGAAACACAACCCCTCCAGGAATTTCAGAGGATTACGAAATCTCTGCATATCTTCTGCAGACCGAAGCATGTATTTTATGATTGGGGTGCCTTAGGTATTTATTTCAGCTTCAAGCATGTAGCATGGACCGTGTGCCAGGTAATAAACGGGATAGAACAGGTTCCTGTGTCTCCGCATGGGGCTTTGAGGCGGCTCCCCCCTCGCCCGTAGGTGTACCGCTGGGTGGAACAGGCCGGCTGGGTGCTGCAGGGGCTCAGCGAGCAGCGACAGCATGGACAGCTGTGCGACGTGGTGCTGGTGGCAGACGACCAGCGCGTACCCGCGCACCGCGCCCTCCTCGCCGTCTCCAGCCCCTACTTCCAGGCCATGTTCACGCTGGGCATGCGCGAGGAGCACCAGGCGGAGGTACAGCTGGTGGGGGCCTCCTACGTGGGCCTCAAGGCCGTGGTGGACTTCCTGTACAGCGGGGAGTTGCCATTGGACGGGGGCAACATCGACTACGTGCTGGAGACGGCACACCTGCTGCAGGTGTGGCGTGCCGTGGACTTCTGCTGCGAGTACCTGGAGAAGGAGGTGAGCGAAGACAACTACCTTTACCTGCAGGAGCTGGCGCTGCTGTACAGCCTGGAGCGGCTGGAGGCGTACATCGACCGCTTCGTGCTGGAGCGCTTCGCGACGCTGTCGTTCACGCCCGACTTTCTGCGCGACGTGCGGCTGCCCAAGCTGACGGCCTACCTGGCCAGTGGGCAGGTGGAACACGAGAGCGAGCAGGCCCTACTGCAGGCCGCCCTGCAGTGGCTGAGCCAGCAGCCCGACCGCCAGGCCCACACCCGCCAACTGCTCTCTCACATCCACTTCCCCCTGATCCCGGCCGCCGAGCTGCGGGGCCGAGTGCTGCCGGCCGTCCGCTCGCTACTGCCCCCGGAGGTGGCCTGCGAGGCCCTAGTGGAGGAGGCGCTGGCCTACCACGAGCGCACCAGCGCGCAGCCACTGCTGCAGACGCTGCGCTCCACCCTGCGTGGCGGCACGGATTGCCTCCTGCTGGTGGGAGGCGAGGTGTCGGAGCGCGGCGAGGAGCTGAGCGCCGACGTGTGCCGGCTGGACGGCGACGCTGGGTGGACGGTGGAGACCCAGCTGCCGGCCCGCCGGAGCCACCACTGCATCGCTGTCCTTGGGGGCTTCGTCTTCACGGCTGGGGGTAGCTCGTCCCGGGACAATGGCGGCGACGCTGCCAGCAACCTGCTGTACCGATACGACCCACGCCACAACCAATGGACCAAGGTACGCCCCAATATGCAGCCTGGCTGTACAAATGATTGGGGCCCCCGAGTAGCGTCAAAGGAACAAAAGCTTCAGAATCCACAGTGGGCGGGGCTTCTGTGCTGTACCAGTCACTGCAAAGTTTACTCCATACCCATTGGTTGCCGTCTTGGTTGCCATTTTGTGATTGGCTGTTCAGTGAGCACACCCACTCTGGGTTTTTAAGCCAGCATCACACTTATTTGCATATCCCTATGGTGGCTGTTCGTTGCTAATCCCCCTCCCAAATTTTGTCTCTCCAGGGCGCCCCAATGAACCAGAGGCGTGTGGATTTTTACCTGGGGGCGGTTGGGGACTGTCTAATCGCCGTGGGGGGACGCAATGACAACGGTGCTCTGTCCTCGGTGGAGGTGTACCAGCCATTAGAAGATAACTGGACCTATGTGGCAGGACTCCCTAGGTAAAGTTCGCACATGGATTTCCTACCCCCCCCGCCTCCCCCCCGCCCAGCTAACCACGGCTTGCTTCTGCAGGTTCACCTACGGCCACGCCGGCACCTCCCATAAGAACCTGATCTACATCTCGGGAGGCCACGACTACCAGATCGGGCCGTACCGGCGGGACGTGCTGAGCTATGAGCCGGGGGCCGACGCGTGGGCAGAGCGCCGGCCCATGGGTGTGGCCCGCGGCTGGCACTCCATGGCCTCGCTGCACCAGCTCATCTACGCCATCGGGGGCAGCGACGACCGGGAGAGCAGCATGGAGCGCTTCGACATCCTGAGCGTGGAGGCCTTTGACCCAGCGAGCGAGCAGTGGACCCGGGTGGGCCCTCTGCTGCAGCCCAACAGCGAGGCGGCCGTGGCCTCCTGGGGGGGGCGGCTCTATGTGCTGGGCGGCTACAGCTGGGAGAGCATGGTCTTCTCCAGCAGCACGCAGATCTACGACCCGGCCAAGGGTCAGTGGGCACGGGGGCCCGACCTGGCCAAACGTATTGCGGGGGCCTCGGCTTGCGTGTGCCAAGTCAAGCCCCGCCCCTGCAGCCCAGACGGGAAGAAGGGGGCACACCGGAGCAAGAGTGCACACAGCGCCCCCCAGTGGCATGGCAGGTGACTGACAGAGGGGAAAAAGGAGGAACGTGGCAGATGAAAGCTAGCCAAAGGGGGTGTGGCAGATGAAGGGCAGCCCCCATCAGCAGAGTAAGGAAGACTGTCACACTTAACGGACTAACCAAAGAAAGCACAAAGTTTCCGAAATCCCCTACCAAGGTTAAACACATGCCCTACGCAGCCGTGTCGTTTACATTCCATGCCCACTTCTTCAGTATTACCCTTAAAATGACTGTTTCTCTTTGCGGAGGGAATCTCCTCATATTTAACATCCAGTGCTGCACGGAGATGTTGTTATGGCAACGGCGTTTACCCTGCGTTGATCTGTGTGTCACGCATGTCGCTGTGTTCCCGTGTACTGTAACCTACATGTCTTCTTTGTCCTTGAAGCACAAACCAGCCCTTTGAGTCAATCTCCTTTATTCCTGATCCATCACAACTCTCCATATACAGCAATGATATACGATAATTGAAAATAGTGGTCTTCTGGGGGGTGTCTTCCAGGGGTATTCTCCAGCCAACTATTGCCCCTGAGGTGCTGTTGAATGGGGAGGTATGGGTGCCTTATTTGAAGGGGTAATATGGATGGGACTTCAACCTGGAGCAAAGACATTTCCGTTCATTTGCCCGGAACGTTTGTCCAAAGTGACATGTGAGGCAAATGGCACATTACAGAGATATGTGCAGTCGCTCAAGGAGTCGACTGGGCATGAGTGTGGCCAGGCTGAGCTTCCAGTGAACGCCCAGGTATAATGAAGGCAGCATTGGAGCAGGAGCTGCACACAATCTAAGGAAATACCTAATAAGACACCTATTCAACCACCAGAAAGTGCAACAGTAAGAGCATCCAGGGTATTTGGAGTGGTCCCTTCAGCATTATTAGACAGTCAGAATCAGATGGGAGCCGTAATTATTACTGCCTGAAACAGCTGTTACTACTCCGCGATACGTGAGAAAAATGAATATTTTACCGTGTGTGTGTGTGTGTGCGGGAGAGCACAGAGGCTTGTGTGTGTGAAAGAGATGATATAGATACCTAATCTGTGTGTGTGTCTTTAAGAGAAGTCAGAATGGCATTTGTGTCTATAAAGGTTCATGACAGACAGGTGTCCCTTACGAGCTGATGTCACAGGCCTTCCAGCCTCTGTTGAGACCTCTCAATGCCATCATATCTTCCTCGTCCAGGGAAAAATCAAAGATCTGAAAGCCAGACAGATGGGCGGGGCTTATTCTCACAGGAAAAGTGTTATGATGTCACACACAGCTGGGCTCCATGCTTCAGAAATAAACACACATTCCAGGAAAAGAGTTACAGGGCATTTGCTTTAATGGCTTACACTTATTTGTTTTTATTGTTCTTCTGTTGGTTAGCTGAGGAATTTTAATATGCAGTGTTATTAAGATGGATTTTGGGGTAGGCTGCTGGAAGCCACCACTGCATTGCAGCTGGGACCAGCTCCGTCGGAGTTACCGTCCACCCTCTGTATGGTATTTATGTAAGTGTGCTGCGCTTACGTGTGTGCGTCGCTGAGGCCGGGGGTCACGGTTGTGAAAGGGCCTGTTAATTCCAGGCATAAGCTTGACATGAAAATAGTGGGGGTGGACTTGGGGAGGAGGGTCACCTTGGTGTTCTCCAGGATGTGATTGGGCTTGACACTCTTTGGGATCACCGCAATGTCCTGCTGCACGTGGTACCTCAGGAGCACCTTTTCAGGAGGAGGGACATAAGATGGGCCATAATTCATAATTGAATCAGTAGGTGACAGCAGAGAAGGCTTAGTGGGTTAGGGTGCTGTGCCAGTCTATGGAAGATTGCTGGTTCAAGCCCCAGACCACTCTTACCATTCTGTCTGGCTTAGTGGGTTAAGATGGTCTTCCTGTCCTAAGAAGGTCATTGGTTCAAACCTCGCATTTGATCCTTATTTGATCCTTGAGCAAGGCCTTTAACCCCCAGTTATTCCAGGGATTGCCTGACCCTGCTTTCAGAAATGTACATCACTTTGGATAAACCATCTGCTAAATAAATTTAAAACTTGTTAAATGTGCCATTGTTATGCCTGCTTGTGCTCACTTTAATAATAATGCAATATGCAATAGACACTGCTAAATCAAATTAGCAAGGTAAGTACTTTTTTTTAAGAATATAATCAGATTTGCCATCGAGTCCAAAAACACATAAGAGGCCAATGTTCAACTTACAACCTTTGTGTTGACCGTTATGTAGATATGCTTTTGGCCAGAGTGAGATACAATTGAGTAAACATGGCCAGACAGTCCCTGCAGCAGTTGGGGGTTAAGGGCTTTGCTCAAGCACCTAATAGGTCAGATTAATTTCTGAATTCTAGTGTTTGAACCAATGATCTTCTTATCACAGGAAGACCATCTTTGCCCACTGAGTCATACAAGCACTTTTTAGTGAAAGGTGGAAGAGAGAATCTACCATACGGTGTCCCTCACCTGTGCGGGTGTCCCTCACCTGTGCGGGTGTCCTCCTGTGCTGCACAGCGACGCCCTTCACCACAGGGTCCTCCAGCAGCTTTTCAGGGTCCCTGTCGCCACGGTGACTGCAGAGTACCCCAGATAAATAAGAAATCTAGTGAAAAAATACACCCATCCATCTCCCATAAGAACTTAAGCAGTATAGATTATAGCAAGTCTGGAGCCCACCTCAGACAGACTGTGGCGAGAGTGACAAGATGCCAAGGCATTCTAACTCTTTAGAATTATGAATTGGATGGCTACATTTTCAGTCAAATATATAAAGTTAAATTTGAATCTTTGAGTAAAATGAGTCAATAAAAATGTACATATAAAGGTACATATTTCCGATATCTACTGTCCACCATATTCTAAGTCAATGCTACGCCTTTAGAATTTTCATTTGCAAATCTTGGTGGTGTGTACCACCATCCAGAACCTCAGGGGGTTATGAAAGTTAGGTTCATGGAAATATTTTGAGACAACTCTATTGCATAATTTTTGCCTGTTGTTCTCCTCAGAGTTTCTAGGCCTAGTTTAAGTTTAAGCCTAAGCAATTCAGAGTGAGACGATGGGTTTTTCTAGCGCACTCGCCATACCATGTTAAGGTTCTATGGTGTTGCATTGGCCTGAACTTGAGGTTGTTGTCCTTCTGAGCGCTCCGACGTGGTTTAGGTTTTAAGCTGACGGAAGCATGATCACCTGCACAGTTTGCCTGCACTTTGCTCTGTGTGTTGTCTCAGTACTGGCAAGGTTCCCGGTCTCTGCAGACACGGTACCTAGTCTAGAACGTTCCAATTTTGTGCCTTATTACCACAAGCTTCTCACTGGGCTCTTTATTTTACTAACTACTTCCTTCTGTTGATGTGAAGTATTAATGCCCATTTCAATAGGAGATTAATACCAGCCATGTAAATATTCTGCTTATCATTTTCATTGCATATTAAAATATGGAATTGGGTTCCATGGCATTAAACAGTGACAGGATGTTGAAAGTAGAGATGAGAGCTTTAGTTTGACCCACAGTTCCTTGGGTCTTCCCGGGGAACCAAATGGACTGTAAGCTGTGAGGGCGATGTTCCGGGATTTGCAGAACTGGATCAGCTCCGACTGCACCAAGTAGGGGTGCAGTTCCACCTGTGAGAAAGGTAACGACTCTGCAGGAATGCCAACACAAACAGACTGGAAGGGAAGACTCACGTTGGCAGGTACCCTGTAAAGTTTCTTTAAGTAGTACAGTCTTTTAAAATGTATAACTCTCTGTAAAAGAGCATGTGTAACTGCACAAGTAAGACGAGTAACAAATAAATAGGAGCTTTGAAAGAATCAATTATCGAGCTCAGGCAAAGACTGAATGATAAACACCATTCGCCGTCAGATGACCTTGAGCAACAGCGGAGTAAATATTGACCCTCAACAACTGAACGGCCATGGTTGTGACGCATGGACAGTGTTTGGTCCAGCCACAAGAGTGAACGAATGAGGAGAATGAAGGTGTGAATGTGGCGAAAGGAGAGATAAGCAGCTTGCGATACCTGATTGACGGCAGGAGGCACCTTGGCCACAGAGAGCAGCCTCTCCAGCTGGCTGATGTTGAAGTTTGACACGCCGATGCTCTTCACTTTGCCAGAAGACTGCAGAGCTTCCATCTCCTGCAACATGCGATGATTTTTTTCGGCAACGCGGCCAGTCTGCTAGCAAGCACGCCACGTTCATGACACTAGGAAATTTAGAGGGCTCTAATCCCTCCTACATTCCACACACCCAGTTAAGGCTCCTCAGTGCCCACTGACCACCAAGTACTGACATTGCCCCCACTGGTAAAGTCTCCCCCAGCCTCAAAGACCACCACTACCCCCACCTCCCCCCCTCAATGATGCTGCTATTTGTTGTCTGTTTGCTGTTTTTTTATTACATTTGCACTACATTGCACACTACACTTTATCTGTATTATATTGTATTGTATTCTGCTGTTGACATTATGCATTAATGTATTATCTTTGCATTTATGTGTAGCACCATAAGGGGCCCAAGGGAAACAATATTTCAATGCACTGTGCACTTGTACGTGGATGTGTGACAATAAAGAACTCGAGTCTCATGTCTTGAGTCTTTTACTTATGTCTGTAGCTCCACAAGTAGAGCATTGGGCTTGTGTGATCAAATCCCAGGGAGCTCACGCTAATTGTAACCAGAGGTGTCAATTTCAGGTCCATAAAGTACAAATCCAGACCAAGACTTTGTTTCAACCAACTAGTTGAGCACTCTGTGACTGTGACTCTTTATGCTCAACTGCTTGGTTGAAACAAAATCCTGGTCTGGATTTTTACTTTCTGGATCTGAAATTGACACCTCTGATTGTAACCCTAGTCACTTTGAATGAAAGCGTTAAATAAATGTCTGTTATCCTTATGTGAGGTGCACACCCATAATTTCTTTTCGTTAGCTACATCTAGCTACTACAGGGTAGGACCCACTTGTACCTCCAGAAACGCTACAGGGGTAGACGAGTTTTACATTCAGAGAATTATCTCTGCACACCACTGTCTGAGATGTTATTTTTGTACTTTAAAGAGTCTGGCCCTTCTCCAGAACAAGGTATATCCACCCACAAAACTGTCAGTAGTTGGAGGTTTTTTGTGTATTGCGTCATTTTCTGCAACATCTAGATACTAGCATGTGAACATCCCTGGAAAGAGGCTGTTTGTGAGATGCCAGGACAACCACATCTGGCATCAGCAGCACATTCAAGATTGGCTTATGCATCAGATCCACAATAATCAGCCATACATCAAACGAACCTCTTGACCCTGTCTGCATGCTCTATGCATTCAGCTGCAGCTACAGGAGTCGCTATTTGGTGGGCAGTGTATTTGCATTAGCGGGCAAGTGTACATTGCAAGTTAGCCGCTAAGTGTATATCATGCTATAGTGTTAGTTTTTTCATGATCCTTTTAATTTTGCTGTAAAGGTCCAGCTGCCATCTGGGGCGACAGTGTATAAATGTCATTACCTTCCATACATCCACATAGTCAGTGTCTGTGCTGAGGATTGTGCCGTCTTTCTCTGGAAAGAGCTCATCGTCCTTTCTCTGAAGGGGCGGAAGGCAGTGTCAGGTCATTAGCGGGAAGGGAAACTTGTGTTTTTTTTTACACTGTGTCTTTGCTGTTAGTCATACCTGGAGGCTGACAGGGAAGTGTATAAGATAAAGGTCCAGGTATTCAAGCTGCAGGTCGCTCAGGGACTTGCTGAGGCACAGTGGCACGTCATTGGGGGCATGGTATGTGCACCACAGCTATGGAGAAAGAATGACCCTGTTACCCTCAGGAATGTGGATCTCTAACATGGCTTTTCTGTTGCTGCTGATTTGCTCGCTCACCTTGCTGACGATGAACATGTCCTCACGCCGGATGATGCCCTGGCCCATCTTGGCACGGAGGGCACTCCCCACCTCCACCTCGTTGCGGTAGCTGTAAGCGGTGTCGAGGTGTCGGTATCCGGCGGCGATGGCTGCTTCCACGGCACCTTGAAACATCTCTGAGCTGCAGGTCTGGTCAGCGAACCAAGTTGAGAAAATCAGCAGCCGAGAAACACCCACGTGTCGGCAGAACTTTCAACACACACCTCATGTGAACACGCAGGATCATGGGAAAAACATGCAATGCCAAGAATGGCCACAACTATAAGGGGCCTGCCAAAATCCACGACCTCAGGAAACCAGCCCGAAATGTAGCCGTTGTTTCACATTCAGAACACATTCATTCTGTGTTTCCTGCTGGGAATTTCTTTGGGTGTCCTGTTTGTACCGCGCACTTGATTTATTAGTGCCAGAAATGATTGTTACAGAAAACACAATAGCACAGAGTTCTTTCCCCATGGTGATTTAATTAAATTCATTCATTCATTCATCTTCCTATACCACTTGTCTGATGCAGGGTCTTGGGCTTCCCGAGTCTATCTCAGAAACAACGGATGCGAGTCAGGGAACAACCCAGGATGGGGTGTTATCATTACATTTTAAGCATAAAACAATATCTATTTCAGCTGATGTCACATGATGCAGCCCATCGATCCTGATGGATTTAGGGTGGGTCATGTACAATTGACCTTTTATCAAATACAACAGAAAGAAAACAGATCTGTGGATTGACATGGGAGTTTTTCAAAGACCTAAATGTCAGGATCACTGAAGGCATCATGTAGCCTGAAGAGCCATACGTCAGGTGGTATCAACACACACCTCACATTCACAGCAGCGCATAACGGCCGAGGCGAAGGTCAGCAAAATGACAGAGGAAGATTCACTTCTGATGGAGATTCACTTTCCCGTTGTGTTTATGACTGCTGTTTAACCATTATGGGATATTATACTCATGAAATTGATTAGCAAACACTTTAGGTTCATTATGTTTGTTGGGATGTTTAATTTCTGTACAGATTCAAAGAAAAGCCACATTAGCACTCAATGCATGCAGAAAGTTGTGCGTGCATTCTGGTGTGTAAACCAAAATTAGAACTGAATAGAATTCTGCAGAAAAAAGAGGGATGGGAAAAGAAAAAGAATGAGGAAGGAGAAAAGCAAAAGCAGACACACCTTCCATGTCCCCAAGCCCAGCAGAGGCATGTGAGCACCGTCATTCAGCTGGATAGTCCGTCTTGGTGGGCTCTCGTCATCCATACTGGATTTGCAGGCAAACCATGGGCAGGAAGGCCCGTGAAGTTCCCTCTCACCTTCTTTCCTTAAATACTCCTTACCTTCCTTTCACTCTCACGCCCTTCTGCTCCCTCTCACTGCTCTTAATGCCGCTCTGCTGTGTTTTGCTGGTTAATCATTGAACCCAGAGAGCTGCTTTAAGGGCCGCAGTTTAAAGTGTTAGTGTCAGTTTGGGCGTGCGTGTTTGTGTGTGTATTAAACACAGAGAGACAGAGGAGGGCTGAAGGTACGTGTGTGTGTGTGTTTGTACGTGACAGGGACACCATTTATGATGATGACAGTGAGTGTGTATGCTTTTAGTCACAATGTATGTTTACATGTGCAAACTGACATGGGGGCTATTGAGAGATTGCTTCATTTAAAGCTATTTAGATTTTTCCATATTTATACAACTAGACATTTGTGGCCTAGTAATTCAGGTATGGTATACCATATTATTACATATAAATAGAATTATAACCAAAGATTTGCATATAAGTAATTCACCTGCTTTAGAGGAACTGTTGTATGAAGTAGCAATCAGGATGTGGTAAGCATGCATGATGGACTAGGCCAGTGCCCCAGGTTCTTGGGCTAATGGGGACCTCAGAGCAACATGAATAGTGTAAGCGAAACACTACAACCCTCATACCCAATGCAAGCTGACCACACAGGCCCTCTGCATATAAAGCAAGAGATGACCACCAGGGCCTAAGGGCCCTTTGAGATATACAACACAAATTAACCATTAGGGCCCTTAGGCCCTTATGCATATACATTGTGAGAATCCAGATCCTTTAAGTCAGGGCTCTTCAAATCTGGCCCTTGATTCCAAATCCAGGCTTTGTTTTCAGTTTTCCCAGGTAGTTAGTTTAATAATTGCTGATTCTGATTGGCCACAAAGGTTTCACAGGTAAAGGACGCTGGAAACTCAGCAGGGCTCGGCCCTTGAGGACCGTGATTTGAATAGCCCTGCTTTAAGTGGTCTGTGCATCCAGTCTGTATGTGGCCCAATCCAGCACCTCCAGTACTGGGATGAGGCGTTTTAACCAATGCTTGCTAGGGCTGGTACTACTGCCGTCCCTTTCTCCAGAGGGAGCTTCTGCTTTGCAAAAACCTTTTATTTCCTTAGTAATATCTATTTAGCACATGAGCCGTTAAGATAAGTCATTAAAGTATATGGTCATTAAAAAACATACTATGTTTTCCCACTTTCCCACTGAAAGTATGCACGTGCAAAGGTAACTTGTGTACGAATTAATAATTCTGATAAACACTGAATTGTGGACTGCATGGATCTCCCAGAAATATAATCAAAGGGTAAATACAACTGTACATAAACTCATACAATAATTACATAGAAACTGTCAAATATGCCAGTACTGCTCCAGGAATTAAATGCTAAACTAAATGAAACTAGAGGGATGAAATGAAGTTCAGAGGGAGCTGAACACTGTGTACCACTAGCTTCTATTACGCATTTACCTTTTCATATCTACAGAACTCTTATCTCTGTTTTACCTAAAAACATCCTGATAGGTCAACATCAGAGATGCCATCTATACATTTGCTTAATGACATCAAAAACACCAATGTTGAAAGAAAAAAAAGAAACGCTAATTTTGTAGTCCTGGAGGAGAGTTGGGAAAGGCATGGATGAACAAGGCCCTAGATTTTAGAAAGAGAGGTCCAGCAAATCCGAGTGTCCATCCATCCACACATGTTGGGCACTAAGATTAGTTGCACTAGCAGATTAGCTGTGATAGAACTAAACTTAGGTTGTAGGTTTGAACAAAAGAAGCCACTGCTGATCCAAGTATATACTACTGTATGTATTCAGTGTAATTGTGTGTGTATACAGGAATACCAGTGTAAAACTGTATAAAGCTAAACAACTACCATGGATATATCCCACAAACCGAAAAAGCACTGTGGTATCCATGTACTTCCATACTTACAAATAAACACCAGATTTATTGTATTTTAACAGTGAACTAAAATAACCTGAGCAACCTGGGCCTCAGCAGCTCACTGTGCACCTGGGTAACGGACTTCCTCAGCAACAGACCCCAGAACGTCAGGATGGGAGACCGCATCTCCTCCACCCTCACCCTGAACACAGGCATGCCGCAGGGGTGTGTCCTCAGTCCCCTCCTCTATTCCCTTTCCACTTTCGACTGCTCTCCCATTCACACGAGCAGCACCATTGCCAAATGTGCAGATGACACCACCGTTGTGTGACTGCTTGACGACGAGTCGGCCTACAGGGAGGAGGCTCAGCAGCTAGGGCCATGGTGGGACAGCAATAACCTGGACCCGAATACATCCAAGACTAAGGAGATGATGGTGGACTACAGGAGAGCCAAGCGGGCTGAGCACTCTGCCCTCTATATTGACGGAGAAGAGGTAGAGAGGGTGGAGAGCTTCAAGTTCCTTGGGGTCCACATCTCCGCCGACCTCACCTGGTCCACAAGCATCTCTCACCAGGTGAGGAAGGCACACCAAAGAATGCACTTCCTCAGGAAGATGCGTCAGGCCCACCTCCCCCAACGGCTGCTGACCAACGTTTACTGCTCCACCATCGAGAGTCTCCTCACCTACCTAGTGTGGTTCAGTAGCTGCACTGAGGAAGACAGGAAGAACCTGCAGCAGGTGGTAAGGGCGGCAGAGCGGGTAATCGGAGCGGCACTACCCCCCCTCAAGGATATTTACACTGGCAGACTCCACTGAAGAGCCAGTAACTTCATCAAAGACTCCTCACACCCTGGACACTACCTTTTCTCCCCTCTCCCTCTGGCAGACGCTACAGGTCAATCAGAGTAAGAACAAAGAGACTGAACAACAGCTTGTACCCACAGCCAGTGCCCACCCCCCACCCCCTGGATGAATGTTTCTGTGAAACAATCCACCGCCTTGAATGACTGTCTTCTATGCATTACTGTGCTTAGGGCAGATCATTAAGCACACACTACCTCATACTGTACACATTGTACTCAGACACTCATACTGTACACATTGTACTCAGACACTCATACTATACACATTGTACTCAGACACTCATACTGTACACATTGTACTCAGACACTCATACTATACACATTGTACTCAGACACTCATACTGTACACATTGTACTCAGGCACTCATACTGTGATAGGATGGCTGTTTCTTTTCGTGTGTTGTTCTTATTTATTATCATAACTTATGCTGCTAAACAGAGAGCTGCTGAACTGTTTTTCACTGTCTCTGTAATAGTGACAATAAAGATCTATCTAAAACACTGAATATAACTAGCATGCTGACAAACTAAACGATGACATTCACACAATAATGAATACAAATTAATCTACACAATATTAAATGATGAACACCATTTATTTTTGAACTACTTATTCAAAATGCAAGTAATATTCTATACACAAAACAGCTCTATACATGAGTAAATATTGTATAAATTTTATTTAGCTTATGATTCAAATGGTTTTCTAAATACATTCAAATGTGATTTTTTTATATATGAATACTTTGAAACTAGTACAAAACACATAGAAGCAACAGACAGGATCTCATTCCCAGCAAAATTGTATATAAATATAAATATATCTGATCGGAACTGTAGTTAGGGTGGCATGTAGGGTCTGCTTTGTGTGTGCGTAATTTATGTGTTTTCCACATGATTGCATAGGTTTAATGCCGCAGTCAGCCCTGAGACATGTGGTTCCATGGTCACTCTTAATTACCTGAGATGTATGCATGCATGTGCCCTGTAATGGACTGGCATCCTGCTCAGGGAATCCCCCCAACTAAAAACCCTAGGCTGCCTGGGACGAGACCCATGCCAACCCTGACCAGGATAAGCAGTTAGAAGACAGCCCATTGAAGTTCAAGAGTAGCTGTAGTCTTGCTTTAGCCAGTGATAAACTCAAGATATTTTCAACAAGCTGCAAACAGATTACCCAGCATTCAGCTGCCTGGAGTTTCACTGATTTATCTTTCACATTACACCAAATCAACCAGCAAAAAGGCCACCATGATGGAGAAGGCGTGTGACTGTACTGAAGAAAGTCAAAAGGCCAAGTGTACATCCTCACCACTAGGTGGCCCATAACCTACCCTATCATATGTGCAACGGTCTCGTTATGCCTAGGTTGCAAAACAAATAAATTATAACTTCTGAGTTTATGGCTATAGTTAGACAAGCCAAATTAGATTACAATCTAATGTGTATCCTGACACAGTCTTGACATACCCGAAAGAAATTTCCTATTCTAACTGGCCGTTTGATTTGGATAACATTTAAAATGGGTGTAAAGCTTTATGTATATTATGAAGTACAAGTGATTCTGGTTATTCATATCAAACCATACAGCATGGAATTTGCATGGACTATACCACTTACTGGGGATGGGGGTGTTCACAACCTAAGGGAATATAGACTGTCTGCAGCTGGACCAGGTCTGCAGTGTTCCTCCTGTTAAAAAGGCCATTTGCTTCTCTCCCCCTTTTGAGTTCTGCCATTTGTAGCCCCCTCCTCCCTCACTGATCCAGATCATTGGCTTCCTGGCTCTGTGGCCTGTAGTGCTCCTGGCAGAACTCCCGAATACGAAGGCATGCTTCCACCATCATGTCCTCCGGTACCGTCACCACAATCCGGAAATAATTGGGGTACTCAAAAGCCTAGGGACAGAAGCAGCGGGGTCATTGAGGACACATCGTGGATTACATTTTAAATTTCCCTTTAATTCTTAATTTTATTTTAATTCTTTTTATTTACCCCCGCCCCATTTATTGTCAAGTGGTAAGGGTAGCGTTACCGTTGCTGGGAGACAGAAGACTGACTGTTCGGTCACTAGACGCTCTGTGAATTCCACGTCGTTTTCAAACTCAGGGAAGTTCTCCATCTCAATCCCCACCTACACAAAGCGAACATGCAAACATGTATAGAATCTCTGAACACTAGGGACAAGCAAAGGTTTGGGCATGCCTCCATTGTAACTTTCTCACTGCCCAGACTGGTTTCTAGAGTAAATGGGACTCACCATGAGGTACATGGCTCCTGAGGGTCTGATGGGAGTGAGTCCTGGTACACTGGACAGTGCCGAAAAGCAGATCTCTGAGTTGGACTGATAGACCAGAAGATGGGAGCAGGAAGTCAAAGGAAGAGGATTGAAAGTTAAATTATCAGTTTTTCTAAAACTCAGAAGTCCTCACTTTCTTTCCAGGCATTTAATCTGGGTTGGTGACTGATCCCCTTGCTCCATCTCACCTTCAAGAAGCCGACAGTGTCGTGGTAGAACTCCTGAGGCGTGTCGTTCAAAATGCTCTCCAGTGCCCCCTGGACGATTGTACAAGCTCCCAGAATCCTCTGGCTCAGCCTGACCAAGCCTTCCCAGATCTGAAAGCCAGAGAACCATCGTTGTGTTGGCAGTTTGTGGAGAAATAAGAATTGTGTATAAAGAGGCATAACGAAGAAAGTAAAAAGTGTGTGATTTTGTTGAAAGTATAGCTTCCAAAAATTTCTGAAGATTGACCAAGCACAGCATCAGAAGGAGAGGAGCAGGCTGTGTGTGTGTGTGTGTGTCGCAGGTAGGCTGCATACAGCCAAGCTCACCTCTGAGCCAAAAGCCTGGTTCCGGTCCTGTATGAGGATCCAGCCCAGCCTCCAGCCAGGCACCAGCCAGCGCTTGGCCAGGCCGCCACACGACAGAATGGGCACGTCCCTGCTGAGGGGGGCCATGGAGTAGAAGGTGTGCTCTGGAAACACCTGAAAAGGGGCAACGTCATTTTACAAAGGAAGCAGAGCCCCCAAGAAAGAGCCCACCAGAAAGAACACAAATTAAGCCAGTTTGGGCAGACGGGCAAGAAAATAACTCTGCTACTCAGAGATAATTTCTTCAGGATGCTACACCAGTTTCCCAGCCCAATTCTTGGGGACCCCGAGGTCCACATTTTTGCTCCTTCCCAGCTCCCTGCTGGACATTCCACATTTTTACTCCCTCCGTGACTGAACAAAAATGCAAAGTCACAATGGCAACTGGTTCTTATTAGTGTTGAGGGTATGTGGTGGGGGCGGGATAGCGTGACATCCCTGACAATGTGATTGACTGAAGCAGACTGACAGACAGATGAGGTAACTGCCTAAGGTAATCTACCAGCTGGGGTAATTGATAAGGAACTCATGGGCATTTTCACAGTCCTGGATGTATGCCCATTGGAGTCAACGACTGGAGTCAGAGGCTAAGAAAAAGTCACCTAACATGTTACAAAAATACAACATAACGTCACACACCTATAAAAAAATGCGATTATTCTCAGATTCATTTAGGTCTTTGGTAGAACCTGCTCTGAGCAAAACAATGTCCCTCCTGGATTTAACAAACCCATTGTATTCACCGCCTGCCTCCACACCCAAGCTGGGCGAGACTCCACTTGGATGTTGGACAGGGCCATGTCAGAGAAAACTGTTTTGATTTCCTTGACACCAGGAATGTGCTTCGCTGGTGCCATGTGAACACCAGAGCTGCACCCTGTCTTTCGCCAAGTGCTAGATATCCTTCTATAAACCTCCCTGATCCTAACCCAGCAGCCAAATCCATACACCAAACCCAAATCTCAACACCCACAACCACCACCACAGTCAAACACCAAACCACGCAGGAGCTGCACCCTAAAGCTGTTTCTTCACATGAGAATGAATATGGGCTTTACTGCAATAATTTTCAGCCCGCTGAACTCACCATGTCCCCATAGATTTCATCAGCCAGGATGGGAATGCAGTGTCTGGAGGCAACTGGGAGGAAAGACAAAGGGTGAATCAGAACGAAGACAGAGGGAGCCAAAAGATCGAGCAGACACGTTACGCGGCCCAGAGGAATCACCTGCCAGGATGTCCTGCAGGTGTTCCTTGCTGTAGACGGAGCCACAGGGATTCGAGGGGTTGTTGACAATTATACAGGAGGTCTTATCATCGATCAGTCTCTCCAGGTGCTGTAAATCGATCTCCCAGGACTTCTCTGGCTAAAATGACATGCAAGAAACATCCACTATCAGTTCCCGCACAGTAAACCTTGTTAATTTTGCAAGTCAATATTAAATTCTATTGTTTTCGATGACTACTCAGTAACCAATTTAAGGTGCTGAAAGATGAGTTATAGTATAGTTATTATAGCATAGTATAGTTATAGTTATAGTTATACAACAGTGCAAATATATCAAGGAAAACATTTTTTCTTTCTGCTAAAAGAATTAAAAATGATTTTGACATGAAGTTCATTATACTTGGTAAAAAAAAACATTAGATTTATGATTAAAGTGTGTCTCCATTACAAAATCATTTAAGGATACTCCATACTACCTAAAATCACAAATGCTGATTGCCTAACAGACAATGACATGTGTAGATGACGCCATCCAAATTTTAAAGTGCTTAAACATAAAAGTGTTAATAATAGACAAGCCTGAATAGAGAAGAATGTATTTTACTAGATGTTTCTCTCGCATACACATACTTTCCCTGTCAGTCAGTCTTTAGTACCTTTTGTCCCCGCCCCTTTTTGCTAGAGGCCCCAGCTTCTGATTGGCTGTAGCTGGGGGTGTGAGAACAGGCGAGGTATGGGGAGCAGAGGAGCCTCTTTTCTAACAACTAATTAGTGCCAGATGTACATCTTCTCTGCAGCAGAAGTAGGGAGGAGATTTTTCATCCAATCCCATCACAACCTCCTCTTTCCACCCCCAGCTCCATCACCCTAAAACTTCCCTTTTCCATCCCCATACTTGGCTGTACAGCACATATCAGTCAACGGTCTCCATTCCAGAACTTACCAAAAGATTGTAGTGCTTCACGTGGATGCCAAGGGAGACAGCAAGTGTTTTGTAGAGGGAAAATCCAGGACAGGGAACAAGGATGTTCTGCCCTGGGTTGGACAACACGTTGATAGCCAGCTCAATGGCCTGACTGCAGCCGCTGGTTAGAATAACATCCTGGTGAAGAAACACACAGATATGTACAGTAAGAATGAAACAAGGAGTGGAAACAAGTAAAAAAAACTTGGGTGAAAACGACATCAAATGCCACATAATGAAGTGATTAACTGTGCAAGAAGCCTATTAGGCAGGAGGGGTCAAGTACAATTGTAGCCTGTGAGATGCTGGACATGGGAGCTGCTGGCGGAAGCTGGTGAAGTGGCATGATGGGAAGTGAGAAGGTGATGCGACTGACCTTGGCCTCCAGAGGGGCTTCTGGGCAGCTGTAGAAGTTTGCTACCACTTCTCTGCTCTTCTGATAACCTTTTCAACACAGGAAAAAGTCACACATTTTGAAGGTGATTCTGGGAAACAATCTTCAAGTTACAAAAGAGATCAGAAGCTTTCAAGAGTTCCACTTGATTCAGCTTCAGCCTTGAACCTTATCCGTCTGTCCACATCCCATAATGCCAGCCGAGGCATCTACCCAGTTATAACTTTACTGTCCCTCAGATCTCATCAACAGAATGTGTTAAGGTTGTACCTCTCTTGACTCTTACCTACAGACGGAGCATAGCCATTGTACTTGTGTGAGTCAATCGCATCTTTCATGGCCTGAAGGACCTTGTCATCTGTAGGCAAGTTCCCAAATACAGTAGGATCTCCTGAAGAAGTACATGCACACACAGGAGGAAAACGTAAAATGGAAAATGTATAACATGCAGCATTCAAGAAACTAACTAGATGAACAGTTTGACGATGGGACTCACCGATGGACAGGGCAATCATAGGCTTGTCGGGATTGGGAGTGATCTTCATGCCATCCACAATGGCACGGATGGGGTTCAGTGTGTTCTTGCACATCTCCGAGGCTCTAATGTTCCACCTCTTTTTACGGATCTTAATCTTGTCCGAATGGACGTTGCCATTCACGTTGACAGTGTGAGCATGTTTGGTATGAACACCATTCCCGTTCATATGAACCATGTAACACTTGCTCTCCATGTTTCAGCTAAAAATAGTGAAAGGGAAAGGGGAACATTTGTTGTCTTTTCTGATAACCTGTATTCTTATTTTCTGATTATATTCTTCTTGCATGTACAGTACTGTGCAAAAGTCGTAGGCAGACAAAAAAAATTATGTCTAAATGATCTTAATGTTGGTGTAAAACTGTGTTAGCTTAGCCATTTCAAGCCCCCTCCTAAATTCACCAGAGGATTTGCAGCAACCATTCAATAAAGCCATGTATTTTCGACTTCACCACTACCCCACCCCATATGGCTAATCAATACCTCACAGTCTTTTTAAAAATCAACTAAATTAATTAATTATATAATCTATATGAATTATGTGAAATGTAACAAATACATGTAATGGCTGGGATGCCCCACCACATCAAGCTATCCAACTATATTCCTGGAACTTTTTAGAGAACAAGAAATTCTTGTTAGTTTTTATGATGTCACTCTTAATTTGCATATGTTCTAATGTTAAATAGTTTTTTTCCCCTGAGAAAATATACGCTTAATACCCAGATAAAGAGCTTTAAACATTTTCTTTGACTGCCTAAGACTTGTACGTTATGTTGTGGACGGATTTTCGGGGAGTATGCGGAGGAAATCCTATCAGACTTATTAGCAGCACCAAGCGGCTTGGGAAATTGCCGCAATAAAGTCGTCGCGTGCTCGCAGCTGTAATTTGTAACCATTTCAAAAAATATATTTTTCGCGCGTTACAAGTGCTTACAGATATCAATTCCTGATTTCAATTTGTTTATTTATTAAAACATAAATGTATTTCGTCACATTAAAGTACTAACTTTTAGCTTTTTAAAACCTTTACCAGCTGCGTAAATTGCACGGTTACAATTAACTTCAAATTCAAGCAATACAAATGCAATGAAAAATTTTCATTAAAACACTAACCTTTCGATAACTTAACTTTACTTACTATAACACTGCATGCATTTTAGAATAATTATTTAATTAAATTACAATCAATTAACTTACCTAACAACAGCAAAAAAAAAATACTCTGCTGCAGAATATCTACAAAATTCCACCGTATAGCTGCGTTAAGAATACTATTATGACCTGTATTTAGTCAGATTGACCGGAATCTCTTGACAAAGTGGCTTTATAAGAACAAGTCAAAAACCTTAGCCGGCTTTTCATTGGCGCAGAATGAGGGCTGTGCTATACACCCCTGTTACATCATACGTAAAAACGTGTAAAACCGTTAATGAAAAGGAATGTTTATGATACTTAACCCTTGGTAGAGATTTCTGGACCGCTTAACGATAAACACGCAAATAAAAGGCTGCCTTGCTAATACTTATACTCAGCGCACATTCAGACTATCACAGCGACCTATTGCTAATTAATTGGGTACATCGAACAGCAAATATAACATTTCCTTGCTATATTCCCTTTCTAAAGTTCACTTTCTCAGAAATACAATACGAAAACCTTTTGGAGGGCTTGGGGTCGGTTTTTTGGCAGATTTCCATCCTTGCGACGGAACCAGTATCTTTCGCCTCAGATCGACAAATTCTGATGTATGCTGGCTGGGACAAGAAGTTTTTATTTTCGAGTTGGACTTAATTTTGGAGTGAATCGTTTTCAGAACCAATACTTATTATATCCTACATACCTAAGCAAGTTAGTCTTGTTCTGAAGGATAGTAAATAGTTTTACAATAGTAGTTTTACAAAGGAACAGATTAAAGTACTATTTCCTGTATTTCCCCGCCCACGAGCGTGACCAGGATAGGTGACTAGAGGATTAATTGATTGATATATCTTCTCATGCTCATAAACATCATTTGCATAATTTTATATTTACTAAGAGGATCAAATTTCCTGTCTTGACCTCAGTGCCTGGTCCATAATAGAATCACTGAGGTTGCACCTGTAAGTAGTTAGAGGGCTTGGTTTACACAGTCATGGGTTGACTAACTTCCTCCTCATATTGTTAATGTGAGGGTGCTATGCACCCAGGTCTGCCTGGTCACCAGGCTCTTCATCAAGGACATGTTCATTGTTGTGATGTCAGTGAAGATAAATGCATTATGCAACAAATTATATAAAAAGGGAGGTGGGGGGCAGTGAATTCCAACTACGTTCCAACTTACACAGTGATGTCCTCGGACCTTAGACTCACCACCCACCCCATCCCCAGCCCATCTACCCATGGCTGCTTACTGGCCTGCCAGCCCATACCTCATCATCACAGGCTCTCTTGTTTGAACACGTCTTGCTGATTGATCAGGTCACTCACTCACTCACCCTCTCACAACCACAAATTTCTTCCCCTGTTCCTCCTACCCATTCAGAGCACACGTGTGCAGCCAATGACCCATCTGACCGTGTTAAAGCCATTAGCTGTCAATAGTTAAATTAAATTTGAGTCCAGTTGAACCCCAACTTACCCACAGATCAGGAGGTTAATAGAGCTCAGTGCTCTTGTTCTGATGGTCTGCCACTATGAACACTTTCTCTTGGCCTCACCTTTGTCCCAAAGTTACCAAAATTTGTTTACTTTACTTCAGAAGCAGTTTGGCAACACACAATACTAAACAAATTGAGTTATGCAACGGAAATGGCTCTGAACTATGAGGTGACCTTACTTTTCTGCAAACTATAAAGGAACAGAAGTGATGCACATCTCTAGCTAGAGGTCAGAACAGTCTTGATAAACAGGTTGTATATTTACATTTGACAGCTTTGACTAGGAGTTACCCTGCAGTATTAGCATGATTCTGTTAAAAGCTATGTAGTCAGGGCATCTCAGGCGAAAAACATTGTAAGTGCCATCAAAACATTGATAAGGGGATTATGAAAAGGAAAGGTAGGACTCATAAAGGAGATGGCATTCTCACATCAATAACATTAACCATATTCTTTTTAATCACTTCCTCCATTCTTCTACGTCCCTTAAGCACCATAAAATTTGGTGAGTCTTCCTCAGAACTTAAAACCATCCTCACTTCATTTCATTTTGAATTCATTTTATGTTTCTAGTGGTGGTGAATAGACAGAGAGGGGTCTTAAACTGCATGTGTATGTACAAAATATCAACAGTTTCAAAGGGAAACTGATTCTGTAAATGATTATGGAAAGTGCAGTGTGTTCCCCATCAGGGGTGATTCTAGGATTTTCTAAGTTGGGGGGGGGGGGTTAAGAGAGGCGATAACTCATATGGGGGGGGCAGCCTTTCATTAACCAATGATATGTGTTGAATCGGTCAGAACCAGGGAAGGGGCACTCCAATGGCCAATCATGCTCCTGTTCTTCATGCAAGCAGATGTGCATCTTTCGTCATAATCCACTCCAAACAAATACTGATTATTTCTGATAATGGGATTATCTGAGCTCCGCATTAGAATTTGAAGGCCGTTTTGGGTTTGGATGGATTTTAAAACTTTTTTCTGTATTGATAACCAACTGCTGTATAATGAATATGACATCGGTATTATGTGATGTAACATTAATAGTTTGTATTTAATTTTACTTATGTTCCACCAACAACAAGAATAAGAATATTCTTTGCAAACAACAGAAAACACCAAAAATATAGGCAAGAAAGTTCACAGTTCAAAATTGATATCTCACTGCTCTTAGGGGGCACAGAAAAAATGAGCCACAGGGGGGTGGCTGTTCAACATCATGTTGATAAATTATCTATCGTTCATCTCTATGGTCTCCATTCCAAAACTTAGCAAGAGATTGTACTGCTTGATCTAGAAACCAAGGGAGACAGCAGGTAACTCCATTACAAGAAGTGATTCATTCTATTTTGCAAGAAGCCTACCAGGAAGGCCGAGTCAGGTACAGCCCTGGCCTGTGTGGTGCTGGACATGCTAACGATAAGCACGTTCTGAATGGGAGCTGCTGGCGGAAGCTGGTGAAGTGGCATGATGGGAAATGGGAAGGTGATGCGACTGACCTTGGCCTCCAGAGGGGCTTCTGGGCAGCTGTAGAAGTTTGCTACCACTTCTCTGCTCTTCTGAAGTTTGCTACCACTTCTCTGCTCTTCTGAAGTTTGCTACCACTTCTCTGCTCTTCTGATAACCTGATAAAAAGAAAAGTCACCTATCAGTCCTACATTGTCATTTCTACCTGCCTTCTTCTAAGTCCTTCAAGCACTATAAAAATGAGTCTTCCTCATCTTCCTGAATGTCTCCAGTGATGGAAAGAGGTTAAGAGACAGGGAGAGATTAGTGTGTGTGTACAAAATGTGAAATGTTCCTACACTGTCAGAATTAAGGGTACAGACCAGGCATTGTTTCATATCTCAAAGTACCAACAACAAAAATGTAATTCCAATGGAACATCTTCCTTATAGTTAATTTTTGTACCTTAAAAGAAACATTTACCTAAAGTTAGGGTATATTTCGCAAACTCTTGGCGGTACAACCCCAGTAACAAGTAAACTATACCCTCAAAGGTACACATTGGTACATTTTTGTTTGACAGTGTAGGATTAACCGATTCTTTACCTGGAAAGCATAATGTACAACGTGACCAAACAAATCCTGAGCATTCAAAAAAATAATAAAATAAAATATAGTCCACAAGACTTTAAAATTGCTTAAAAATACAATGCTATCAGGTAACAGGGTCACATCAACATTTTGAAGGACATGTTGGATTTGGTTAGATCTTAAAGCATTTTTGATTTTTCTTTTTGTATTTTTGAAACTGACTGCTGTATAAAAAATATGACATCTATATTACGTGATACCTTATCAATACGGTGTATTTAATATATATAACGCATCTAAAGACTCGAGGCATGTAATATTTTCTGAGAAATGGGCCATACGAGGGCGCTATCGCGAAATCGTGAGGATAAACGCTGTACTATCGCCTCTTGAGTCGATGACCCCGAACAGGAAGTGATTCTTTTTGTCATCCATGCTAGGTGAGTAAAAGTCCATAGGAGGTCGCTGCGATGTCGCGTTATGGTATATAGGTACACTCCTGTGGTTTGGGACCGTCACTCCGCGACAGCTCGCAGCTGGCAGGTAACCGAGTCCGGCGGCAGAGTATGGCTGCTTGCGCCGGTCTGACAGAGATGCAGACGGGGTTTAGTGGCTGCTTGCGCCGGTGAGACAGAGATGCAGACGGGGTTTAGTGGCTGCTTGTGCCGGTCTGACAGAGATGCAGACGGGGTTTAGTGGCTGTTTGCGCCGGTCTGACAGAGATGCAGACGGGGTTTAGTAGCTGTTTGCGCCGGTGAGACAGAGATGCAGACGGGGTTTAGTGGCTGCTTGTGCCGGTCTGACAGAGATGCAGACGGGGTTT
>JAODKM010000020.1:18542535-18562734 GCA_026780845.1 Petrocephalus sullivani
GTCTGACACAGATGCAGACGGGGTTTAGTGGCTGCTTGCGCCGGTCTGACACAGATGCAGACGGGGTTTAGTGGCTGTTTGGCTGCTTGCGCCGGTCTGACAGAGATGCAGACGGGGTTTAGTGGCTGTTTGGCTGCTTGCACCGGTCTGACAGAGATGCAGACGGGGTCTAGTGGCTGCTTACGCCGGTCTGACACAGATGCAGACGGGGTTTAGTGGCTGTTTGCGTTGGTCTGACACAGATGCAGACGGGGTTTAGTGGCTGTTTGAGCCGGTCTGACAGAGATGCAGACGGGGTTTAGTGGCTGCTTGCGCCGGTCTGACAGAGATGCAGACGGGGTTTAGTGGCTGCTTGTACCGGTCTGACAGAGATGCAGACGGGGTTTAGTGGCTGTTTGCGCCGGTCTGACAGAGATGCTGATGGGGTTTAGCGGCTGTTTGCGCCGGTCTGTCAGAGATGCTGACGGGGTTTAGTGGCTGTTTGCACCGGTCTGACAGAGATGCAGATGGGGTTTAGTGGCTGTTTGCACCGGTCTGTCAGAGATGCTGATGGGGTTTAGTGGCTGTTTGCACCGGTCTGACAGAGATGCAGATGGGGTTTCGTGGCTGTTTGCACCGGTCTGACAGAGATGCAGACAGGGTTTAGTGGCTGCTTGCTCTTAACCGCGATGGCAGCAGAGCATCACCAAGACAGCAGCGCTAGCCGTGTTCAGGAGAACATTATTAACTCGCAAGCGTCAAAACGTGCATATGAAAATTAGAAGGTAGAAGCAGCTGGAAAAAAAAAACCAAAATCCTCCATGCTACATTTGGCTAGAAATTGTAAAGAGTGGTGGAGGTCTATCACTGTATGCTGTAACCATTTAATTGTTTTAATTATTCACATTCTCATTTCCTAACATTTTTCAGATGATAACAGAAGATTGCGCGTGCCACATCCTGCATTCAGATAATGCGTGTCATACTTAGGTGCACAAATAATGTGTGTTGAACAAATAACCAGCAGGGTAGGAATGAACCCAAGGCCATAGGTTAACATCCAAAAAGTACATTTCGTCCTGTTATACTCTCGTATTATTGGGAACATGTAGTCACTGTTGTGGGCGTGTATGTATTTCAGATATTATTTATATCTAATTAGTTTCTATTTCTGTGAGTGATAGATATGGGTCCTGTATCAAGAGGCAGGATTGTTTGCCGTGTCGCGTAACTTGTCAGATTCAAGATACCTCAGTTTAAATGTAATTTTATCTTTCTTCCTATACATTTTAGCCCAAGCTACCTTAATTCAGACAAGTTATCTAGTTACCCAACAAATCTTGCTTTGACAGGCCCTTGGTCAAAAAGCTGATTATCGGCTGGCTAGCGCTTAGTACATCAACAGTGAAGAATGAAATACTACTGGTCCTGAGGACTGCAAGCACTCCACTGCAAACTGACATTGAAATTCTGACATTTCCTGACATTAGCCCCACCCCCCACCCCCCTTTGCTCCTGGCCCAGGACCACTACCAGCCATGAGGAGAGCACTTTGGACTTCACTGATACCTCTTCTCATGAGAGGATGCCAGCAGACCTTCCGGGCCCCCGGTGTCTCCCCCTGGAGGGTGGTCCCCGTAGCTGCTGGGGGCTCCCGGCCGCACTCCTCTGGCGCCAAGGTGCGCTCCTACCTGCATTACCTAAAGCGGAAGATCCAGCCTCCACCCACCCCGCCCTACAACCACGTGTGCCAGGTGGGGGACCCGGTGCTCCGGGGGCGGGCCGCGGAGGTGGAGCCAGGAGCAGTGCGCGGGGCCGAAGTTCAGGAGGTGATCCGCAAGTTGGTGACGGTGATGCGGCGGCTGGAGAGCGTGGGCCTGAGCGCGCCGCAGATCGGCGTGCCACTGCGCATCCTGGCGCTGGAGTTCCCGGAAAGGATGCTGCACGACGTGTCGCCTGCAGGGCGGGACGCGAGGGCTCTGGCCCCAGTGCCGCTGCGCGTCTTCGTCAACCCGCAGCTGCGCGTCCTGGATGCCAGGACGGCCGCATTCATGGAGGCGTGCGAGAGCGTCGCAGGATTCTCTGCCAGCGTGCCACGCTACTTCTCCGTGGAGGTCTCGGGTAATCGCATGCCAGGAACTGGAGCAAACCAAAAGAAGTGGAAAACTTTGTCATTCTGTAAACGTTTGCTTACACCATAATTCCAAAGGTTTTTAAATGGCACATGTCAAACCCAGATACTGGGGAGGTGTGCGCTGACTTGCAGTCATTTATGTGGCTTTATCTGGTAGGTTTTCTCCTGTACATACCAGAAGTTAAAGCTCTACCCTGGCCGAATAGTACTAGTGAATCTAAAAGGGTTTTGGGGGTGGTGGGGAAAGTTCAAGCAAGGACCCATGGAGCTATGAAGTGATTTGCACATAAAAAAACATTTAAATCACACAACTGACCTAAACCCGACCTGAAACCCAATACTTTGTCAGGGCCTCTTGGGCTCAGATTGTGTTACAGACCTGTAATCTACAGTAAGTGTAATCTATTACTCGTGGGGGGCGGTGTGAGGCTCATTTGGTTAAGATGCTGTGCCTGTGATCAGAAGGTCGCTGGTTCAAGTCCCAGGGTGGGCAGCCCTTAATCCCAAATTCCTCCTGGGGCTGTTGGACCCTGCTTTATCAATTGTATGTCATATTGGATAAAAGAATCTGCGAAATAGCCTAGTACATGACATTATATATTATCATGCTGCTTATTGTGTTCAGGTCCATGGGGAACCCAGAACATTATTTTGCAAAATACAATATGGATTATTGAAATAATTAGGTTTGTGTAATGAACACCTGTGGAGATGAATAAGTCATTGTACTCATACGCAGTCCTTCAGGGAGTTTAGCAAAGCTGTTTTATACATAAAAATTAAATCTGATTTAGCAAAGAAAATAAAAGCAGTAATATGATTAGGTATGTTATTTTCATTTATATTTGCTGGTTTGCTGCAATACAACATCTGTCTCTATAAACAGGTTAAAATTTGAAGTCCCCTTGGATGATGAATGACAAAAAATGTTAATTCGGAGCACCGTAATGACAATGCATGCATGTAACACTACTTCACGTGTTTCCCTTAGGGCTGAATGAGAAGGCAGAGCCTGTCACGTGGCAGGTGAGTGGTTGGCCCGCTCGGATCCTGCAGCATGAGTTGGATCACCTGGACGGCGTCCTGTACATCGACCGCATGGACAGCCGAACATTCACCAACATACACTGGGCGGAGCAAAATGACTGATGGGCATGTGCTGGGGAGGGAGTGATGGTGGATGACCAGCACAGAGCACAGCTGGAGGGGCTCACATGGAATCTATTCCCTATGATGTAAGCAGGAAGTAACATACTCCAGTCACTGCTACTGGAAAAAACTAAATCCGGTGGACTTAACACAGTATGTGGTATTAAACAGCTGGAACACAGTGGTTGGTATCGGTGATCTTTCTCTTGATAAACCACAACCAGTGGTACATTTGGTAGTTGTCACACAAGGTGTGAATAGGCTACAAATCACTAAACGTTGTTATTCTAGGAGTGAAAACATTTTCACACTATTAAAACTAAAATGGCGTTGGCAATTTACAACCAAATTTCTTGTTGGCAAGCAAACGGAACTGAACTGACTGAACAAGTCAAACGAAAAGAGGATCTAGAAGGATGTGTGACAGTTTCCATGAGACAAAGCCAGACAAATATCAAAATACTCTTGAGGCCCAAGCTTTTTCACGTAAATCCCACTGAAAAGATTTGTCTACATTAAAAAGTGGATGATTGAAATCTCCGGTTGAAACCGCTTTTGTAAATGGTCCCTTATTACTCTTACTGTACATCTTGTAACAAGTGAGGAACAGTGACTTCGTTATTTTCAAGAAGTTTAGGAAGACGTGATTATAGTTTCCAGGGGACTATTTCTTTGCGAGATATTAGTTTCCCCAGACAGATCCAAGCTTCTGTATAGCATGAAGGAGGAGCGGTATTCTCCCTCTGGGAATGGTCTTCATTGGGAATGGCCACAGGATGTAGTACAGTTTTTTTGTCACCTTAATGGCAAGACAGTTCAGGGCTGTACCTCAGATAACGTTCCCATTCTTCTAACCCAAAGGGGGACGGGGTTCAGGCGGTAAAATGCTTGAACTGCAGTTTACTGTAGGAAGAAGCACTTTCTCTCGAGGGCCTTGTCCTTGACTTTGAGTTATTTCTAGTAAATAGAAAATGGTAAATAGCACAGAATCGTAGGCCATATTCATCAATAATACATTGAAATTCTGGCTTTGGAGTTCCTTTTATAACTGGCATCTGAAGAGGCTCCTTTTTCAGGTCCTTCTTAATTATTTTGCTATAAGTTCTTCTTGGGGTACCTCCATAACTCATCTAGTCAATCAAAAATGATAATGTTCTGAATAACATTAATTTGCCAAAGTTTTTCCCTATACACTACATGTAAACACTACATATAAACAGTAGCTGTATTGACTTTCAGGTTTAATGTCCCCTTTAGTAGAGGCTAGAAGCATTTCCACGTTCAGGGTGTTTTAGGGGGATATAAACAAGAATGATGAATGTTTGAAAGTCACCAGAACGCAGGGATTCTGATATTTCGAATCATAATATTTGGATTTTTGTTCCCCGGTGCCCCCCTGTGGAAGCTAGCCAATTTAATGTTCAGGTTTCACAACTTTGTGAATTTAGTATTAGAAATATCAATACACTAACTTACTGGTTGGTCCAAACATTCATAATGCAAGACGATAACATCATCTTTCTTCTGCAAACACCTGGTGTAGACAGGCCAGAAGCAATGTAAACATCTATTACCATGTGCTTGCTCCCGTAGTCAAAAACACAATGATAGGTCAAGCTGCCAGAAATGTATGGCTCTTCCTGGGTGATGTAATATGTGGTGCCTACCCAGAACTGGGAGTGTGAGGTGATGCTATGTGAGCCACCGGGTTGCTGTAACTCTAACCTACTGTGACCTTGAGCCAGCCTGATGGAACCCTGGGGTATAGCTAGTGGCTGTTTAGTGTGCGACGGTGGAGGTGATTTTCCTCAGAAACACAGCAAGATAACAGGTATATTATGCATGTCTTTAATACAACATTTTACACATGATGAAAAATTTACTTAACGTGAAAGAATCCTGAGGCACATCAACAGTTTCATAACTGCATTATGTGTTAGTAGGGGTGGAAAAAAAAACTTCAAGAAGAAATCTTTGGTCTGGTCTAGATGATCTTCACGATAAGTCCTAGAATAATGCCAAGGAGTGAATAGGTAATTTTGAATATTTTGACCATGGTAATAGATTGCACATTGCAGAGGATTCTATTTGCAAAAATATTTTGCATGTATGCTAAGAAACTATGGGCATATTTTGGAGACTGACTTTCGTAGCTGTAACTCACATCGCGTATGGAAAGGGCTGCATATGGAAATAGATTACAGAACCTTACCTGTTGTGCTTATGGACACTCCACCTCACTCCAGCACATGCTGAACGGCTTCTACGCCCAGTTAGAGCTGCAAGGCTCGGACACTGGGGGCGTGGCGGCATCTCCAGCAGCTATACAGCCAACAGAGCAGCTATACAGGCGTTGAAAGCCACCTTTAAACGGGTCACATCTTGCAAAGTTGCCAGCCCTGATGTCATACTGTCATGTGTCCTAAAGGCATGTGCCACTCAGCTATCACAGGTGTATGCTGACGTCTTCTACCAGTCCCTCTGTGCATGTGGTTGTGCTTTAAAAAGATCACACTCGTGCCTGTGCCAAAAACAATCTACAGTTTCATGCCTAAACGGCTACTGTCCCATTGCTTTGCCCTCCGCAGTGATGGAGTGTCTGGAAAAACTGGTCATGTCGCACATTAACTGCAACATCCCTCTAACCCTGGACTCACTCCAGTTCGCATTCCGGCGAAACAGATCCGTGGATGATGCCATTTCCCTCGCCCTATAAACTGCTCTAGGACAATTAGAATAGAAGAACACTTACATCAGGATGTTGTTTATTTGCTACAGCTCAGCTTTTAACCAGCCTGGCATTAAAGCTATCAAAGCTTGGTCTGAGTAGTTCCATTTCTGACTGTGTTTGACTTTCCAACAGAAAGGCTCCAGAGAAAGAGAACTGGCGACAGGAGCTCATCCACATTAATCCTCAGCACCGGTTTTCACCTACAGCTGTATGGCAAAGCATGAGGGCAGCAGCATCAACAAGTTTGCAATGCTATGAAACCAACCTGTCCTTGAATGCTTACTAGAGAAATGTTATCGTTGCTGGTTTAGTTAAAACCAGAGGCATTCACGCCATACTACTCATTGATGGAACTCCTGTTAAGTCAGTAGCTTCCGGTCACTGGGCATCCAGATCACAGAATCCCTCACACAGTCTCTGAACACCAGCTGCATCTTCAAGAAGGCTCAACAGAGGCTGTTCTTCAGCAGGAAACTAAAGAACTTAGGGGTGGGAAACAAAACCTTGGTTGTACTACTGCACATCTGAGAGCTCCCTGACTGCATACATCAAAGTGCTGTCTGGTCACCTAACTGCTTAGGAGCTCAAAGTAATGTAAATGATTATCCAGACAGCTTTGAAGATCATTGGCACAGACCTTCCACAACTCCAGTCTATTATCTCTGCTGCCAGAAGAGGGCTGAGTCATCATGGATGCCAGCTACCCAGCTCACGCCCTGTTCATAATACCGTCTTCTGGCAAACGCGACTGGTGCATCACCACCTGCTTGAGAGACAGTTACTTTCCACAAGCCATCGTTATGCTAAACAACTGATGACCTGTATCTGTGTATTTGTATCCACCCACCGCATGCCCATTGTATTGCATACCACTATTTTGTTGATTTATTGCCACATATTGCATTACATATTACTTATAATTACACCTATTTATTATTATTCCATCTGCCAAACCTATAGCACTGTCCTGTCCTTTCACTGTGTTCCCCGAATACATATGACAATAAGACCAGAAACTTAAACCTACTTTATTTAATATTTGAATATTACATATACTGTATGTGGTGCTTCTTCTACAGCTCAAGTCTGTCGACGCAAGTCTTTTAAATGCTGCTACAACAGATATATAATTTGATTTAATGGCAGAACTATCACTTGCTACATACTTAAATGGGAGTAGGTCCTCCACAAATACAGCATTAATTTCCAACTACTGTACCGTACTGGAGTGGACAACTTGCATAGGGAAACAATG
Organism: Petrocephalus sullivani; assembly: GCA_026780845.1. Taxonomy (NCBI): domain Eukaryota; kingdom Metazoa; phylum Chordata; class Actinopteri; order Osteoglossiformes; family Mormyridae; genus Petrocephalus; species Petrocephalus sullivani. Next base: position 18,549,784 of record JAODKM010000020.1, read on the forward strand.
ATTTGGTTGTTGTCAATAGAGAGAGTAAGAAAAGGAAGATAATATTTTTCGTTTAGGGGAATATCTGTCTACAGACATTAGTTTAGCATTAATGTGGCTCAACAAGTGGCACATAGCAAAAAGTTGTGGATTCAAAACACAGGAAATATACATTAATTGTTACCTTTTCTTCTACTTTAAGTTACTTTGGCTAAAAAGGAAAAATTTTGCAAAAATGTACAATAATTTCCAAACTCTACAAATCCACAGCTAAATCTGAACTTAGATATCCAGTATACTTCAGAATGTTTGTGGCCGTTAAACAATTGCTTGCTTTCTATGTAGATGTATCTGATTTAATATCTGCTGGCAATTCATAAACAGGTGCTTATTGCTCATTTAGTGCACTTGGGTCACCAGCCATTAATGTATTCCCAGACTCGTTAGGTGTTCCCTGATACAGCAGATGCCCAAGGCATTTGGGTTCTTGTTTGTTCATTCTTGTTATGATCTTGTGTCTTAGCTGAGGTCACGTCCTTTTTCACAGCTGTTTTCGATTCCATATGTCCTATTTTATCAGCACCTTTTTCAATAGCTCAGCATGTCAAGCAACTGTCTGAGTAAGAAGCAATTAGACGGTATTTAAACAAAACTCATTTTTTTCCTATTTTATATGAAATTTTTTTTTTTTTTGTTTTGGACTAAATCATATCTGCTTATCCCATATATTTCAACAGTCAAGCTTAGAATGTCTTTCAAAGGATCTCATTAACACCCCAGTTTGCTCGATCATCTATCATCTCTGCTGTGGTCAGTCCTAATCCTTCCAAGCCCTTTCTGACACTGCATCCCGACATTCCCAGTCATGGCCTAATGACACGATCACCTCACTCACACTCCTCGCTGATCTCTTGCAGTCTGCTATCTTCAATATCATTGCTCATTATTTCCTTCATTCTTAGGGGTAGTTTTTCCAAAGGCCTCTCATGTTGGACTGCATTTTGCAAGGGGAACTTGGGTCATTAGTAACAGTTAACGCTGATCTTTTTACATCATGGGCATGGCGTAGTTGAGGCATGAATTTTAAAAAGACGACTGCCACTTTGGTTTTGCCGCTACCCATCTACCCGCTGGGGGGGCTATGTCTCACTCTTCTGCATTGCCACTTTCTATCCTGCCTTGACTTAAGCAATTTCTCCCCACTAGCGTGCCAAGCTACAACTAGGTCATCTTTTCATTTGGAAAAAAAGTTCCTGTTGTTTTCATGACTAGTGCTGTATGTATACAGTCAGAGCAAACTAGGAACTTTTTTGGCCAACTTCAATACCTGCCACGATTTCAGTAAAAACCAGCTTCAGCGGGCTGTTTTGACCATAGTTTCTGTAAATGACTAATGCAGTGTCACTTCTTAGGCATGGATGAATGTTTGGTCTGTTTTTGCTGAACATCTGACAACAGCAAGACAATAACACGTACTCAGTTTGGACAGTTTGGATCTTATGAGATCTAGACTTACTTTTTTCTGAAAGAAAACAAGATAATGGGATAGGGGAAGACGAGAGAGTGTTAGCTAACGCAATCCAGATCATAAGACAGGCTGGTGATGTGGCAGCATGAGCTCCTCAGTGGCACAGCTTTTCCAGCACAATAAAACGCCTTAAAAGGTGCTCTGTCTTGGCAGGTTACTGGGAAAATGGCCACTTCTTCTTCGTAGTTTTCATTATGAATCAAAAAGACCTCAAATTAAATCCTAGTTCAACATCCATCCATTTTCCATACCCACTTGTCTTTCTGGTTTATTATTAGGTTTTAAAAGTACTTTCTGTGCTTTCTGATTTATTTTCTACTGCTGGAGCCAGTAGACACTAATCTATCTTCATCCAATATGTTGACCTCAAGAGGCTAGATGCAGAGTCCACCAACACCCAAGCCTGGAGAATAGGTAGGGTATATGATCAGGTGCTACAATATGTGCTAAAAGTGAAGGCTGCCTGGATACCCACCGTCAGGACTGTACATTCTCCGAGGGAACGAGAAACCTCTCTCTGGCTACCCACAGCCATCTCATAAAATGTATCTATTCCACTACCATGGAATACTGCTACTGCTGGAAAATCTGTCCTAAATTGATCACGAGATCATGTCTGGTCCTGCAGCAGCTTTCAAAGATCATGCACAAGAATGCGCACTATACTACAGTACATCACTGGGGCCCCCATGTGGAGTCACATGTCATTCCCTATCAACTAGCTTGCCATATACTCAGGAGGTGGTTATCCATCCAATATTTTCTTTTCCATTCTGTACCATAACGTATAGGACGGCTTCCTGCCTGGCTGAAAGACTTGTTACAGCAGAGTTTTCAGACGTGACTAATAAGCATTCTTACCTTCCTACTGTAGCACGTTTAAATCTTTGTTAACTACAATTATCAATAAAGAACTGTGCAGTTGTTCTAATTAACATCCATCCCTTTTCTGTACCTGCTTGTCCTATTGAAGGTCACAGGGGCTCCGGAGCCTATCCCAGAAGGCAGGGAATAACCCAGGATGGGGTGCCAACCCATCACAGGGCACAGTCACACATGGACACCTAGAGGCAATTTAATAACACCAATTCACCTTAGCATGCTTTTGGACTATGAAATCTGGTGCTAACTACTGCACCACCACACATCTCTCTGATTAACACGTAACAAGGAAACCTGTATGAAAAATTGTATGTTTTATGCTTCGTTAATATACTAAAGTAATTCCAGTTTATACTGTTCTAACAAAACATTTAAAATGTGAAACTGGCAATGCTGTATATTCTTCGCATTTTTAACCAGCGGGATGAAGTGTGAGCTGGTAGCATAACTTCAGCCAGTACAAAGACCCGTTTTGGCTACAAATAGTGACAAATACAGTTGGAGTTATACCGAACTCACAACGTTATGTATGTGACTGCAAAGTCACAATTTTCAGAATATCGTTTTTGTATCATTGGGTCCACAATTAACATTAATTATAATACTTTGAAAAATCGGGCGGGGCTTAGATAACAGTAGTAGAGGGTGTGACCATGGTTTCCCTGTTTCGTTTAAAAACCACAGAAAGACATGCCCCGCACAATCAAAGCACCTGCTTACGCGCCGCACCGCTCGTCATTCAGTAATTGCTGAGATTTCTCGATCTTACCAAGATGTCAAACGCGGACAGGGTCGTGTTGGCTCTCGGTGGAGCGGGCGTAGTGGGATCCGGCGTCGTGAAAGCGCTTCTTGATAGAGGTAAGGAACAGGGGTAAAGACAGGGACTGACAGACCCGCACTGGAATATATATCTATAGTGATTTCTTGAAATAGCAAAATTTAGGAATATTTTTATTTGTATTAATGGAAAAACAAAAATATGGACTGGGGGTTTTGTTCTTCAATCTGTGATCGCATTAACAATGACAACATATATGGTATTGTACTCTTGAGGTTCCATTTCCCTCTAAAAATAAGTGTCTTTGTTGTTCTGGTGCATTGAGCAGGTACGCACCATAATCCACCAGCAGCCGTGTCGCTGCGTACTGTGCTCCTGCTGGATGCATTTAAAAATAATATGCCGCTATAATGCAAAATCGCAGACACACAGTAATTCCGTTACATCCATCAGTTTGAAGTTTCTAGTCCTCACTGGCGTATTTCGACCACAGCTCCTACTGTGGCTTCTCTGGAAAACTTCAAGGACTGACTCGTAGCCCACATCGTTTAATACTTAGAAAAACATTACGACGGGAAAACGTTCATGATTATCAGACAGTCAGTGAAGTGTTAGCGCAATCTCCGACTTGGGGAAAAGGGTCGCTATTAAAACACATATTAATCTCCATTAATAGGTATTTAGTAGTAATGGAATGTATCTATTAGTAATGTAATTGGATAATCACAGGGTTACTAACTTTGATCAGCAGGCTCGAATAAGATTTTCAATGACATGCAGACATGAGTCTACGCACACATGCACATGTATGTAAGCGTTTATTACCTTTTAAATAGTGTCTAGGGTTTGCACACTACCCCAGATTTATCGTGGGGACCCCCCTGTCGGTGAAATTTACCGCGGGGGACCCCAAAATCCGGGGCCGATTTTTAATCCCACTGTAACGCTGCTGGCCATACAACATGTTCATGGTAATCTTCTCCGTTACTGGTACAAATTGGTATCATTTACATAAGTTGCAAGTGTGCCTGCTGGCCATACAGCATGTCCTATTCGTGGTAAACGTCACCTGTAAAATTGGTCTATTTTACACAGGTCGCATGTGTGTGTCACGTGTTTAACTGCATTAGCCGAATAGAGGAAACTGATACCTTGGAAAAATGATTTGATGGGATGTTATTAAAGGTCACCACAGAAGGTGCATGAAATCATTAAGCACACAATACCCCCGTAACCGTGCTAATTATTGCCACGCTTAAACTAAACTAACGGAAAGTTGCAGAGCCAAATTTTTATTGCGTTGGCGTGACGAAGAAATCGCAAACCCTGCCCTGATGCTTGAGGGCTCACCGCAGGCGCCTGCAATAATCCCTGCGGTGGCGAGTTTCAAGTGACACAAACGCCTGGTTAATTGCCGTATCTATAGTTTTATAGACTGCGACTATAATCTGGTCGCGACTGAGAACACCCAAAAAATAATAGCGCAGTGCTGGGGTGGAATAACAGAGACCCGAGGCTGTGGACCCAACCACGACTGGTCAGCACCGGGAACAAAACACCGTGTAAAAGCGGAACACTGCTGGAGTGCGTCAGATCTCGGTATCTCCTAACACAGGGGGGCGGGGGGGCACCTCCAACCCCGGAGGGCCAGAGTCTAACACAGTTCGCAGATTTCCCTGCTCAAACACATCTCAATCAGCTAATTACCAGGTTTAATATGTATGTTTGAGCGGGGAAATCTGCGAACTGGCCCTCCAGGATTGGAGTTGGGCAGTGGCACCCCTGTCCTAACCAGTGCTTCAGGCTAAGGGCAGTGGAATGGGAGATACGTTTCTAGTGCTCAAAACCCGTTTGAACTTTATTTTAACAAATTAACTTGTGTTTACAACTGTTTTTTTACTGTATACACAAACTATTAAGAGGAGAAAATGCTTTAATTGGTTCCACAACAACTGTTTCTGTATATCAGTTCCTGTATATCAGTTATTGGGGAGTCTTAATTCCCAGTTAAATGGGGGTGAGCCCAATGCATGTTCCAGTAGCCTACCTGTCGTGCACGGCTTCAGTCAGTAAAAACGATTCTTCTTTTTGAATTTTCATTTACAATATTCACATATAGATGATTCTATCCAGAGGCTGGGATAAAATAAGGGTATAATAAAGCAATAAAATAATAAGACTTTCAGACCACACAGCATGACAGTAAAGAAAAAGACGGCTATAAGACGGTTATACGGCTAACCCCATCCTCACTAGGCACGTGACCTACATGTCTCGTGCATGTCAGTCACGTGCCATAATACAGGAAACAGTCAAGTGAAAGCAGATGATAATAAGCCGTCTAAACACAATGCAAGTTAAAGTATGTGGATGAAAAAGGCACTGTGTATGCTTTAGCTGTACAGACCTATACATGTTTGACTTACAATGTCTTTGATGATATTTGCATGTCTTTCTGGGTCACATTAGCTATAGTAACATGGCCAGTGTTCAGAACACTAATGACATGCATGCATGTACAGTTGGTATGTAAACTATCCCTTTGCCTCTTTGAAGGTTTCAAGGTTGCTGTTATATCCAGAGACAGCAGCAAACTGGAGAAGCTGAAGGCATTCGTTTCACCTTCCACAAGAGACAGACTGATCACACTGGTTGGAAACGTAGGTGAGGAAGGCATGCGACCCAGCCTGCTTTCACCATCTGTGCATTTGGGGGGGTGAATGGACATGAGATGAAAAGAGTCCATCAGTATGACATGCGTAAGTACTGGCGTATTACCTTGCTGGCGTAGGCTCAGAGAAGGGAGCAGAGGAAGCTAAGCAGGCTCTGCTGAAGGTGGCTGGGAAGGTGACTGACGTGGTGTCCTCCCTGGGCTTCAGCTGGTGGCAGGGAGGGCCGCCCCACACCCAGACTCTCAAAGAGCTGAACTGGGTGAGCGCGTGCCGTATGTCCTCAGCATCACTGCCACACATCTGCTCATCTGCTCAGGCCTGTCATCACACACTGGCAAAGCAAACCAATGCCTTCACTTACCAGTTCCCCCATATTCTACTTCTTCATCCATCTTGTAGGTCCTGGAGACACTTTTGTTAAGCACCTTTGTGTCCTGGAAGGCATTCTTCCCACTGGTGAGAGACAGCCCTAACAGCACCTACACCTTTATTACAGGTGAATCTTTCTATCTAAAAACTCCGTACTGATTTCTAGAAGGCTACTAGTTCATTTAGTACTATTTCGTTTTTTAAGTGATACGGATGCAGTTGTTCTGTAGAGTAAGCATTATACACTGTCTCTTGGGCTGTTGCTCTATGGCAGGGTTCTCAAATTGGAATGATGTGGGGGCCATGGTCTGTCCCAATGGAGACCACTTGAGCTATTTTTTTATGATTCGACAGTGAAATGAGAGAGATGAAAAAACTGATGTAATGTCTTTCTTCCACTAATCTATAAGAAAACCAAGTCTATGCAGATCACTTAAATGAAATCCAATAAGATAAAAACATCTAACAGGATAGGTAAAACCAGGTCTAGCCAATGTGCCAGAGTTTTGGGACCTCTGTCCTATGGCTAAGATGGCTGTGCTGTTATTTCGAGTCACACCAAACTGTCGTATGCCGTGCTGCAGGGGGCGCCGGTGAGAAGCTGCTGATGCCGGGTACAGGATTCCTGACGCTGGGGGCTGCGAGCGCACTGGCGTTCTGCCAGGTGCTGCGGGAGGAGTACTCAGAGATACCCTGTAAACTCATCCAGGTGAGGCCTTTCCCCACTCCTAAAGGTCCGGTAGGCCTTCTCTAAAGTCTTAAAATATCACTGTGTGGACAGTTACATACTGGGGGGCCTGATCTTTCTCACATGGCTGTTACCTACCCAACATTTCATAAACTGGACAGAATAAGATTTAACCGCAGTTAGATGAAAATCGGCAAAATGTCTCAAACTAGGCCAGCTAGCTAGCTAGCAGAATTCAAGCCATTTCCTTTGGTTTGCTTGTGAACTGTGATTGCTGTATTCTGTTAGCCGCCATAGAAATTCACACAATACTCCATTTAAGTGAAAGATATTAAAATGGGAAATCCTTTTGGAGTAAGGCTGAAATATATGGGAGGTTTAATTACACAGAAATAGCACAGTTAAAATGCATGAAGAGTACTCATTCAGAGAGTTGTCAGAGTCCAGTGCTCCATTTGAGATTTCGGCTTTAGACACTGCAGTTTGGCAACATCTTCTAGAGATTTGGGATCAAATAAACCTTGGAGAATGATCCATAAGCCATGGTATTGGACAATTATGGGAATAGTATGCAGCAATGTACCATGCAGCTGACTGAACTTCTGATGAGCTTTCTGCCCTGTGACAGCTGAAGATCAACAGTGGCGTGGCCGCGCCCGAGCGCATGGGCCCCGGCTACCTGAGCCACCTGGAGCTGGGGGAGGCCGTGGCCCGAGTGGTCGAGCAGAGAAGCCCGGCCCACAAGGTCTTCACCATCAACTGCCCAGCTGATCTCAGAAGCATCCTCACGGAGGGCGGCATGTGAGTGCCCCCAGAGCCACAGTCTGCTCTGTAGATGCCCCCCAAACTCACTAGGACCGTACTCTGACACAGTCCTTGCCCTAAAATCTGCCTGTTCATTCTGAAAATTATTATACTGGAAGGAAACAAGCAAAACCTCCAGGGCACTGAAGAAGATAAACCATCAGGCCGCTATATAACCGTGCAACACCCCTGGTTTTGGCAATATATACCACTATATAACCATGCAACACTCCCAGTACATATTGGTGATATATTACCACTATATAACCGTGCAACACCCCCAATGAATTTTGGTAATATATGCCACTATATAATCATGCAGCACCCCCAGTACATTTTAGAATCATATACCGCTCTATCACCATGCAACACTCCCCAGTACTTTTGGTTAGCCTATACCGCTATGCACATACCATCATGCAATGACACCCAGAACTTTGTAAAATATACCATTTACCAGAGCAAACTATCATGGAAATAGGCCAAGGTTTTACCAAACAAAGAATACCTATCCCCAGAACTTTTGTTATATTGAGAATGTAACTTTACTGAACATCCATTTCACATTTGGAGAAAAGTATTGTTCAAGAAATTAAGCATATTTATATAAGATTCTTACTTTGCACTTAAATACTTCTTTTTTTTTCGGTCCTTGTGTTTTTGTTGAAATCACAAGCGTCGTCAATGATTAGCAGTGCAAATGAACAAAATTAGTTTGGTGACTCAGATGCAAACCTTAGTAGGTTTTGAGATCCTACCCCTAGTGGCACCTAGTAAGCAGAGGAGTCTTCATCAAGGCAATATGAACCATGCCACCACCTCATATTTGGCACGTTCACTGTAGGAGAGGCATCCAGCCCAGATTTGATAAAATGATGCTTTACCACTGGCTGAACTGAGGACTGGCAGAAAAGAGCCACTAAACCCCCACACTGGGTGGAAATAATGTGGGCTGTCAATCTCAAAGAGGTTTAACCTCCGAGTGGTTGCTTTGCAGGATTCATTGGGATTAACCAATCAGTGATTGACAGTATGAATTTAGAAACATCCTTCCTCCCTTAAGTACTTCCTGCCCCAATCTCCCGGCAGGCGCAACAAATCCTTGTATAGCCATTATCCGTATCTTCCTGTCTGGGATTCATACTGATGTGTCTTAGCATAACCTCATTTGCACGTTTCAATAAATTGTGTTTCTAAGAAAATGAGCTGCCGTGTGTCTATTTGTTAATGCTCAGTAAAAACAAAACTGTAATAAAATGTATGACTCTACTGAATTGATCTCAATTGTGTTTATATTAGGTTGTGTTGGGCTTGATGGCAGGAGAGTAATGATATGTGTTTTGAGTAGATCTGTGTGAGGACACCCAAGTACACTAATCAAGGTTCCCAGCAATGACCTGACTGAGCATCGTGCTGGGGTTGGAGGGGGCGGCATTTTCGCTCCATCGCGTGACTCCATGTCTGCACGAGCTGCCTCATCTTTCTCAGCCTCTCTGGGACTAATTATATAGGATGCCAAAATCCCTGAGCAAATATGTCCAGTCGAGGGGTTTGGGGGTGGGGGTGATCGACAAAGCAGCGATGATCACAGGAGCAAAAAGGCCCCCCCTTTGTCAGCCGCTGTGGTCAGATCTGCATAACGTCCGCCAGGGAGCTTTGGGCTGGCTAGCACACAGTCCCCCAACACTAAGCTGTACACAAACAGCTGCCATACACGAGTTTCCGCCCGTCATATACACTCAGGATGTAATTACCTTTATAAAAATCCATCCAGGCAGTGGATACAGACAGTATGTTAGCAGAGGGGGACGTCATCTTCCCTAAGCTAGAGTTCCTTGTCTCCAGACTCTGGGAGCTGCATGCTTCCCAGTTAGACCACTTGCTACAATTTCATTTAACTAGTGTACAATAAAGTATATAAAACTTTTATGTCAAAGCCAGCTTGTAAAACAAGGATGGGAAAAGTTTTGGGTTTGACTTGGCAGGTCCGCGACCCCATGACAACCGGTGCGGTAGGGTTTCATGAGCTGTCCATTTTCGTCCTATAGGGTCGACACCCACACAGCCGGGCCCCGAGACGAGGCCAGCGGCGTAATTACTGAACACTAAGTTCCCACTAAGTTCCCGCTGGAAGAGCTATAGGCTCAGCACAGATAAGGCGGGAGAGGCGTGTCCTCCTGCCTTTCATTAAAACCTGGAACCAGCTGCGTCTCTTCAGAGCCCAGTTTTTAGATGGGAACTGTGTAGGAATGAATATTTAAGCCCACAGTGGTCACGTTCTCCCGTCTTTAATTTAGGAGGGCGTCCGGCAAGCGGCGTTTGGTCCCGACAACTCGGGGAGGGGGGGGTGGAGGGAACGCTTTCCCACAGACCTAGACTTCGCACGGCACAAACTTCACTCGGGGGGGGGGGATAATCGCGAAAAAGTTTTCACGTTACCTTGAGCTGGTTTTTGAGGCTAATTGGGGAAAAAAAAAATCCACACCTGCACATTAAGTAAATGTAGGACCAGGGGCATAGTAAGAAATTCAGTGCCCCCCTGACAAAATGTCACCTTGGGCTGGCCGCTAAATTTCACTGGACAGTACAAATCGGGGGTCCAGTACAGTGCTGCCCCCTCCTCCCCTCCCCTCACTGGCTTCTTCCTATAGGTCACAGGATTGATTTTAAAATACTAATACTTGTCTATAAAACAAACTCTCACTCCTAAATACATTTATGATGTACTTGTACCTTATGGAACTTCCAGACCGCTAAGATGTACTTGTGTTCCCAGAATCAAAACCATGCTAGGTGATACGGCTTTTAGGTCTTATGCTACCAATCAGTGGAACAAGATTCCTGTGTACCTGAGGTCTGCTAAAACTGCCTGCTCATTTAAATCAGGGCTTAAAACACTACCATTGGCTGCAGCTTTTCAACAAATTAAATCAGCAGTTATTTGTACCCTTCCAGAGTGTAACCTTTTTAGTTCTTGACTATGTGTGTTTGTTTGCTTTCTGCATATTTGTCTTTAAAAAGTGATTTGTATATTTTTAATGTATCCCGGCACCTCTGTTAAGCACTTCGAAATGCCTTGTTTGAATTATGGTTCATAAATAAAGTTGCCTTGCCCTGCATTGGACAGGATCATTCTTAAGCTACTAACCAATGGATAGCCTGCACCACAATGAAGTACAAGACATGGATTTTAATGTCGCAGGATGATAAATGCCAATGGTATTATTTGCAAGACACTCATTAATGGAAACACCCAATTGGGTCATTCTCACAAACAATACCGTAACATATTAAATTTTCTCCAATTTCCAAAATTAGTTTGAAGACTGACTCAAATTACGCAACTTCATTTCCAGTAAATACTTTTATTGTATTACCACTTATTTCTGTAATAAAAGGTATTTCATCAGATCTAGGAAAGGAGCTACAGAGAAAAGGAAAGGATAGAAGACGAGGGAAAAGCAAAAGGCCTGAATAGGCAACCCGTGCGTGCAGGGATGCCACACTGGTCACCAGCAAGAGATTAATGCAGTGAGGCTGGCAGATCTAGTCATGGTGAACATTCATTATCTATACTTACATTCCTCTACAAGTCCAAAAAACAGATCCCCCTCTGATTGCATATTGTGTACAACAAAAAATGTTTTCAAATCTGTCAACTTGATTGTGTTTTATTTTATCCTAGAACTGTGACAGTAATGAGATTTTGGCTACCTATTTCTTTTAAAAAGTCTCATGGTTTGTGAGAGTAACCCAATTCATAGTTTAACATTGAAGGACTGAATAGAAAAAAACCTCACAATCTCAGTAAGACATTAATGGAAATGCAGCTACAGACGGCAAGCAAGCTCGCTGAGGAATGAGAGCGATCAAAACACAAATCAGGGGGACACGTGTCAGGGGGACAGTGAGGAGGGGAGGGAACCTGGAAGTACATGTGGTCTGACATGCACACGCACATGCACGCACACAGCTGTTTCACCAAAGAAAGTGGAAAAGAGAGAATAAGGGAGGAAGATGAAACAAATTGCTGACCACTGAAGCAAATGAGCTTGGATTTTGCCACACACACACACACACACACACGTCAAATTTGACACCTTTCCCCCCATCACTGAGGCTGGTATGAGTTTCAGCTGGTCGGGATGCAGCGACTGATCAGAACGTTGCTGGTTCAGATCCCAGGTCAGCAGAGATTTCACCGTCGGCCCTTAACCCCCAACTTCTCCAGGTACTGCAGCCTGAAGCCTGTCTGAGCTTTGGATAAGAAGTGTCTGCTAAATAAGTGAATGGGGTCATGCAAAAGCCAGCTTCTCCAGGCTAGAGGGTCACTGGCAGGACAGCCCTGTGGCATGTGAGAGCCAGCGGCTGTAGCGTGCGCCGATAAACCGCTATTTATACTGGGGGGGGAACACATTACTGCAAAAACAATAAACCCAAACTCCCTCAGCCTAAAGCCCAAGGCCACATCTGCACATCCTCGTCCAAAAGGATCAATGTAGACGTCCACAGGGCCCTCAGATATACAATAACAGCTTTGTGATTCATTAGACAGAGATATTTACACAAAGAAAAGATCTAAAAATACAGAGTTTCAACAGGGAAAGAGGCCAAGTGGAAGACTATCCTGCCTCATGTGGAGTGGCGAGGCCCATATCTGCTGGAGAACATTCTATAGTTCCAGACTCACCAAGGAAAGAGGACGATTCAAATATTAAAATTAGATACTTAAAGCCATTCAGAGCTTAGGTGTTTTGAAGAAGTGTTACTAACAAATTTAAAAATATGTATTTCAATAAAAAAAAAATTAAAAGGTACAACAGCATATTCTCCCATTTGGGACTGACTTGATGCAGCATCTTGTTTTTCCAGGTCTCAAAAGATCTTGGATAGACATGGAGCATTTGAAAAATCATACTCACAGGCACTTGGAGCCAGAATAACATTTCCCATATCTTTATTGTTCTTCAAACTATTATTCCAGACAGAGTTCTGCCCCTCCCCCCACAGTCAGGGAAGGGGATCATTTAGTAAAAACATGTCGCATTGATGCGCAGACAAACGCATTTTCTATGTTACATTCATGTTTACCGCTGACCCAATGTCAGTAGCAGCACAGATATTGCATTGGGGGGTAACTTCCTTTTAGGTGATGTCACTTTCTGTCTGTATTACACACAGTGTATTTCAGCTGTTGCAGTCTGGAAGGTTTTTTTTTTTTTTTTCTTTCCTCCCCCTCGCCTCCCTTTCT
>JAODKM010000020.1:18578824-18591294 GCA_026780845.1 Petrocephalus sullivani
CCCTCTCCCCCCACCCCCCCCCCCGCCCCCCCCCCCCCCCCCCCCCGCTTAGCCCTGCCCGCCGCTCGTTGGCGTGGGGGGTGGGGGGGGGGGGGGGGGGGGGGGGGCACATAGTTAAACACAAACAGTTGCACAGAGAAAGGTGAAAGACAAACACCTCAGAGTAAACAATGTCCTGTATGGAATGTCAATAATTAGTCTTTTTTGTTAATGATTTGGAGAATCACTATCATTCCTTCCAATTAACACAATTGATTAGTTCAAATATTAACAAAAGGAGATCCATTTTCTGGATAGTTTCAGTTACAAAAGGCATGCATAATGGGCACTCTTCCTAAGAGTGTTTCTTCTGTGTGTGTTTTATTGCCATTAGCACCTCATTCTACTGGACTATTTGCTTAATATTTTAGTTATGTTCCAATTATCCAGTTTTAATGAAGCAGTGAACAGTTAAAGCTCTCATTTCATGTCATAAAGTCATAAAACTTGCTGTTTTTGTCATTTGGTGCACTAAAATCAATATTAATGTCAATCCTGCACTACTGTGGCTCTCTTGGGTCACAGTTAATCTATCACTGATTCAAAGGGATTCAGACATGCAAGAACTAGAGGAACCAGTGGAGATATCCCCTGCCCAGAGAAATTAGGGTGTGATTACCCTCTACAGCCAGTGACTACCTGATTTGACCTAATGGGAACCAATCAAATATACAATAGTAGGTGAGTTAAACCAATCAGTGTCTTACTGTGCATCACATCCCACCCCACCCACTGTGGGATTCAAAGAGCAATATCTTCAGTCACCAAAAAGACAACGAATCTGTATTTGGTAAAAAACACATTAGGCACACTTAAGTGTTTAATGCCAACCTAATAATTCCAAATACACTACCTACATTTTAAGTTATTCTGATGCCTATCAGCTGTAAAATACAACTGCTTTTGCGTAAGCATCAACCCTGTTTAGCTGTCAGAGATGGTGTTATCAGAGCAGCTACTTGTCGGCATTCCTCAGCTATTCTCAATAGTAATCCTGTCAGCCAATTGGCCTTTCAGGTTGGAGGGTGGGGCTGGGGGGCGTTCCCAGATCGCTAAGTAGGCCACGCCCACTTGGGGGGCGATGTTTAATGTGTGGATGAGGTTGTTCAAACTGTCGCGAAACCACTGTCCTTTATTGTACATCCTGCAATACAAGTTAATCAAGTTCATGTGCAAGACTGTGGTTCCTTCATGTAGGCTAATGTATCACAAACGTTGCATATAAGAGCTCCAAGAGTTCATCAATCATTCACCACTCTACCAGAAAACCTGGAGATGTGTAAGTGATGTTATCATGACCATTTACGAAAGCATGCACTCATGTTAACCGACATGCTTACGTGTGGACCCGGCATCTTCTAGCAACGCGTGGCATATGTAACTGATACTCCTCAAATATTCACAGTAAGCCTCCTGGTAAGAAAACAAAACAAACGTCATTTCCTGTTGGACGCATTACTTGCAAAATAACATTTATTCTTTACAACGAATGTACTAGACCCATTAAATGACTGGTAGCATTCATCTTAATTACAGGACTACACATTTGCATACCGAACTAAATTTCGCATCATTATGAACGTCGTTTTGAGCAAAAGAATTGAATGACGCTCAAAGCACCTCGTATTAGTATATGAATGCCTAAGCAATGATTCAATTGTGTGACTCACTTATCAGGATATGTCATCCAAACAAGGAGAGAATGTTATTATCCAGGTTCTGTACGTGACACCCATACTTGAACCATTTATCATAGCTATCAAAGCAAACTGGACACAAACAGCCTGAACTATGTCATCACCCCGAAGTGTAGTCTACCAAAGCCGTGCCTGTTACCTTATGCATGTTCCCCGCATCAAGTTGTATCGCTACGTTAGCCAGTTTCATGGCTTTTTGTAGTGGCTTCATGCCACCGTCTGACACAGCCGCCGCCATTCGGATTAAAAATGGTGCTGTTAGGGGTTAGCGCCGCAGCAAGCTTACTGCAGGCGCACAGCGTTCACTGCCACAAGCGCCTGGAGAGAAACACACACAGTCATACAGCCAATCGCAAAACAGCATCACATTTTACGAATAGAATAGAATACTTTATTACAGACTCGAAGTCCAGCAAACAATGACAACACACCACAAAGATAAAAAAACAATAAAAAATACAATTATATGAATTAAAAAGTATTTGGTACTTTAATATTTGATTTACAACTGCACAATATCACAAGCCGCTTCTTCTTTACAGTGAAAATAGCAATGAACATTTGTGCAACTATACAAAGCATTTACTCAGTGGGCAGATTTTAATTCTTAAAACAGTAATTCCCCTAAACTTTAGTCACTCAGACAGATTCTATAGTGAAGATGCATCAGATATATTGTGATACAGTGATAATACGACCCCATAAAACCCCCATCGGCAGGATTCGCTTTCAAATCCTGCCAATTTGTCTTGGGTCAGGATGGTGGTGTTTGTGCAACTTGCTGTAGCAGTAAAGGTGATGCGCTTGTTTCATTCTTTTGTTTTGAATGTAAATAATGCACCGCTGCCATTTAACCATTAACGATGAATAGAAATTAAAGCAGTATTTCAAAAATTGATAAATGTTAAGTTAAATGACGTGTGTTGGTAAGATTGGTTAAAATGTAAATAAACGTATACGAACTCGTGTTTGTAATTTAATAAATATAATTTAATTTATTTCCTGCAAGAGGTATATCCTAGTTACTGTCGGGGGGGGGGGGGGGGTCCGTTTTAAAATAAGTTCATAAATGTCATCAATGGTCACAAATGCTGCGATTCCTAACAGCCTCTACTGACCGCAGCCGCGGGCTTCAGCGTGCAGTTCCCCGATGACACTACAGGGGGCGCCGCAGCTACGCGCGCCACCTTTGTCGTGCGGAGGCCGCTCATGGCGCCTCGGCGCCTCTCCTCTGTTTTCGTCGCCACAAAAAGCCCTTCCGGATACACTTGTTTACTTTCAGACATGTCTCTTTTTTCCAAGCATTTCACTTATGATTTCTGGCGAATCATTTTAAATAAAAGATCGACTTCAAGTTAAAAACCAGCGCATCTTATTGTTCGAAGTAAAAGTGCGATACGTTGCGTGTTATTAATTAGTTTTATGTGATTCCGTCGCAGCATTAGCCATCTTGATAAATCACGAGCAGGTCGATTCTTAAACTTTGTTGCGCCGCTTTGAAGCGTCTGCCGGACGCGCATCCGCCCGCGGAAGCGCACGGAGAGGAGCCCGCTTTCACCGCACGCTGCCCCGGCCTTTCTTATTCTCTGCACCGCGTCTGTAATGAAAAGGGACCGGCGTGGGCGGCTTGCTGCTAGGTCACCGCCGGCGAGTCATGCCCCTGCAGCCGGGGCCGGTAGGCGACCCGGGCGGCGGGGGAGACCGAGGGCGACCATCGAGAAGGGCGCTTCCGAAGGAGGGCTTGGGGCGAGCCGCGGCGGTCCCGCGGAATGCGCCGAGGGGGGCCGCCTGAAGGCGATCGCGGTGCCCGCCTTGGCAGCCGGAGCTGGTGGCCGAACTGAGAACGGATCCCACCACTCCGGTAAGTGGATTAGCTGCGCTGTAAAAGGAGCCCCGTTAGCGCATCCATCCCTAAAGCTTCCCAGCGCATCGCCCCATAGCCCGGATCGCTGGACTTGAGCTGTAATTAGTGACGGATTTTATTGCATTAGCAGCTTCTGCAGGTTATATGCAGCCTGCACACGGTGGCGCATCAGCAGAGCAGTAATATGGGGAAGACGATCGCGGGTGATGAAGGTGGCAGTAAGCCCGAGGTGTGGTGATGGGGTTCCGTGGCTGATATCGCGCTGTCTTTATGGACCTGATCAGGTTCGGGTCGCCTCAGCACCGAGTTCTGCCGCCTGTGTCACGGCAAGTTTTCCCCGCGGAGCCTGCGATACGCGTTCGGCCAGCCCCAGGGGCAGCCGACGGAGGAGAAGAAGGAGAGGCCGCCGCCGCTGTTCTGCGCCGACTTCCAGCACCTGGTGGGGGTGCCGGTGAGCCGCGACCCGCTGCTCTCGCAGTTCGTCTGTAAGAGCTGCCATGCGCAGTTCTACAAGTGCCACAGCATCCTGCTCGCCTTTCTCCGGAGGGTCAACCTGTCGCCATCAGCGTGTGACAGCTCAGGCGACTGGTGAGACGGCATCAGCAATCGTCTACTTCAGAGTCCAAGTCCTCCTGTGAAGGACCCTGCTTTATAAACCCTTTCTTCTTTCAGGGGCAGTTCACTGTTCTCAAAGACTGCAGACAACGTCCTTTTGTCTGGTACGTGTCTGGTGTATATACGTCTCTGGGATATAAACTGTGAAAAATCTGTCAGTGTGACTAATTTTTCGCTTCCTCCTTCTCTCATTAATGCCCCCGCCTGTCCCCAGCATCCCCAATTACCTCATCCCCTCAGTGTCTCCACAAACTGGTGTCTTGGGCCCATCAGCATGCAGAAGGCTGCAGGTCTTGCCCCAGCCTGCAGGGGGTGCCGCAGGGGCAGTACCAGGGCATGGTGAGGGCAGTGTGGGGTTGTGTGGAGGGACATAGCTATGTGGTGGAAGCACACGTGTACCCAGGCTCCAACCCCAGGAAACCAGCCACGTCGCTGCGGCCGGAGAGGAAGGAACACACCTGGAGGAGTGGGGCCCTCGAACCCGGGGCGGTCCTCGCGGCCGCCGGCCCACCCGGGGGAATGCCTGGAGCCCCGCCCAGCCCAGCCGCACCACCTCAGAGCCAGAGGCCCGGCCTGAAACCCATGCTGAGCTCTGATACTATAGATACCACAGAGGGTGAGTATGAGGCCGAACGCCGTGTTTCCCAGCCCGGTCCTCAGGGACCTCCCAGGTCACAGCCAATGAAGAACACTGAATACCTGGTACGGGTGTGTTGGGAGCTGGGAAAGGACAAAAATGTGGACTGTCTGGGGCTTCCTAAGGACTGAGTTGGGTAGCACTGGCTTAACAGACCACAGGTCATGGAGGAACTGTACTCTAGTCACATTCACAAAAAAAAAGCATTTAAGGTGGAGGTCAGATCCCTGCATCCCTGCTATTAATGTGTTTAGATACTTCAAATGCATCGTTACACTAAGGGGCCACTTGTATTGTAGGCTTCTGAGGTCAGTGGGCTCTTTTTTTGTGGTTTGTTGATTTCATCATTTACTCCTCCGTGTGGTCTTCAGGATTGGTGCGGAGTGAGGAGATGGCCACGCCCATTGCAACCGAGCCTCTGGACATAGTGGTGAACAGCGACCTTTCTGACAGGTAACCAACGTTTTGGGGGAGCACAGGACGGCAGGCCCCAGCACAACAGGCACAAGAGGAGGCAGGAGTATGTGAGGTGGCAGGGGTGTGCAGGCTGGGATAGCACCAGGAAAATGGACTGGGGTCTTTGCTAACATCTGTAGCCAAGACTGCGTTCACCATCATGTCATTCACAGTGCATAAAATGAAAAAGTGCTGATGGGGAGAATGAATAAGTGGAATGCCACAATAACTCATTAAACTCAAAGTCCTGGTCAGCTTTAAGAAGGACACGTAAGGCCATGGATCAGACTTTTGAATCTCAGCTGTGGATGGCTGTATTTTAGCATCAGGCTGGGGGCTGGAGATGAAAAACATCTGTATGTTGTCATGTGTCCTCAGGGACTTCTCGAGTGAGGAAGACGAGGAGAGGAGGAAGAGCGGCTCGTCGGATGAGATGTTTGAGCCGTACCCCGGAAAGCTGTAAGGAGCGCGATCGGGTCCAATAAGCTGGTTCCGAAACTGTGACCCAAGCTGGGAATAACAGGCGCAGAACCCTGGCACAGGATTAAGTAGAACGTGGCAGTTTGGTGCTCGATTTTCAGATTTGTAGGCGAGCCAGCTTCAGTCGGCTGCATCCAGGGTGCTAAATGTTTTTAAACGTGCCCGTATGTGAAATGCCAGCTAGCTGCAGAACTGTAAAATCCTAGGGGTGACCGGAGCGAGCGTGCCAGGAGCAGTGTGGCTGCGTTTCATTTTGTGAATGAAGAGGGGGTGGACTGTGGCTCACCCTGTTCTAATGTCTGTGCAGTGGAGTGGTTTCCTCAAAGAAAAGCCCCAACCAGGAGCCCAAGATGCCCCTAGTGCCAAAAACGAGGAAGAAGCCGGGGCCCAAGCCAGGCTGGAAGAAGATGATCAAGACGGAAAGGTAGTGTGCCAGATGTCTGGAGAGGGGCCTCGACAGCAGTGGGTGGGCGGGGCCTCGACAGCAGGGGGTGGGTGAGTGGGTGGGGCCTTAACCACAGGTGGGCGGGGCTCAGGAACAAGGGGGTGGGTGATATGTGAACTTGTCCTGCCTATGTTTCAGAGAGGAGCTGCCCACCATTTACAAGTGCCCCCACCAAGGCTGCACGGCCGTGTACCGTGGTGCTGATGGCATGAAGGTAAGGCAAGCGGATGGGCATGAAAAAGCCGGCCCCGCCCTCTCCGGCTCCCCATTCAGTCGCGCGTGTAACCAGTCTGTCCCGGGAACAGAAGCACATCAAGGAGCACCACGAGGAGGTCCGGGAGCGACCCTGCCCCCACCCCGGCTGCAACAAGGTCTTCATGATCGATCGCTACCTTCAGCGGCACGTCAAGCTCATCCACACGGGTGAGGCGGAGCCACGTGCCGGACTCGGGGGGGGGGGGGTGCATAGGCCCCGTCTGCTCAGTCTGAACTGACGCCCCCTTTTCCCTGCACAGAGGTGAGGAACTACATCTGTGACCAATGCGGACAGACGTTCAAACAGAGGAAGCACCTTTCTGTCCACCAGATGCGGCACTCGGGAGCAAAGCCACTGCAGTAAGTATGAGGTTGCTGGACAGGTAAGAGGCTGTTCTAGCACAGGACAGCAATGCTGCCTCATGACATGAGTGCTGTCTCGGGGGGGGGGCGCCGTGTGGCTCAGCAGGTTAGATCAGAAGGTCGCTGGTTTCTGTCTCAGGGTTGGCAGTTTGGTTTCACCTCTGGGCCCTTGAGCAAGGCCCTTAACCTCCAGCTGAAAAAAAATGTATGGATAAAAGAGTCTGCTGAAGTGTTAAGATGTAAATTATGCCTTTTAGGATTTTTACACTGTGATCTGGGCTTGGATGCTGTTTATGATGGCTTACTGCCCCGACTTTGCTAGCACAAAGGGTTGTACAGATAACCCCATCGTAAGCTGAAGAGCATGTTCTGATGAACCAATCATAAGTTAAATATGAATGATAAATAGGTAACAATACAATGCACTGTTAAACACTGTATTAGATGTACATACTGGTCATTGCTACAGAGCCTGGAAGCATGGCTGCATGGATGCCACCATCGCCCAGCCTCAGTATCAGAATATCGCTAGCCGGCGTGCAGATCAAAATTCAGTGTTTGGTCTGATACTGAATCACGTATCGCACCATCGTAAAGTCGAAATATCCAAAGTCGACCCATTGTAAAGCGAGGAGCATCTGTATTTTTAGACCGGGCTGCGGATTACACACTGCGGTCCATGTAAGAGTACGCAGGGCCCCCGCCGAGGGTGTAGATGCCAAATGCCCAGGTCAGAAGTTAAGCAGCAGCTGAGAACCTGTTGTGGGTCACAGTGGGCACCAGGGGGGCGTGGGAGGGCCTGGCCCACAGTCCTCTCAGCACAGGTGCTCTGTCCCTCACACAGGTGCGAGGTGTGTGGCTTCCAGTGCCGCCAGCGTGCCTCCCTCAAGTACCACATGACCAAGCACAAGGCTGAGGAGGAGCTGGAGTTCGCCTGCGAGCTGTGCGGCAAGCGCTTCGAGAAGGCGCACAACCTCAACGTGCACATGTCCATGGTGCACCCGCTGAAGCACAGCAGCGGGCCCCAGCCCCCGCCAGCCCCACTGCCCTGTGACCTCGGGCCTCCACGCTAATGGCTATACCCGGGACTGCCAAGCGAAGAGGTGCACCATGGGACATGCAGTCTTATTTTTCAAGCCCCACCCATAGAGGGGTGTAGCCTGGATGTTTCCAATGCTATTTGTACAGTCGTGTATATAGTTTCTATTTTCGCTGTTTTAGGAGATGTTGTACAGCCTGCAGGTGGGCTGGGTTTGCCCCCCTCTTCTGCTCTCTGTCTTTTGAACATAGTTGTAATAATGGAAGGAATTAATGAAATGACGAACTTGAAGTGGCGTTGTGCTCGTGATGGAGGAGACTATAGCAACGTGGATGTCTGGCAGGTTTTACTAGTGACGTCGTAACAGAACACTCTTGAACATAACAGCATGGTTTGTGGGGCCTGTGTGAGACGCCCCGGGGTGGTCCTGATGCCAGCATCACATCCTAACCATAATTTTAGCTTCATTTTGTACAGCTCATAAAGCACTCAGTCTGCGCCATGACTGCTAGCTTCATCGATGCCTGGCCGTACCCTTCCGCGCCCATACTGCCGTCGTTCTTCGGGCCGCCTCAGACTCGGGTCGATATGGAAAATAGCTGAAACAGTTGTCGTTGCACCATCGAGGCAGAAAGAGTGATGGGGTCTCCGACTGTGCCCCCACTCACAAGTAATCCAGGTCGCCATAGCGATGGGGGAGCAGGTTGGAGGACAAGGCGGCTGCCACCTCCGGGTCCAGCTCCCCACAGGCGGCCTCCAGCTGGAAGGGGGGGGGGTTAGGTGTCAGTCAGGGGTGAGGGCCACAGGGGCCCTGGCCCCAGCTGAAAGCCCCTGTGCCAGCCACTGATTCAAAGCACGCATTGGCTAATGATAAGGTTGAAAAGGTGGTCTCAGTAAGAGGCATCGGGGAAAGTACATTATGTAAGACAGGCTGCTTCATCACGTCTGACTCCGAGCAGCTGAAGAGCAGATGTCGGGCCTTGGCACTCACCTGGGCCTGCGAGGAGATGCCGTGCCTGGCGCTCTGCGAGATGATCTTCAGCAGGACCTGCTTGGCTTCGGACATGGTGTGCAGCGGAGGGACCTGTCACGTAGAGACATGCTGCAGAGCGCGGCTGCAGACACGTGGGTAGGTCTGGGGCTGTGAGGGTGCTCACCTGTCCGGGGGCAGGGATCAGGCCGTCCAGGAAGAGCTTTGTCAGGGTGGAGTACGAGCGCAGGGCCGTGAGGAGAAATCCCGGGCTCCGGGTCACCTTCCCTAAAACTTCTGCATCCAAGCGTGGCACCAGGCTGAGGAGAACGTCACTTAAACATCTCCAACCAGACGTGATTCCCATAGTGCTCAGGAGATGAATGGGGCTCCCAATTGCCTGCTCTCACACACACACACACACACACACACGTCTGTGACGCTTACCTATAGAAAGCCAGAGGCATCAGCCTGATGTTCCTGTCTGTCGTCGTCATGGACAGAGTTCGATACTCCCGCTGTTCTTTTATAGGAATGATAAACACTGAGTCACGGGTCTGCGCGACAGTGGCGGGGCGTACAAACACCGGCCGGGGGGGCTTGGTACCTGCAGCGGGTGACGCAAAGAGCAGCAGCCAATCGGAGAAGTCTGCCAGGTGGCAGAGGACCTCCAGACACACCTCCTGAGCTCGTCCGGCACAGCCTGCCTCCTGAGACGCCCCCACACATTCAAGCGTTAAAAAAAAATACCCAGCAGTTTGAAAAAGTGCTCAGGTCCGGGCAGCGAGGCGACGACATGCCATACCTGGGGCTGGACCAGGGTGGACAGCAGGTCCGTCACACAGAAGAAGAGCAGGAAGACGAGCAGCTGTGGGTGACAGCTAGTGATATGTGACATGCCTCACCGTGAAAACCGTGATCGGATGAGGGACGCCCCCTGGTGGCCGCTGGGCCCTAAGCAGTCGCTTATGCTTTGGCCTGGCCCTCATCTGTCCTAATACACCCCCGAAACAAAATATTCAATGTGAGCTCTCCAGCTGCAGAAATGTGGGAAATGATATATCTCTGAATAAAACTGTCAGCTAAGCAATTAAATGAGAGCTCATCAACAGCAGAACTGCAGGACTCGACAGATCGTTTAGGGAACTCCAAAAACCTGCTATCCCAGACACCTCATCATGAGCCTACACTGTGGCCAGGTACAGGCAAACGGGAAGGACAGATGGAAACCCCTCTTATTATGTGACAACCTTACGGTACAGCGCCTCCCTCTGGCTGCAGAAGGAATGACGAGACATTTGTGGCGCTTGCTGGTGCTCCTCACCGGCCTGCACTGCTCCTGCAGTTTCTCCAGCCGCCCCAGCGTGGCTCTGATCCCCCGATCTCCTCCCTGCTCTCTCCACACATGATGTAGGCAAGCGGCCAGAAGCAGGGGCGGAGCCTCTGGGGGGGACAGTACCTCCCCACTAACTGTGCTGCAGAGAGGAATGTATACCAATTATAACCCTGCACTGCACGTTATCATCAGACAGGGCAGACTGGCCAATCAGATGTGTGGGCGTGTCAGCTGGAGGTACCATGTAACCATCAGACAGGGCAGACTGGCCAATCAGATGTGTGGGCGTGTCAGGTGGAGGTATCATGTGACCATCAGACAGGGCAGAGTGCAGTGACCAATCAAGCATGTCATCTGCCAGTACCATGTGACATCAGATGGGGCAGGATGCCGTTTGACCAATAAGGTGTGTGGGTGTGTCGGCTGTAGGTACCATGTGACGCCGGCTCAGGTAGGCTACCTGCAGGCCCAGCTGTAACAGTTGGCCAGACGCTGCATTTCCTGTGGCAGACGGCTTCCTGTCAGCCGGATCCACAGAGACGTCAGGATGGAGCATAGCCTGGACCACCAACCCTGCCACACACACACACATACTTTCCAGTTAAAATCATTCCAAAATGGCACTGTGGGGTCACAGCCGGTGGGGAGAATGAGCAAATGAGGGTCTGTACCCCTGCAGACACCAGGAGCAGCGGGCACTGCTGGGGAAGCTGGGACAGGAGCTCGTCGATGGCGTGGCTCGGGTGGTCACAGTGCAGGCTGGCGTACAGCACCCCCTGGCGGCGGAGGAAGCATCTCAAACACCTCGCCAATCCGTAGCCGTGTTTAAATAGACAGAAGGAGACAGAAGAGCTACTCACCTTGAAGAAATGTGCCATGAGGGTGTAAGGGAGCCGGCCAGCCGAATCGCACGCGTTCCTCTGGGAAGAGAGGCGAACACGGGGTCAGACGGACATCGAACACCATCTGAGAAGAGGGTCTTCCCCATCAATGGTAAGAAGACCTTAAAACGTGGTCGTCCCGCTGGAAAGACACCAGTCAGGGCTGAGACCACTGCCTCTAGGACGCGAGGGGAGAGTCGAGTCGTCTCACGTGTGTCTGGTTTACATGCTCCATGAAGGCCCTGCAGTCCAGAGACATCCTGCCCTGCCGGGTCCTCGCTGTCACCAGCACCGTAGCAGGAAGTGTCACCAGGACCCTGCGGGGCGTGCACAGGGAGGGGGGTGCTCAATCGCACCGCTGTTCACAGGGGAGGTAATATGCAAAGAAGAGAGAGAACAGGCTTCCCACCCCCCGCCGTGTACCTCCCCCAGGCATGGAGAGTCCGCTCCAGGTCCAGCTGGCCGCTTAGAGCCTGAGGGTCAGAGGTCGCCAAGCATTTCTGAGAAACCACATCCAGCAGAAAGGTCTCACTGTCCTCCTCGGACTCGCAGGGGGGAGGAGACAGCACCAGCTCGCCCATCAGCTCCTGGGGAAGGGGGGAGGGCATCATTAACACGAGAGCCCCGTGCATGTGCCGCTAGGTTAACGGGGCCCAGCTGCCCAACCACAGCACCTGCAGTCTGCAGACGATATCCGGGAGACAAGTGTCCATGTCAGGGATCCGGGTCCCCAGGGATCTGCTGGCGGACAGGACAGGGACATCAGCGAGGGGAACCGCAGCGAGGGACAGGGTGGCGTCCTTCAGATGCACTCCCCGTCAGCGTGTGTGCGCGCGTGTGTGTGTGTGTGGGGGGGGAGCCCGTACTCAGTACACGGCGTCATCACTGACCCCGAGCGAGCACAGATCAGCACACCCACCCGCTGTGCAGGTCCAGCACGGCCCGCAGGATCTGGGAACAGGCCCGGCGGGGGTCGCCATCGCTGCCCCCCTGCTCTGGGGGGGCCGGCAGGTAGCGCTGCTGACACGCCCACTGCTGGTACTCCATCCTGTCTCACACACACACAAAAACACCGGCGTTTTACACCAAGAGCGCGTGATGACTGCCGTAGCGGGAGCAGGGGTGCGTGACGCACCTCTCCGAATCCGTCAGGGCGTCTCTGCTCCTCTGCACCCCCAGCTCTGCATCCAGCCACTCGGCAAATGACAGCTGCCAATGTACGTGTTATGCACACGTTATGTTCTAATTTCCTCACAGGATGAAACATGCACATCACAGATGGACACATCCCCCCCCCCCCCCCCCCCCCCCCCCCCCCCCCCCACCCCCCCCCCCAACCCACCCCCCCCCCCGCCACCCCCCCAAGCCCCCCACCCACCAACAACCCCCCAGC
>JAODKM010000020.1:18591394-18632741 GCA_026780845.1 Petrocephalus sullivani
GCGGAGAGAGCAGCGGGAAGGGGCGTGGTGGACGCCGGCTAAGTGGTCGCCCACCCCCCGAGAAGAACAAACAACACGGAACAGGAGCACCCCCCCCCCCCCCCCCCCCGCCACACGGAATCACAATTTAACCACAAACATTCCAGCGTTAAGGTCTTTCGATTTTAAACTCAGCATAAAAGGCCTCCTGACAAGTAACATCTGTTAAGGCATTAAACTCAGCCCCCCCCCCAAACACACACACACACACAGATAGCACCCCCACTTGGCTGTCAGGGAGCATCCACAGGGCACGAAGACGAGGCTCTCTCCACAGCAACCGCGCCAGGTTCTCCCAGGACGCCGAGGGGTCGGTGACAGTATTCCAAGCAGCCTGTCCTGCCTCGCCAGCCACCTCGACCCCCCCAGCCGGGGGGT
The DNA here is from genome assembly GCA_026780845.1 of Petrocephalus sullivani. Classification (NCBI taxonomy): domain Eukaryota; kingdom Metazoa; phylum Chordata; class Actinopteri; order Osteoglossiformes; family Mormyridae; genus Petrocephalus; species Petrocephalus sullivani. The sequence goes on from JAODKM010000020.1 coordinate 18,591,812, forward strand.
CCGCCCTCGCACCAGGCAGCAGCCTGGGAAGCAGGTACGCCAGCTGTAAACACACACAGGCACACGCTCGGTCTGTGCAGTGCCACATCAGCACTCTGCCGACACCTGGCACTGGGAGGATTAAACCCAACACCCACACCGAGGTCAGGGACACGACAGGGCGTTCTCATTATCCTGACAGAGCGTTACAGACACTCGGGTAGTGAGTAGCACAGCAGTGGGCTAGGACGTCATCGCAAGGTCGCCAGTTCGAATCCCATGCTCGGCAGAGTGAAGTCACCGTTAGGCCCCTGAGCAAGGCCCTTAACCCCCAGTTACTCCAGGGACTGTCTGACTCTGCTTTCAGGTGCATGTCGCTTTGGATAAAAGCATCTGCTAAAGAATTAAAATGTAAATGTAACAGCGCATTCTGCTGAAACGGCTCCTTTCCCGTGTATTATACAGTCCGGGCTGCTTTTCCGGGCTAGTCTGGCCCTCATTTGGCTGCCATGCTGACAGCCGGTCCTGCTGACATGCATGTACACACACACACGCATGCACACGCACACGTTTGTATCCCTATGTTAGTGATGACCGTCCACTCGTTTCTGTGGGAAAAACCCTAATTCCAATCACAACACCCTTAACCCCTACCCAGCCCTAACCATAAGTGACTAAACAGAATACAAACTTTTGGCATTTTTACTTTTTTAATTGCATTCACAGATTTTTACAAAATTAAGTTTGAAGTAGTGAGGACCAAAAAAAATGACCTCAATTGGTCCTCACATGTGTAGCCAAACCTGTACATACGGGTGCAGCGACACACACACCCACACACCATCTCACACCTTCTTGCACAGGCTGTTGGGGACGCCCTCCTGCTTGTGTTCGGGCGGCAGGGCGAATCGGCATACGGCATAGCTCACGGACGCCGCGCAGAACCTGTCAGGGAGGACGAGGTCAGCAGTTAGCAGACATCCATCCATCGGTGGGAGCCACCAAACGGCCAGCTGTGATCCGGTGTCATATGGGATCTATGGCCTTTGACCACAAACCCAGCATCACTCGCCTACACACTGGGCAGTGTACAGGAGCATGCCCACTTAACTCCCCTATCCAATCACCCCCCCCTCGGTGAGACCTGACGTCACCATGTGCAGACCCCCCCGCACCTGAGGGCGAAGGCCATTTCGGCGGCACAGCTGCAGGGCAGGCAGGCACCCAGGGCTTCAGAGAAAGGCACAGGGTAGGGGGGCTGAACGTGCCCCGAGACAGCCAAGGGACAGAGGCCTCTGCACTCATGTAGGTGCACGAGGAACGCAGAGAGGCCCAGAACATGAGCGGCTCCCAGTGTCGCGCCCTGCAGGAGGAGAGAAGCCCCCACGGGAACGATCGCTTGTTCAGACAGTTCACCTTCAGCTTTGTCTTTTTTAAATATCGCGACAGAAAAATATTTACAAAATGTTCGTCACAATGATTAATGCTCACAAGGTTAGGGGAACACTCCGTTTTACTGGCAAGTCCATCTTTTGCCTTATTTCTGTGTAGCTGGTAACCCTTGTAAGTGATATTTATTTTTAAAAAATGTTAAAACTGTGAAGAGTATAAACTGCTGAATGCTGTGACAGGAACAAAGTGGTAATGACACGCACCTTCCCTTGGGACCCGCCTGAGACAGAGTAAATTATCCCAAAAAAGGAGACCAAGGACTCTAAGCTTCTATCCCCTGTCAGATAGCGCTGCGACTTTCCCCACCGCTCATGCTGACGTGCCAGCTTTTCTTTTCCTTTTTAGAAGAGCTGCCACTATTTCTTTTGCCGTTCGATTCAGCCACCCATTTCCCATAAAAGCAGGGAGCCTGGGGAGAGCCTATCCCAGTAAGCAGAGGGCACAGGGTGGGGGCAGCACCAGCCACCTCACAGGGAAACCCACACAGACACGACTTATACAGGACAGACAGATGGACGGACAGAATTCTGAAAGAAACTGCATGTTTACAGTAGCACAATACATGCATTTAAACAGTAAAAATACGATAGAAAACAGTGCAAATAATTCCGTTCTAATGGCACCCAATCTCTGCAGGGTGGCAGATCTCCAGGAGCAGGGCTGGGCAGCTACCCTACCCTAAATCTGTGAGGGCATCTAACATGACATCAGCCACGGCAGCACTGTGGAACGAGCCCCGAGCCCCCGTGTGTGCGGTCAGGAAGCGGGAATCACCTGCTCGCAGATCAGCCCCCACAGGCGCTGCAGGAGACACTCAGTCAGCCTTCTGTGTCCCAGTAACATCTGGATGAAGATGCTGGCCCACGGGCCCTGCCTGGGTCACACGGGGGAAGGGGACAGCTGTCACCGGAGCGGGAAGGCCACTTGGCGGCGGGCAACTGGTTTGTTTTGGGGACCAGGAGGGGATTAACTCTGGAGACCCTAAGCTGACAGCGGTAGCCCCCCCCCCCCAAACAGAGCTGAAAGGGAAACGAGAGACAACTACCAGTCCTGAACAGGGGATTCCTGTGGTAAAATCTATCTTGGAAAGTGCTGGCAGTAAATTATGGCAGATTTAATACGTTGAACGGCTCCATTTTCCCCAGGCAGGCTGGAGACCCTTTTACCAGGTGGGGCCCCTGATTCTCCCAGGGCCTGAGGATAGCCATTAACCTGCCTCTGTTGGGAAAGAAGTATTAAAAAGGAGTATGTGGGATGAAGCTTGGCCTGTCCGGTATGACGTTCCACTCACCTGCCTGGGGGCCGCAGTCTCGAGGCATCCAACAGGCTCTGGCAGAAGCCCCTCAGAATCATGTCAGCGACGTGCTGCAGGCGGGAAGCAGGCGATAAAGAGGAGGTGAGAGACGAGGAGGTTGCGAAAGAGAGAGAACACGGCAACCGTCGGGCGGCCCACCTGGTGCTCCGGGTCCCAGGAAGCTGGCGAGTCCGGATGGAGGCGCACCGTCGCCCGGATCGCCATCTCGTCGGGCCGTTCGGGAATCAGGAGCGCCAAGGACTGGGAAATGCGGGCCAGCTGCGCTGACACTTCTGCGAGCAGGGAGAGACGCTCTGGCTCGTTAGGGTCACACCCACGCTTGGTAATTAGCACAGTAGCAACACGGAAGCAGGTGGAAAGTGTGTGGTCGGCCGCTCATGGGTACGCAAGGCAGGTGAAGAAGTGCTTTCACCACTCAACCTCCAGGTGGCGCCCTGGCTCCCCCACTCTCCTCACCGCCCTCCATCCCAGGCGCTGACAGCAGGATCCCCAGCTCCTGGAGTTCAGCCTGCAGTCTCTCCTGGGGCTCCAGATCCTTCATCACCCCCAGGCTTGCACCCCCACCTGCATAGACACGGGTTCGAGAGGGGCGTGGGTCTCTCTCACTCTCACACACACACACACACACACACACACACACACACACACACACACCATGTTCCTGCCTCAGCCTCTCCCTCTCGCAGGACTGGGTGTAGGTGCTGTACAGCGATGCTGGGATCTTCTCCGCCCTGCAACATCACGACCACATTAGTGAGTCGCTAATATGAAAAGAAAATAGGCCTCATTCCTCCATCTATCCACATAGAGCAACTGCTTAATACATACACGACGATGATGTAATTACCGTCTGCGCACGTGTGTGTGTGTGTGTGTGTGTGTGTGTATGTATGTATGTATGTATGTGTGTGTGTGTGCACGTGCGTGTATGGTTGAGAGGCAGGTTCTCGGGGCAAAACCCACCTCCTCAGGGCCTCGATGAAGGACACGCGGGAGTCGGGACTGTCAGGAAGCTGTGGGCATCGAGATGGAGGGGGTTGCGGGGAGGAGAGTCTGTAACATCCTGCACCGATGACACCCACCTGCCCAGCGCCCCCTAGGGGCAGATCGACACGGCTTACCGCGCGCGGCATCAGCAGGGCCGGCAGGAAGCGGCTCAGGAAGTACTGCCTCCTGAAGATGCTGCAGATGGAGGGGGGGAGGGGGGTGTCAGCTCACAGGAAGCTCCAAGGGGAGAACATCCCAAAATAGCCTGGGGGACCCATCCTAAATAGAAGCAGGCCACAGCTCTCTCTCTCTTGTATATTACTTGCTTAGATGATGCATTTATTGATATTTTTTTTCTACCTACAGATACAACTTTGTGTCCATTACATTAAATGTGTTCAAGGGTACAACAGTGGTTTCAAACTGACAGCCTACAAGATACAAAGTCCATCTGCTTAACCACTGGCTTATAAGTTCAGCTACACCTATAGCTGATATTATAGATGGGGTGGGTTAGGACATTGTGCCTGTCATCAGGTTGCAGGTTCAAATCCCAGGGTCCGTCACTGCTGGGCCCCTGGGCATGGCCCCTAACCCCAGATACCCCATGGACGGGTCGCCCCAGCTCTTTGAACCTTGCCTGTGCATCGCTTTGGATCAGACAGCCCCCCTCTGACGGAATCCCCTCCCCCTCGGCCGCCAATCAGAAAGCCCCCCCCCCCCCTCTGAAGGGATCCCCCTCGGCCAGCGATCAGAAAGCCCCCCCGCGCCTCTGGTCCTCCTCCAGCTGGCAGGACAAAGTGCTGACCACCAGGTACAGCCACACTGGTAACGGAATCCCGGGGCAGGACGGGGGGGTTCCTGGGAGCGGTCCAAGGCACCTGGCCTCCATGACAGCAGCCGAGATCCTGCCGGTGCTCTCAAACAGCCCGATGGCCTTCTCCACGTCCTGCCGGGCCTGGCAGCCGTGCTGTGGGGAGACACACAGGCGCACACACGCACGCACAGACGGGCCAGGGTCACGCGCTGCGACGCACTGAGCTCCCCCGCCCTCCCAGAGACCCACACCTGCCACGCCGTGTCACACGGAATAACAGCTGACGGCAGGCCCGCGTGGACCATGTGGAGCCCTCACGGGTCTCTGACTCCGTGACGCACCTGAACATGAGCTGAATCAGGCTTTCGCCAGTTGGGGGAGGGGGGGGGTTAGATGGCTCACCTGCACTGGAACGTCAGCCCCGGACGAGTCCTCATACAACCCCATCTCATCCAAAGAGACCTGGGGAGGGCAGAGTCAGTCAGCCGAGAGCACAGCGGCTGTGCGAGTCCGACAGGCGTGTGCCGTTTGATTTCATTTACATGAAACCATCTGGCATGCACTTATCTACCTCGTACTGGTCCAGATCTTTTCCACACTTACAGAATTTAAATTACATGTTAGCATAAATGTTTCCATTGTGTTTACGTATTTATATTCATAATTGTACTTAGTTTTGTGTTTAAGTCGGTGGCTGGAAAAACCATGTAGATTATAGTTTTAATTGTGTGGTGTGACTGTCCCTTTACCGGGCACATGATGTTAAATGCCTGCACCCTGAATTTGACCTATAGGTAGGATTTTCAGGAAGGGGACCCACCTTCAGGTCAGACAGCCTAGTCTTAGCAAGAGACACATACTCCTGCAGGAGCGCACGGTGCTTCACTGGAACGTAGGGGGGGTGAAGAATGTGCACCTGAGGGGGTCGTAACCCCAAAAGACAGGGTGTTAAAAGAGGAGACCCCAAAACGTGTGAGAAGGGTAAGAGACGGGAACAGGGGCTACAGGACTGTCTTGGAGGGGAAGGAGAACAAGGCACACAGGAAGTGAGGTCACCTTCAGGTACTGCAGCGGGTCGAAGGGCACGAGGTCCGACAGGAACTTTAGCAGGAAGACCACGGACTTCTTATTGCTGCCGTAGTGACCGCCGGCACTCCCGAAGGATGCCTGGAAGAGGGGGACAGCTGGCAGTGACTCGGCCCGAGCGGGCGGATTTTACCGGAAGAGGGACAAGGGCGGACCTTGAACCACTCGCCGTAGGAGGGGAAGACGGCGGGACCCTCCAGCGCCCCCTGGCGTGCCAGCAGGAAGGCGGTGATCATGTTCTCAAGGTCGTAGCTTTCAAAGGCCACACTCAGGAGCTGGGAGAGGAGCTCTGGGGGAGGAGGGAGGACAGTGATGGTCCGGGTCCCATGCTTTCTGCGTGGGTGTGTGTGTGTGTGTGTGTGTGTGTGTACCTGTGAGGGCACCTCGGGCCTGTGCGTCATACACCAATAGGGTGGACACACAGGACAGCACATGCTGCCAGTTAACCTCATGGGTCTCCAGAACGTTCCGCAGGTGAGACAGGAGCTCATCCATGCTGAACGGCACCGAGAGCTGAAAGGTACGAGTACAAGGAGTGATGTCGCCAACGGGGATCTGTCACCCGGCACAAGGAGGGGACAACCCCAACCCCACACATACCTTGCGGCACAAAGCCGTGAGAGGGCGACTGGCCTTAGCGAAGCTCCACTCACTCTGATTGGCTATGGCATCCGACACTAAGGAAGCCAGCAGGAGGCAGTGTGGGTAAATTGGGCCATGTCAATTTCACAGAAACGGCATTAACTATTGTGGGCATAGATATAATCACTTTAAACACCAAGCTGGTATGGATTTTCTAACTAAACAAACAATAATGACCAAAAGGGTTCCGATTAAAAAGCCCCAGGGACAGACTGAATGTCGTATCCAGGGATGCAGTACCAAACCCCTCAACCCAAGTGGGTCATCAGGTTCTGGGCTACACACACAAATCTAAATGTTTAAATCAAAATAAAACCTTGCGAAAACGGTCCCCGGCCGCCACTAACAGATGCCCAGAAACCTAAAGGACGCATGAGGACGTTGTCAGACCGCTGACCTTTGAACTGTGGCCGGCAGGTCAGGACGTGAGTGAGGCAGTGCAGGAAGAAACGACGCAACACGTCATCCGATAGGGACGCCCCACGTAGTGTGGCGTCCAGCACCCAAACCCTGCGGCAAAGGCAACACTCTCCAATCAGGGGCCGGAAGTCAGGCGCTCACGCTCCATCGCCCACCTGCTGATTGGGGAGTCGCTCGAATTACCAGGATCCAGCCGCGTCTGTCCCAGAGTGCAGATCTCCTGCTTGTTGCACGCCTTCCAGCACCCCTGTGGAGCACATGGTCAAAGGATGCAGGAAGAGGGTGTGGCCAAAACCCATGGGAGGTGGGGAGGGGGTGTGGCCAAAACTCACTGGAGGTAGGAGGGGGTGGGGCCAAAACTCGCTGGAGGTAGGGGTGTGAAGAGGGCAAAAAACCCACTGAAGACGAGGAGAGCATGGGGCATAACCAACGGTAGGTGCGGAGAGGGCGGCATATATCCCATGGGAGAAGGGATTAGAGATACCCACATGAGAGCATGTCATCCAGTGCTGCCACGCACTGCCGGGAGACGCTCCCCGGGGGATCCCGGAATCCGGCCTGCACCAGAACCGACACCACACCTGCAACAAGCGAGGGGGAGGGACAGGGATGGAATGCAAGGCATGGAGGCGAGGGGCCGGATGGAATGAAGGCAGCAGTGGGGTCACCATGGAAACGCCCACTCCTGTACCACATACACACAGACCTGAGGCAGGTGCAGGTTGGCAGCAGGAGGTTGGGGGGGGTTCAATTTCCAAAAATAACAGAATAATTCAATCATTAGTGCAATTGCAGGGAGATGGAAGGATTTCTAGAAGAAATGAATGGCACACTGGTGATCGAAGTTGGTACAGACGTGTAGTTGGGGCTGAGGTATCCAAGTCAGGAGGACGGCTTTAATGGCCTAAACTGTACTTCTGTAGTGTGGCTGTGTGTCCTGCAATGGCCTGACAACCTCTGCAGGGAAGTACCCTTGCCTTGTGCCCTAAACTGCCCCCCACTCCTACGGGACCCTGTCCAAGAATAGATGTTTTTTGTTCTCATTTCCTTTTTAAAATTAACATAATTTGCCTGCTCACTGAGCACCGTGAATGGGAGTCACACCAAATCCCCTGAATGAAGGTGGCTGCTTAAAATAAATGTGACTGAACACGGTGGCAATGGGTCAGAGCAATGGCATTGTATGGCGCCCCCTACCTGCGAGAACCTGCTGCTGCACCTCTTTATCCTCCTCCGCTCCTGCAGACGCTCCTCCACACAGAGCCCTCAGCTCCGCCCCCAGCCATGCCACGCCCCCCTCCTCACTGCGGGCCAAATCAGAGCCATGTGTCACCACCACACTCACTCCCCAGGCCTGGTCCATTAGTCCAATGCTGGTTAATGTCAACTTCTATCTCCATCCAGGCCACCGCACCGCACCGCAAGCGAAATTTACCTTTCCAGAACATGCTCCAGGGTGAGGACATTTCCTGAGTGGAGATGCCAGGCCACATCAAGAGTGGGCAGCTTCTAGCACGAGACAGGAGGCACCAACACACATGTAACACAGAAAATATGGCACCTTCACATGTGCACGTACAGCTCCATCTGAGAGAGGCGACGAGCTAAAAAGCCCTATAACCAACAGGAGGTGCTCACCTGACACTTCCAGAGCTCACGGCAGAAGACATGAGGGCTAAAGGCCCTTTGGGAGAGCAGCTCCTGGATGGAGCGCACCAGCGCTGAGAGCTGAGCCTGAAGGGACGAGGAACCACGAGCACTCAGCTGGAGTCACAGTGAGGAGATGCCGCACGTAGCTTGTGGCTTTAAGCTTTATCTAGCCAGTTATTTCTGTGGGGAAGTTTAGGCGAGGAGCCGACTTACCCTCTGGATGGAGCTGAGCAGCGCCTCCGTGCCACCGCACGCTGCACCCGCCATCAGATCGGCCACTCTCTCTGCTGCTACCTTGGAGGAGAGCACGCCCACCGGGACCCCCAGCTCCAGGGCCTGCCTCTGCAGAGCATGTACTGGGGGCCACACACAATGACATGCTGATCGTCCCCCCCCATATACAGGTGATGAACAACATAAGCGTCAGTATTAACCTATCAGAGAGTCTTCACGGTCAGATGGAGGTCCAGCTCCGGAAGAGGAGGGGGCTCTCAGTGCTGGATTCTCCACACACGAGTCTGTCTGTTCCTCATATGCACTGGGTCTCCCCTGAAGTGGACAACCAGGCCTGCCGAGTAAGCTTGGGTTTTTCCCTCAGAGGTGAGCCCTTATTAGGGGGCTTTCCTCCCCTGTACCTCAAACTCCACTCCACTCGGCCCCCTACCTCCAGAAGCAAGTCGGACAGGTTCTGGTGTCGGTTGAGCAGCTGTACCGCCGCTTCCCGCAGTTCGGCTTCGCTTTGTTGTCTGGGTCTCTTCGCGGAATGGGCGGCTGAAGGCCAATAATACACAGTGTGAACTGAATCAGCGTCTCACCGGCTCAGGAGAGAACGCACCGTTATACCATAGGCCAAGCCAATTAATCAACACCGGACAGTAACTTCATTCATCAAAATAAGAAAAAACTTCTGCCAAGCATGCGTGTCATGATTCAAGGACCGATTTTATAAACATCTTTCCATTCCTGTTTCAATTTACGGACTAAAAAGACATGAGGGATGCGAACCCAAATACTGGACAGCAAAAAGTCATTGATCATAAAGTGGAATTTCGCGGATTAGAGAGTAAAGACAGTATAAGAAATTAAACTCGTTACTCGCCTAGAAGATCGGAGAAAGACCGCCTGTGCCCGGACACAGAGGTTCCAGACGCCTCCAAAGACATTACCACGCTTTTGTTAAGTCTGATTTAATTAACAAGAATCACCAAATGTCTTACACCCATAAAGAAGCGGTCCACGTAGCTGTAACTAGACTTTAACCACAAAGTAAAATCATTCAGCCATAAATAGATTACTGCGCAGAAACGCACAGTACTAAGGAGAATCCCGATTTGTTTCTAAATATCAGCCATTAAACCATCTACAGGTCCGAGTCCTGCTGCACTCCTCCACTTCCGAGTGCGTTCGCGCTCTGGTTTCTGATTGGCCGGCGCTGTCTCGCACTCTGACCAATCGGATTGCTTTGCTCCCTACGCATTTAACCCTGCCAACACCGGGGCCGCGTGCTTATAATCTGTCTCCGGGTTACATTTTAAGAAGAACGCAGCAATCTGACAACTTGTTTTGTTCTTCTCCATAACGCAGGCAATTCCTCATTTTCTTGATCTGAAATAGTTGTGCTGTAAGAAAATAGCCGAACTGATGCTTTGGGAACGTCATATTTTATAAGCCACGATGTGTTATTGCGAATATTTCATTTTTATTTAAATAATATTACCAAATAAAATTCAAGCTCATTTCATTTTTATTTGTTCTGAACGGGCAGTTTTTTTATATGCCTTTATAGGAAGTTCTTGTGTCCAGTGCTGGTGAACATCTTTATAGCTTTTGCCTAGATTTAACCACCAATGTTTCAGAGCAGTGCTTTGGACCCCACGCCTGTTAAATCACACTTCCACGGTTAGTGCATGCCGCAAGGTATTTGGCAACCGTAAATTATACATTGTGTATCAAAGTAGTGTGTACCCCTGTTGTGTACCCTAAACTGCCTGGAATAGGCTCCGGCCCTACCCCCGTAACCCTACCCGGGATCTATGCGTCTGCATAGGAAATTCTGACGGCAGAATGAGGGAGACATCTGTGACAATGAGTCAGTTCCCTTTTTGGGTGCGGATTAGGCGGATGCAGGTCCGGGAAGAATGGTGCTCCATGCGGCTGGAAAACTTACGTAACCATCGCACTTCGTTTGAGCAGCACTGTTTTGAGCAGTGCTGTTTAGATGTACCGCAAAGCAGGCAATAATTATTGTATAAGCTCCAGATTCAATTCGTGCTACTTTGATGTTTGGCATTATTTAAAATTACACACAACCTACACTCTCGGTAATATAAATATCCATGTACATAAATAGGCATCTACATAAAGGGATGCTGATTTCCAACCCAGGCACACTTTTATCCCAAAGAATGTGGGGCTGAGGCTACTATTGGGTTTTTCCCATAATAAGACACCGAGGAAAAAAAGCAACACAGTGCTGACGGGATGGGATCGAGGTGCCAAAAAAAACCTTAATTAAAAAAAACGCGCTATTTTGGAGCAGGAACACCACCCACGCCGAAATGTCTGAGGAGAGCCTTAGCGCTCATTGGCAGCATTCGAGCAACGCAATTAGCTCTCTGACAGGGCAATGTCAGAGACGTCGATGCGCATCTAATACTGCACCCCCTCCCCCTGCAGATGGGGGTGTCAGTAAGGTGTTGCAGTGAGCAATCAATCTGCTTAAGGTAAACAACACCAGCAGGTCCATTAAAACAATGTGAAACATAATTACCCATGGTGATGACTGTACGTGATCGCCACTTGTTTAGGGCAAATCGATATGGGTGCTGACTGCTCTTTTAGTGCCAGGCTTTATGCTGCGCCCGCATTCCACACACTCCGTGTTTTGTCTCGTCTATGGATTATGAAAAATGTTAGCAATGATATTTATAACAGACACAAACAATGGCGGTGCCTAAATCCCGCAGATTAGACTGGGAGTCGAAGTGACACATTTTCATAATTAAAATCGCACAGTGCTGCTGGAACGCAAATCTAATCCTGACTATATCCTGCATCCTTAAAAAATGTATGTATGAAATGACTATGGTTTATGAGATTTTTTATGTTTTCTACAATATGTGCATGCGATTCTGATGTGAGGGAGATATATTGTGGGTCAGAATGTCACTGAAAAGTTCCTGTGAATCATTAAGCTGTAATTAGATGAACGGGGGAGGGAGTCGAGGACGCGCTCCGGCAGGTGAAAGTGCGGCCGCCTGGCGCGGCGGGGACGGCCTGCCCAGAGGAAGTGAAAGGCACACAAACCTCATTAAAATTTCATTCTTGTAAATTTTTAAACGCTCCTCCTTATCGTGCCAGTAGCCCGGGGGGCAGGGTTGGCGAGGCACCGGAGCTGCCACCGCCCACGCCAGGCGCGTTCCCGGAGCCGGGATGAGTTACCCTCATGGCCCGCCCGCCTGGGTGAGGCCAGGCATCCGCGGCCTCCATTACCATCTCTGCCATTTATCAGGCAATAAAGGAGGCTAAAGGAACAAATGTATACAGTGTTAGTGACACGGGGTTGCTGTACAGGAGAGGGGCAGGTGCGTGCAGAAAGAGAGAACCCCCATCGCTGTGCAATAACCGCACTAATAATAATACACTCATTATAATAATAATACACATTGGGAAGGGTAAAGGTCCCCTGCAGTCAGATTAAAATCACAGGCCAAATCCACAGTGTGCGGTTCCCATGTGGAAACGCGCTGCATGATCGCTGAGGTAGACGCTATATAATTATATAGAGACACTTCCTTCCTCCAGGAGACCCTAATTACCCTTAAGGTGAAATGACAGCGCGCAGCTCACCTGCCCGGGGGGGGCAGTGGCACGCGGCGACGCGCTCCTCGCCGCCTTAATTGCCGGAAACGCCACCTGAAATACTAAAAGAGCAAATTTGAATTTTGCAGCGAGGATATATTTTTTGTTATACTGAGGATAAGAAAATCCCACGAAGAAAACGCAAGAGGAATTGTTGTCCACCACAAGAAAAAAAAACCATCGGGCTGCCACTGTCGGCAAACCTAAGCATAAATAAACTGTGAAGGACCAGTAAAAAATGTAATCTGCTGTATAAGACGACGACCTGGATACTGTATAATACTGTGGAAAGTAATAGATACGCTCTGGCCGCTCGCACACGCCGAACGGTATAATCTAAGGTGGCCGGTCGCGTGGCTTTGAAATTGTGTGAGATTCAGCAGCGAAAGGTCATAATCAATTTCGATGGCTGATATGAATGGAATTGGACACTCACACGCTTTCCAGCATCATCATAAAAAAGGGACTTAAACTGGTGTCTCAGATTCCCCGCTGCGATATCGCTTCCTCCCCGAGCCTGGCTCACACACGGGCCGCTCTGCACATTACCCCTAATGACAAATGCGTGCATCTCGCTGGGAATCGGACCCCCCCGCCTCATTAGGGAGGTAGGCAGTCGGCCCGGCCGCCAGCCGCATTGGATCGGTGCACAGCGTGAGTGTAAGGCAGCCATGAGGCCGGAGGCTGACTGACGTACCCGCGATTCTAATGAGCCTAACCCCCCTAACAACGAACCAAACCGGAGGACCTTGCTCGGCAGGGCAGGTGCAGCCGACTCGTTAAAAGCCGGAATAGGATGTCTGCTTCCTGCCAAAGCTCTGGCTAAGCCACCCCACATACCTGGCCTGACAGCAAAAACACCATCTACCAGGGTCATATAACTATTAATACGCGTGGAGTTTTCCTATTAGGGCAAAAATATTAATTCACCACAAGAATAGTATGGAATTGTGAAGTGATCCTGTGTTATTTGACCTCCATCAGTTTTAGTAAAAAATAAAATGGCCCTGAACACATTCCTGGAAGTAGAGAGACACATGAGCACAGACAGACACACAGGCACCAGAACAGGCCATCTCGGGGGGATCTCACACATCTCTCCGTCTCTCAGACCCTTCTCTAATCCATCTGTACCTACACAAACCTGGGATCTCAAGTCGGGAAATCTCTAATCCCCTTTCTTCTCCGATAAAAGCAGCTTTATCATATGGACCAGATGGGGCCCGGTACCGCTGGGGAAATAATCCAGATACAGAAGCGAGCAGGCCGGCCTCCTCACAGCTGCACTGCAGATCCTGTGGGTAATACCCACCCATCACTGGGCTGTAACTAATAGCCACGTACTCTGTCTACAACACACCTCTAACCCATGTTAAAGATTACACAGGTAACATGTAGGGTACACAGGTCATGTCGGGGGTTGGGGGCAGATCTGGTGCAAAAACAAAACACCGTGACCAAAACAGACGAGTCAATTCCTCATGGAAATAATTGTTTCTACAACTGACAAGGCTAACACTAAATGGTGGCTTTAATTAGCCAACTAGCTTGTTTGTATCACCTAGGGACTCACGGTCTTGTAAGGCATCTTGGGGGTTGGGGGACCACATGTGCTAGATAGTTGGCATACCTTACAGAAGTGTGACATTGGTCTGCGCGTCTCAGCGGCGCCCCTTGGTGTCTACAGACCTAAGCTCACCAGGCGCGAGACATTCCCCCGCATTTAGGGGTCAAAAACTGACCAAAAGCAGAGAACTGAGAGGACTTTGTGCTCTGCCCTCACTGAAACCACTCCAACAGAAGGACAAACACCTCAGCCGGCCAAAAAAACTGGTTTTTCCCAATTATCCGTGACTACTGCAGCACCGAACACACAACTTGAGTCAAATGTATTTAAAGACACACCTTCAAAAGCAGAAACAGCTGGAGGGGGATTCCATGCCAGCCACTAAACTGGCTCTCCACATTCCTTGTGCGTCTCCTGACAGACTATATCGCCGTTTAAATATTTATTAAAGCACTTTTTCTGCTCATCCCCCACCGCCTTTATTTCCACGATGTTCCCCTTCAATCATTAAGTACAAGGCAACTTAATGATACTTAAATCATTTCAAATCAAGAACACACAGAGACGTCCTCACAAAACACAAGGCTTTACCCGTTGCAAAGACAGTACAACCTCTGTAAACATGATACAAATCTTCTCATTTAGAAAAAAAAAAAAAGTCCAGTAGAAAAATATCTTTGTTTGATAGGCATCGCTTCGGGTGTGGAATTACAGTAGATCCTTTTAATAAAATAAAAAATAAAAATAAAAAAGGAAAACCCAAACAAACAAACACTGGATAAGAGGGGAAAGGCCTTTGGTTTCGAGGCAAAAAAATGCCCCCCCTCCCCTCTCCTCCCCCAGTTCCTTCACCACATCGTCCACAGTGTCATTTTCGTGTACCTCCGGCACGGTTCGTGGTGGAGCGCGGACCCGAGGCAGGACAGACGGACAATCAGGCATCGGGGAGTCAGACGTCGGTGGTGGCGGCTGGGCGGAGCCAGCGGTAGGCGATGTGTCCGAGGACGAGGAGCAGCATCTCCGACGTGCTGCTAAGGGCCACGATGAAGGGCGCCTGCGAGGCGAAGTCAGCCTCGGCGCGCCGGAACGACAGCTGCATCACCGCCAGGGCCAGCAGGCTGTTCTGCACCCCCACCTCGATGCTGACCGTCTTGCGGTGGGGGGCCGGCAGGCGGGCAGCGGTGGCCACGCTGTACCCCAGCAGCAGCCCGAAGAGCGGCACCGTCACGCCCACTGCCACGATGGGCGGCTTCATGTCGGCCAGGATGGACGCCCCCATCTGGTAGGCCATGAAGATGCCGCCCACGATGAGCACGAAACTGAAGGGCCGGATGAGGGCCAGCAGCGCCCGCGTCAGCCCCGGCAGACGCAGCTTCACCAGCATGCCCAGTGAGATGGGGATGGCGATAAAGAGCAGGGTGCCCAGGATCTTGACAAAAGGCACGTGCAGCGTGGCGTGGACTCCCAGCAGCCAGCCGTAGAGGGCGGAGGACAGGGGCATCATCGCCGCGGCAACCACCGTGGAGACCAGCGTCATAGAGATGGCCAGAGTGACGTCCCCTCCCAGTAAGAGGCTGTACAGGTAGCCCCCACCGCCGCCGGGCGCGGAGCAGGTGATGACGAGGCCCAGGGAGAGCGCGCTGGGGAGGGACGCCAGGTTGGACAGGGAATAGGCGTAGAGCGGCATGATCAGGAACTGTCCCACCATGCCCAGCAGCAGGGGCGCCGGCCGGCGGATCAGGCAGCCCAGCACCTCCACCTCCACCTTGCATCCGAAGGCACACTTGTTGATGAAGATGAGCGGCAGGAGCGCAAAGAGGACCGGGTTCTCCGAGAAGTGCGACAGCCCCCCGGACTGGGAGAGCGGAGTCCCCGCGTCCTCGGCGCCGGGGGACACCCGGATGGAGTAGTCCGAGCGCTCCTCGATCAGCACCGGCTCGGAGCTCTGCTCCTGCCCCAGGAGCTGGATAAGCAGGGGCGCCGTGCCGGCGAAGCCGGAGCGGATCCGGATAACGTAGCTCCGGCCCGGCCCCGCACTACCGCTGTCACTCACGTTGAGTATGGAGAGAACCTTGGGCTCCAGGGAGCGGACCGTCACCGCCTGGCCGCCGCCGCCGCGGTACCCGCAGGAGATCACGATCACGCCCTGGGTGTTTTCGGGGAACTCGAACTCCCGCGCCGTGCCGTCGCCGATGCGGATGTAGCCGGCGCTCGCCGGGCTCTGCAGCTCCGCGCCGCCGGCCGCGCAGAGAAGGCAGCAGAATGCGAACCAGGCGCTCATGCCTGCGCCGGCCAGGGCACGCAGGGGCGCCGCAGAGACACGCTTCTCCCCGCCGCTGCGCTCCGCTCTCACTCCCGGCGCACGCAGCTCGCACCCAGAGGCTCCCCCGCTGCAATCACGACGAGACTGGCCGCGCCCGCCGGACTCCGCCCGGCACCCATTCAGCTAGAGCCCGCTGCTCGCTCCGCCGGAATTCAGACGTCACCCCGCCCCATACGACAGAGGAGTCTCGGCTTCCAAGCGGGGGGGTTTACGTTCGGATCGATCTGACCCGCTTCCTCCTTTTCTCTTCCGGGCAGACGGCGCGCACCTCCCGTCTATTAGCGGCCGCTTGATGCTCTCTCTCGGCTTCGCCTTTAGTTGTATTTGCCTGCCTCCCCCCCCAGGCTTGTCCTCCCATTCACTCGCTCCCTTTTAATCCAATCAGAGCGGCCCCAGGCATTAACCCTTCCCGTCCCACCCGTCTCCCCCCCGCGAGTCCGGGCACCATGCGACGTCATCCCGTGCAGAATGACACGGCGAAAAGACGCGCAAACACGCGAGGGACAGCAGCGCGCGGACGTGCGTCTTGTGGCAGAGCAATAATAATAACAACAACAATAATAATAATAATAATGATGATGATGATAATAAAACACGCCGCACTGCTGCAGTGGCGGATAGGCAGCGTGACACTTGTTCTGATTGACGATCCGCGTCCAGTCGCGCAGATCTGGGTTCGTGTCTGAAGTTGGACTGTAATTCTGGGACCGCCCGGCTGTTGCGCAAAACACACTGGGTCGAGTGGACTTGGAGAGGCGGCTGCCCCGGTATCAGGGCGCGGGCTGTTTGCCTGCCTCGGCTTGAACTTTCACACTCTTTGCATGTTATCTGCTCCGGCATGTACGTGCACCCCCCCGCATTATATCCGGCCGTACAGAACAGGGCCAATGGCATCACTTCGCCGAAACCACAGCGCTTTCCTGGCGAGTGGCAGATAGGAGTCCGTCTAATGTCTCATGAGAATGACTCATTCTCTTCGTCAATAATGCGGATCACATGGATGCCCTGGGATAAAGACAGACGGGCAGTATTCGCTCCAAACCCCTACAGAGGTTGTTTTTACCAATACCCCCCCCCCCCCCCAGTAACTGTAGGGTAAATATTAGTCGCACATCTAAATATTCCAGCTTTTTACCACAAATGAGTGATTTGGTGTGGCGAGCTGCAGCGATGACGGCCCGCAATAATAACCACTTTCCGCTGTAAATGATGAATGATTAATGTCTGCCGGAGACCCGGCCGGCGCATGCTTGGAGACGGACGAGCGCTCCGGAGGCGTACCGCAGGGCGGCTGGAAGTGAGAAGCGAATAAGCTTATTTATCTTACAACATGCGAAGGAAGGAAGGGGACTGCACGTCTAATAAAGCACGTTTATTACCCCCCGGGTCCCGCTCCCCTCACTCTCTAGCACATAACGCGATCAATTCCAGCCGACGCCGGCCAATTCCAACAGGATGAGAGCAAAATATTTCAAGAAAGCAGCCCGTGCTTTGAAAGAATGTGGGTTCTTAGTTACTGCGGGTGGGATTTATTACTTTGCATGTGCCGACGTGCTGAAAATCGTGACTGGCAGGGTGTTTTTTTTTTAAAAAAGGAGAAAAGTCTCATTTTAAAAAAAATCGATCAATCACCTTTTGTCAGTATGCCGCCTCGGATAGGTCTACCGTATAATCTGTCCATTATACGGTAGCCGATTTAGTGGCACGGCACAAAGTATTTCATAAAACCAAAATGTCTATATGGTAGTGTTAGCTCAGTAAAACATACAATAATATACACATGCACATCAGGGAAGTGTCCGTATAAAATATACATGAAAATTATAAGTAGATATTTAAGAGGCAATTTTATGACATCTGAATGCATACTGGACTACCATTAATTGAACTCATACTTAGCGTCTTTATTAAAAGTGGTTAATTAAATTATTTTCTTGCGAACTACGTTTGACATTAGAACAAATTTGCCACATAGCGGGGATTATCTCCGAGAGCCGTTAAAAAAAGACATCATACACCTGTTATGTTCCTTCGTTTTTATTTTAAAAAGTTTATATCGATGAACTGACAATTCATAACGCAACAAAGCTTGGTTGCTACTTATATATTTTTGTTCAATAAGTAATTTAAATTATTCTTTGATGTTTACATACACTTCATTGATAAAGAGTATATCTAAAACCAGGGTCGACCCCAAAGTTGGGCAAATGGACATGTTTACTGAGGCCCTGGACTGTAGGGGAGCCACGGTGCCATTTTGATCAGCGGCCCAGAATTCCTTACTACGCCCCTGTCTGAATCACAAAATGATGGGTGTACAGCTACTGAAAAAGAAAAACGTTTCTGGTGTTTATATGGTATCCATGTGAAAGTGCATACCTAAGGGTGAAGGTTAGGGGAAACAAGCTGGCACACGTTTATTATGAACGTATCCAGCCATTACAATGTCTGTCAATATTTATTCAGAAACCAACCCAGCGACTATTTCTGACGGAGCCCTCCTCATTCAGATGACTTATTTGTCAAAAGCTACAAATGAGCAGTTTAAACTCAAAAGTCCATGTTACACGCTCTCCTAGCTGTGGGATTCAAAGCCACTGCCTTCTGGTTTAAGTACCCAACCCACCAAGCGAGATCTAGAACAGGGCTTTTTAAGATTGTGGATCCGTGGGTAGATTTCCAAGGGTCTATGAACTTGGATGGGGAAAAAAAAAGTATATCTTTACTTTCATTAATGGCAGGAGTATAGGCAAAAAAAACATAGTAGTATTAGCAGGACCCATGACACTGTCACCAATAGAAATCAAAGATGTTTTCATATCAAGTTACAGTTGTTAGATATCTCGGAATATCATTTACACACATCACTACTACTTTTTATTATTTTGATACTTTGTATTTCCTTTCGGTCTCATTTTTGACCCTATGTATTTAATCCGATGCATTTAAAGACAGTATTCTTAGAATAGATTTGGACATTTCAGCAGACAGCCTAAAACATCCATGGGACCACAAAAGGAAAGAAGCCCTGATCTCGCGAATTGATGGTAAGTCAGTTCTGTTTCCATCTCAAGGGGGCTTTATTATCGGAATATAAACACATAATACAAAAAAGACCAACAACCTAAACGTGACTATTGACATAAATAACCAGCCCACACACAGTAAAGCAATCCCAAAAAAAAAAAAAGAGTATATTATTCAGATTCATTCCTGCAGTAACCAAGGATAAACAGTCTGCCAGTTCCTACAATGTTAGGCCTTTATAATTATTTATTAATTACTTCACTCAGGCACTAAGCAATGTGCCAAGTCAAGCACCTGAAATCTCAGTAAGGCATTAATAATCAATCAACAAGCAGAAATCAAAAAAGGCATGAATAGTGAACAAAAAGACCGAAAGAAAACAGCATTGATTAACATCAGAATACAGCATTGACACAAGCCTTTACTAAGCATGACCTCAGTCTGATGTCGACGATTCCCATCAAGATGACCCGTATGGCGTCTGGGACAAGGAGTGACACACGCGAGCTCTTAGTGTTCCTTCACGGTGGATAATGTGTGTGTGTGAGCGCCGGTCAAGGTGAACACATTTCAGCTGAAAGAGGTCATTCGTGAGTGACCTCTACCCAGCGTGCCCGTCCCATTTCATCCGGCACTGGCATCTTGCTCTGACAGCCAGCTGATAAACGTCTTTCGCATTAACCTCATAATATATAAATTAAAAAAATAATAATAGTAAAATACAGCTTTGAAATACAGACAGGGGCACGTAAGCAGTATTTCTGAGATCATACATATTATTAGGAGAGTAGATTATTTTAAGCATTGCTGTGTTTGGTTTTCATCCCCCTCTATGGCATGCAGAAACAGGATAATTTTACTGCTTGCCAAAGATCCCTTCGATGGAGGGAAGAGGGGGATAAGAGGAAGGAGAGGATGTGAGGAGCAGAAGTGCAAACGATAGAGAGCGGGGAACAAGCAGATGGGGAGGGGAGAGAGAGAGAGAGAGGGCAAGAGAGCGAGCAAAACAAGAAGCCAGAGAGAGAGGGGAGGGGCCAGATCTAGTGTGGTAATTTCAGCAGCACTCAGACCGACGTGTATATAAATAGACCCAAGGACGGGATCGACTGAAGAGTACTCGCAGTACAAACAGGTTGAAGGGAATAGTCCATTTCAGAGTGACTCTCTTGCTGCTCGTCATCCTGCTCCCGGGGTGGCATGCTCAATTCCGCAACGCGGCTAACCTGAAAGAGTCAGGACGAATATAAATGCGTTTTCCTGTATGATGCCTGTGTGTGCGTTCATGAGGGAATGAGTTATGATGCCTTTATGTGTGGCACTGCACTGTGTGTGGCTGTGTGACAGCGAGCTGAATATGCAAACATGACTGTGCGTTTAAGCGAGTGTGTAGTGTCGTGCAGGTGTGTTTACCTGCGGGACAGCTGGTCTTCCTTCTCCTGGGAGCGTACGGAGGTCTCCCCCAGCGAGGTAGCCCCGGCGGGTAGCTGATTCAGCTGATCCATCACCTCCAGACCACTCTCTTCGGCTATCTGCACGATGAGGTCATCCACCTGCTCCTGGGGCGTGGTCAGGGTGGTGGCAGAGCTCATGGAGTCTTCCATCACCTGACGCAGAAAGACGAGCTGCCAGTTAGTCCTTCAATCGTCTTTACAGGAGGCGATACAGGAAAGAAAGGCGGAAGCAAGCAGGAGAAACCACAAAACTCCAAAACAAAAAAAAAAGCACAGAACTGAACATCTCAAATATAATGCCACTGATCACTGGTCCACGTACAGAGGTGTGAACATCCAGGTTTTGCACTTGTGACTCAAACTTGTCCATCACAGCAGACACCTTCTGCAGGTCCATAGAGCTGAGTGCTTTATCCAGTGCCTTGGTCACCTGAGCCATATTCTTCGTCACCTAGGAGACATACACACGTTTCGTAAGGATGCACATTCAGCTGGCCCTCTGTATCCACGGGCTCCACATCCACAGATTCCATAAACTGCTTGCTTGAAAACATATATATATACACACACACACACAAGTTCCAAACATATATATACACACACACACACACAAGTTCCAAAAAGCAAAAAGCAGAATTTGCTGGACACTGAGCCCTACGCAGACTCCAGGGGAATGACGTGATGTCACAGATCTTTCCCAGCACTCGCTACGTCGTCGCTTTGGCTCTTGCTCGCTCGCTACTTCTTTTGTGTGCACACAGCATTTTTTTCTTGTCAATACTGCCTGAACAATTCAGTATAACAACTATTTACAGCTCATTTACATTGTAACAGGTATTATAAGCAATCTAGGGATAATTTAAAGTATTTGGGAGGTTGCGTGTGGGTAATATGCAAATACTATGCCATTTAATACAAGGGACTTTGATATCTGCGGGGAGTCCTGAAACCAATCCCCCGTGGATACGGAGGGCAGATTGTAATGAAGCCCCCCTGCACAGACTGCAACAAAAGTATTTTTTCCATCGGCAAACCCATAAATAACATGTTATATTGGTCTACTGTCGATGGCAATGCCAAGCAGCATTACAAAGCATGCTTACAAACATCATCTGATTCTTTTTAAATCTGTAATATGATCTCTACAGGTTCTGAACTCTATTGATATGCCCAATACATAGATTTATTCTACCTGATAAATTTATTTACTGCAAAGAAACTGTTTAAAGCATTTTAAGCAGCGAAATAAACATATCCTTTTACAAAGGGGCTGGGCAGTTTACAAAGTTAAATTTCTTGTAATTGATAATATGGGTCTTTTTATGTAAAAAAAAAAAAAAATACTGTAACGTATAACTATCGGCGTACATAGGTGTAGCTCCATAAACTGTTCTTATCAGATGCACTGAATCATGATTTTGCCCTGGTCTTAAATCCACATTATCCTAATCTTGTTGCCCTTGGCCCAGTGACTCAGGACACTGTGGATGAGACAGGCAGAGACTGACCCCTTTCATTGTGACTGCGGTCTGAACCTTGGAGGCCACAGCATCGACACGCGATGCCATGCGCAGCCAGTTCAGACCCTCGTTCTTCTTGCGAATGGCATTCTCCGCATATACCCTGGCACATTCCACATTCTTCTGCTGTAGAGCCTGGTGGGGGAGACACAACATCTACCATTACTGTCTGCATGATTTAAACATTCCACACGAAAACAATAACATCAGTATATAGACGATCTTCTACTCTCTCTCAGATTTCCGTAGGAAACAACAGAATGCAACTCCGCAGTTGATAATCTGCTGCCACCTACTGGTTAGTAGCCTGTATTGCGCCCATAGACCCCACCATAGGCCAATATCGTGGCCTTCCATTATGTCACCTGCTATGGCAGAAAAGGTGTGGCTCTCGATTGCCTGCCAGGGACATATCAGATGGCTTGTTTCTTTCCCAACTACAGTCTTCACAATGGACATTGGAGCTCTCAGATTAAAGATCAAATGGGTAACAGTGTTCTGCATTCTCTACTCATTGCTGGTTACTCCTGGGAAAATAAGGCAAAAAAGCCTCACCTTCTTGACTTTAGCCTGCTCTGTCTTGGAGTCTTTCTCTGCCTTCTTGGCTAGTTTCTCCAACTGCTTTGCTGTGAACTGAATGAAAAAAGTCAAAGGAGAGGGGGGAGAAAAGCATGCAAAAGAAGAGATTAGGAGGAGACCAAGGCAGTTTACACACCTTGCAGCTATATGCACAAGAATTTCCCCCTGGGATCAATATAGTTATTTTATCAGTAGAGAAGGAAGGATGAATGGGGAAGGCACAGGCGCAATGTACGTGGGTACTGAAATATTGAAATAAAACGCAATATGGCAGATGAAAGCAAGATTAGGGTTAGAAATGTACCAGTTAGTTAAGATCACCCATTTCAAACATAAGCCGCAGACGGAAAATACTCAGGGGAAAAAACGAAGAATACTACTCACTTTCAGCTGAAACAGCGTATCTATGGTAAGAAGAACAATGAGAATTAACCGATAAAAAGAGTAACAGTAACGATTCTTAGTGTCTCCGTTTTAAATTAAAATGACCACGGCAGCAGCCAACACCGTTTTGTTTACTTGACTGTAGTCCGCCATAGCGTGACAAGTCCAAAGTGTCACGTCATTTCAACCGCTAAATTCTGACACTCGAATTTATTTTAAGAAATCACAATGCTATTTCACCATACTAATCTGTTTCAATATGCTGATTTGTCTGCTCCGTTTAACTCTTATCTACAAGCCTACATTCGCAAAGTATGGACGATAGACTGGGGGGAAAAGGGCAGAACCTATAAACTACAACAGTGCAGACTGCACTTACCATCCATCTCTGTATATAAATCGAAGATTGTACTCCGTACTATTACAGGAATGCCGTGTTGATGAAAGAGCAAGTTTTTCTTCCTTATTTCCTGGTAAATAGACTTATATTCCTCTTCTTCCTGTCTCGAGACGTAAATGGGAAATGACGTATGCCGTACACTTCCGGTAACGGTGACACGGCTTTGCTATGCGTGACATGCGTCTCATCGTTGTTCGTGTGTGAGAATGGATCTTCGTTGTTTCTGATATTAAAATGTCTTTATTTAAGTTTTAAAGCAGAAATGTATCCGTTTTCAATTTAATTCACTCATCTGAAAATGCGTCTTCTTAAAACATTTGTATCCTGTAATTAATATTGGAGTATTTAATAATCTCTTCAAATTATTATTCTAATGGGTAATTATCTTTTTTTAAACGTAAACACTAGAATTAAAATATTATTTAGTAAGGTCTGCGTTGTGCAAAGTATGCCGAATGCAGCTGAAGTAGCACCAGAAAGTAGGAGCAGATTTTCCCCAGAATATGTGAAACTTTTAAAAAATTGAACAGAAGACACAAAGCATCCATATTCAGGTTCAGATTCAATAAAGGACTAAATGTTACAATCCCTGATGTTTGCATCGCTTCTAATGAGGGAATCTTGAGGGATGGCTGCTACTAGAGATGGCAGCAGGACACATCATCAGTTGTGTGCCTCAGCTTCACAGGGTGTTTCGGCCATTTATCCTAAGACACCACAGGTTGATCAAGCTTGGGCGTGCGTCTCGCGGGTAGCTGTTCGCCTTAGCTGCCCAAGTGATGTCGCTCTTCTTCAGCCACAGCCAGTGACTGGTCTTCTCGGCGATGTTGGCCAGTTCTCTAATAGCCTGTTGATGAGCCTGTCCCCTGACTCCAGCCTCCCTGAGGAGCTTTACTCTTGTGCTGTCAACGAAGTCCCTGCACCCCACCTCCCCTGGGCGCACCTTGATTTTCCAGCATCTGTCCTCTGCCTCAGCTGCTAGGTCGGCATACCGCAGCGTCTTATGTTCAAAGACTTCCTCAATGGCATCCTCCCACGGTACCGTCAGCTCGATGACATAAGCAAGTTTTTGAGAGTTACACCAAAGGACGAGGCCTGGTCGCAGAGTAGTTGTTACGATCTCTGGAGGGAAGATGAGCATCTGATCCAAGTCAGCTTGCATCTGCCAGTCCCTGGCTACATTCAATGGTCCCAGGTCCAGGGTTGAAAGGCTAGTCCTCTGCTTGTCCCCCTTCTGGACAAATGCTGGTGGATGCTGATGCCCGTCCTAGTTGGTGAAAGGTTGGGCGTTGATGGATGCCCTCTTATGCTCAATTTTCTCAGCTAGACACCAGAGGACCTGGTTGTGTCTCCATGTATATCTGCCTTGAGTGAGTCTGGTCCTACAGCCAGTCAAGATGTGCTTGAGTGTTGCTGGGACTGCACGCAGTGGGCAAGATGGATCCTTTCCAACCATAGCTGCAGATTTGTGAGAGAAGGCAGCACATCATATGTGGCACGGATGATAAAGCTCAGCCTGCTGGACTCCATCCCCCAGAGTTCCCTCCATGTGAGTTTCCTCCTTTCAACACCCTCCCACTTCATCCAGTGGCCCTGTTTGGCCTGCGCTACGGATCTGGCATGTCTGGCTGCTTCCTCCCCTCGACGCACCTCCTTCACCAACATGGTTCGGCGTTCTGCTGCAGATGCCTGTTGCCAGAGAGGTGTTACCATTCCAAGACCAAAGGCTCCTCCTGACGTCACGATGGAAGAGAACAGATTTGGCCTGTAGCACAGCTGTGGCTGGGGTCCATTTCTGCCCTGTTGCTAGGGTGGGCATAGCGACTCTCACTACGGGATCCCGGGAGTCCGTGAGTGACATGTCCAACCTCACCTTGGCGCATTTAAACTCCTCAACCAGGATAGGAACGGGCAGTGACAGCATTCTGTCACTATAGAGCCCAACGCTGCTGAGGCATTTTGGAAGTCCAAGCCACTTCCTCACGTGAGAGCTCACTAGCCTCTCTAGTCGATTGGCATGGGTGAGCGAGACCTCATACACGACCAACGGCCACAACAGTCTGGGTAGCAGCCCAAACTAAGGCTGTTAACCATGTCATGCCGTAGTTGTTCAAGTTGCCGGGTGTCATTGAGGTCTGCATTATACCACCGCCCAAGGCTCTTAATGAGCGCCTCAAACTGTTGGGATTAGTTCACCACTGATATGGAAGCACTCAGCTGTCAGTCGTCCTTTTATGATGGAGATGCTGCGAGATTTGCTTGTCTTGAACTCCATTCTTGCCCACTAGACGTTTTCCTGAAGTTTCTGTAGCAAGCACCTAATACATGGCTTTGTTGTTGTAATGAATACATAATACATATGAGAAAGGTGTCCAGAAACACACACCTAAAAATAAGGAATAGGTGGAACTCGGTGAGCGAGTTCAATGCCCTGTAGTTTGAATCGTGTGAAACGGATCTCTAATTTTTACATTACCGCAATACTAAATTAATGCAACTTTAACCACATCAAGATTATATATATATATATATATATATATATACACACACACACACACACACACACACACACACATATACATACATACACACACAGTATGTGTGTGTTTAAATAACTTGTGTGAGTGGAGGAGCGTAAGGATCCGGTATCGGAAACATTAAGTCCAGGTCAGTGACCCGCTGTAGGCTGCCCGACTTAAGGGTTTTGCCTGCGCGCGCCGCCGAAGCCCGTCTCCATGGGGTTTGCGATGAGCAAGCACGCGCACGGAGCGGGTAAGCAGACCGCGCGCGAGCCGGCTCGTCTCCCGCGTGCAGTGTGGGGTACCGAACACGCGGTGTTTCGGAAAGACGCGTGGCGATTAAACCGCACCACCCGACGGGGATGTGCAGACCAGCGAGATAATAGCTCGTCGTATTCGTCTGCTAACTTAGCATTACTGACGTCGAACAGTCGGGAGTCAGAGCTGCAAATTCAACGAGAATGTAAGCTGTGTAATAGGTTAGAACGGCAGAAACCGCGACGCGATTCCTAGGAGATGCGGGTACAGTGAGGTATGCGGTTAATCCCATTTGGACAGTGCAGTTGGACTACTGTTCGTTCATAATCTATTAACAAAGGAGTAAAATCCGGCTCAAACATACATGCATTAAACTTACAGACGGCGTACTCTTAAAGTACTGTATTGCCACTGGATCTCCTCAATAGTATGTAAGATAAAATGCGTTGTGTGCGCGCGTATATATGGGATGTATGCATGTCCTATATAGTTCTATATAGTTATATAGATCTTTCACTGTGCGGGAAATACTCATTGTGTCGCATTGTGTCACTTAGTGGTCGCCTCTACACCAGTATGCGAAGCTTCGACCAGCGCTACCCCTCCCTGTCTAATAAGCCGGGCTCCCCGGACACTCCCCAGCATTGTCGTCACGGCGCCGTCCCGGGAGGACCTTCTGACGCCGAACCCCGTTAAGACAATAGAGGTCGCCGCCAAGGAGCGCAGACCCAGTGTCCCCATCTGCGTCAGGCCTTAACTAAAAACTAACACGCAGTTATTAAAGTACGCCATCTCCCTTCAAAATGGCATTGAGAAAATGATGTAAAATCTGCAATGTATCTCCAGTTTTAAATATAAATGTACCAGAAGTAGTATGAATGGATGAACAGATGGATAGGTAGTGAAATTCAGTGTACTGAACCTAATGCATATGTCCCTTGCATTGGAATTTGGTCCTGGTGTATTTCCTGGTTCCTGGTGCACCATGGGTTCAACAAATTGGCACGGTTCCTAATAGGGAAATATCCGGATTTGACACTGCACCTAAAGCAGAAGTATCAGGCATCAGGGTATAGGATTCAAGACCCCTGCCTTCGTGTATGGACATTTTAATTCCTGTAAGGCACCCGTCCTTGCTGTGAAAATATTAAAGCAAGGCCTTTGCACTTCAGGATATGAGAGGATTTGAAAGGCTTTGTGTCTGTCTGTATTCTGAAGGAAGCCTGAGTCTTGGAACTTGCTTCCCAGCTGCTGGAGGACTGCTCTGACCTTGTTCCTGATTGGGGAAAATTAGTGGTGGTTTTAAGAGATAATCTCAGGGGGTACTCCCTTTAATTCTCAAAAAGCTTATTTTAAAGACTTATCCTTTATAGTTGGTGAGAAACCATCAATCCAATATAGACAACCGCTGAAAATATCTCTGCTTGAGCCATTATTATTGTTGTTTTATCCTTCAAAAGGAGCCATTTTGTTGCATGTTTTGATTTGACCAAATCACCATGCAACTCATTACATAAGTAGATTATCATTTATTTTTATTTCTTTATTAAATGGTACACAATGAAGTGTTTAATTGCCAGCCATTAAATGGCCATAAGGGACATGCCAATTGGACTGTTACTTCAGTCATGAAGAAATATATACACAGAGATTTACATAGATAAGGAGAAAAGGAATTCCTTTGTGTTCAATATATTAATCGATCACAAAGTTTTAAATTTACTGTGATGGCATAAACTACAGTATTAAATGCTATTTTTTTGTTTAAATTTTGGTATAAATTGTGAATTATTCATCCATAAATGTTTCAGCTCTTTGTCACTATAAAGCATTGTGCCTCCTCCTTTAATATCCCATCCTGACAGCAGTAATGTTTAACATTAAAAGCAATGGTAAGAGGGATTATGTACGTTACCTGGTTAGCATATCTGTCACACTCTGTGAAACATCTCCCCAATGCATGACGGCACCCTTCTCGAGGAGGTCCTGGTCTACTTGAATTTAGCCCTGAAGTTTCTGAAGGAATCTGTCTTTATATGAAATTTTTTGTGTGTCTCTGAGAAGACCTAAGGTTACACAGTCAATGGCAATCAGCTTTGTGGCCTCTGCTGCCAGACCCAGACTGGGAGAAAGTGGTTGGAAGATGGATGTATGTTAGTTATGAACACAGTCCATGACTTACTGTGATGTTGCTGAAGCCCATGAACAGTCCACCTCCAGTGTGTCCCACAGCATCTGAGTGCCCTAAAGGTGGCAAGACCTAATGTAGGCATTTTAGGGGCACCTGATAGGAAGAGCTGCTGTGTCTTAGCTGCAGAGTGCCACAGCTTTCATGTATTGGAAATAGAGGGGATAAGGTGATGTCTGACTCGCATCACCACTTCTACATCTACAGTGTGACACGGAAGAAAAAAGTTAAACTTTTTTTCTAGATACTATATGTCAGTTTCTCAACCCAGTCCTCTGGGACCCCAAGAGAGTCCACATTATTTTGATCCCTCTGGGAGGGTATAAAAATTTGGACTGTTTAGGGGTCCCCAAGGCCTGGGGTGAGAAACAATGGTGTGTATCCCTCATCTGGGGCGTGATATTTAAATACCAAGAAATGTCACAAAACCAATGCTGCAGTAATAGTGGGTCAGAGAATGAAGATAATCATCAAAGCGATACAGTTTTGTGCAGGATTCATTACATGATTTTTAACACCGCTTAAATCACTATTAATTCTAAAAACTACCTGTTATATGGGCAAGGACGGCCCAGATAACTATAGGCATACATTTTGTTTTCAGTGAATCACCTTTATTCTTAGGGTCAGTTAAATTAACAGGATCTTTTTCAATCCATAAACATATTTACTGTTTGATTACAGAGCTGACGCATGTTAGATTTCATGAAAGAACAAAAAAAATGAACCAAGAGGAATTAAGCAGGATAAAAAAAACCTACTCGCCAAAATGCTCCAGGCTTCCTGAGGGTAACAACATGCAGAGCAGCAGCTAGAAACCCCACTTCCCAGCGACTGAGGCGTTTCTGTGTTGTTGGCCCGATACTTTTTTCCCCCCTGAAATTTCCGGATCCCCCTGAATGCCCTATTAAGTAGTCAGGGACAGGAACCCCACAGGCGAATCCAAATAAAATCCTTAAAAAAATAAACAAAGATGTAGTTCGCTGGCAGTTGTCAAATGTACAGGGTTTATTAAGATCAATCCAAACGGGATTAAATGCCAAGGAATTATAGCAGAGCAAGAGACATAGCAAGGAAACACCATTATTAATGTACATCAATAACAACCGGATAAAGGACTTCAGAATCAAAACTGCACTCAAGATGATGATGCAGAAGAAAGACTCAGCTCTACTTTTAGCTACCATCTTTTACAAAGTCTTACATTATGTGAAGCAGCTTCTGAAGCTTCCACTCCTCCATCATCGAAGGTCTTTTTTTTCCTTAAAATATTAGCAAAAACACTGTCTTGGTGCTGAAAGGGGACCAGCAGGCGCAGCTCTTTAGTCAAGAGAACTTTTTCATACATTTGTTCATACTGCTGGTTCAATTTTGTTCAGGCGACGGCGGACGGAAGAGAAACATAACTGCACACATGTTACTGCGTGCGGCAGAAGTGCGGCCTCACCGACTGATGCGTGTCGGTTACCAGTTACGAGCAATAAATAATTAGCAATAAATATCCAGAGGGGGGAAAAAAGGAAATCCTTCGACTTTTGTGTAAACTGGAGCAGTCTGTAGGGTTAACGGCTTGCATGGAGGCAAACCACTAAGAGCTTGAGGACGCACCGTGTCGCGCACGTGCGCACAAAGCCAATTGTAAAATAAGTGCCAGTGCAGCTCAAGAAATGGGAGAAGGTCCTGGAGGCTTTTAGCTAGGGGCGCCTGGCTGAGGGCAGTACGGCTGTCGGAAAAGGCTCCAGAGAATAACATCCTACTGGCGATAACTGCATGTCCACATTAGTAGTGTTGTAGTACTTGCTAGACCTTGGAGTCCGGATAAGTAGCGAGACGTTAGTTACCATCATGGGGGGGGGAGGGGGGGGGTTGCAGGCGTTGAGGTTGAAGTTCAGGGTGGGGTGGTGGGATCACGTAGCCCCAGCCGACTTAGCCTTCTTGTCCGAAATCCTCTGTGAACTTTTTCACTTTCAGGAGATCTTCTGTGTTCACAGTGGGACGCGTCGTGGCGAGGGAGCGCAGCATGTCCGACTGCAGGCGGGGAACAGCAGCAGGCGATATAGTCAGGGACAGGAAGTCACAACCTGAAGGTGGCTCAGACTTCCTCAGGTGTCATTAAGGGGCCCTGCTCTAGCACCTCTGGTTGAGGGCACTTAACCTGAACTGCTCCCGTGAGACTCCAGACTTATTAGTGGCTCTGGATGCCTGCAAGTCCTTGCGGCCCCACTCGAAACCCCACAATGCTCACCATACAAACAGTGGGTTCAAGCAGCTTGTCGCTGGGCACGTCCATCCAGGTCATCTCTATGGCACTGGGGTCACCGGGAGAGCAGGGGGTCAAGAGGTCGTCCACCATCATGGCACTGTTACTCCGGGATGGTCCTCGAACCTGTCACAGCAGGAAAGCTTGCGACCGTGAGAGGAGCTTGCATCCTCTGCATGTACGGCGGTGCATCAAGTTGGATATTGGTTTATGACCAAAGAGGAACTTCAATATGAGATATGATCTAATTAGTAGGTCACCGCTAAGACAGAGGCAGCATTTATGAAGATGTATAAACTAGAAAAAAGCGTAAGCACTGACTGTGAGAATCCATCCATACATCAGCTTTCACTCACACATGCACACCTATGTGCAATTTGGCAACTCCAGTTAGCCTCAGTATGTTTCCGGACAGTGGGGGGGGGTGACCGCAGTACCTGGCGGAAACCCCACAGTGACATGGAGAGAACATGCAAATTCCACACACACGGAGCCCGGTCCCTTGTGAGGCAACACAGTGCTAACCACTGCACCACCGTGATGGTGAGGATGCGTGTGTAAATACGCTGGTGATAAGGGAAAATACAATAGCGATCAGGTTTTAATTAAAGGAAATATAGAAAATAAACTAGCCTTGGAACAGTTAGAAAAGACTACTCAAAATGTACAACCACTTATTAAGTTATTCCACCATTTCTTGCAAGGAATTATCTGTTCATATTTTATTATATCTATCCTTTGTAAGAAATTTCTGCTGAAAATGAACTGTATACCATTTGAAAACAGGTCAGTTCTGACAGTACTGTGTGTCAGACTGAAGTGTACCGTTACACTGTGCGTGTGTGTGTGTTTGCATTGCGAAAGGAGGCGGCCTCTTGCCTTTTTGAAATGCGTCGCTGACTGCACTTTCCTCACTGGCTGCATGAGCGCGTCCCGGACGATGATGCTGATGTCAGCCCCCGAGTATCCGTCGGTTTTGCGTGCCAGTTGCCGCAGGTCAGCCTCGCTCAGGCTGTGTGGGGTGTTGCCCAGGTGGAGTCGGAACATCTGCGCTCGGGCCGGCTCCTCCGGCAGGGGAATGTAGATCCGCTTCTCGAACCTTGAGCCAGATTGATGGAGACACGAAGGAGACACTGAGAATTTGACAGTACTGCTGAAACGGACGGACAAAAGTAACAGACCGACATACTAACTTTTCAACAAATTATTAAGCAGAAATAATTTGTCTGAAATTCCCCGAATTTTATAGGAGAATACCTCTGCTAAGGGTTTGTTTATAGCACTGAATTCTCCAAATGCAGGTTAACCACAGAAGAACAAATGAGCTGACCTCCTACGAATGGCGGCATCTAGGACCCAGGGGATATTGGTTGCCCCAAGAACCAAGATCCCATCATTGTTGTTGCCGACACCTGCCAATCAGAGATGCACAATTCAAAGCCCTAGCTGTTTATGAGTCATACTAGGTACTGGCAGGTAAAAACTAAAAATTGGCCCAGGACAGAATGAATCACAATGTCAGAATATTTGGTATCAAAACAATGACAAAGCATGCAAGTCATTATCTTTAAAGGTTTTTGATCTATGACTATGAATCTGAAGTATTTTACGCCAGTTTCCTCCAGTCAATGTGCCTATTGTCAGAACTGAATCATACCACAAATGCAGCCAGCAATTCCTCAAAAAGGGCTGCTTCATCTAAGGCACACCAGCACGGCACTGCCGTCACACAGCAGGCAGGCAGGGCTGGGACTTCTCACCCTGCATCTGCACCAAGAACTCGGTCTTGATCCGGCGCGCCGCCTCGCTCTCGTTCTCGTTCCTGGAGCCGCAAAGCGAGTCCACCTCGTCGATGAAGATGATGGATGGTTTGTGCTGGCGAGCCAGCTCAAACAGATTCTTGACCAGTCTGATTCGGGTCGGGAAGCGTGGGGGAACGAGAGAGAGAAGTGAATGTGAGGAGGATGCCAAAGCGGGAAGCAGCTAGAGCTTTAGTGGCCGGGCCCCCTCACTTCTCACTCTCCCCCAGCCACTTGGACATCAGGTCCGAGGACGACACCGAGAAGAAGGTGGAATTGTTGGCTTCTGTCGCGACCGCTTTGGCCAGGTAGGACTTGCCGGTTCCGGGGGGTCCGAAGAGCAGGATTCCCCGCCACGGGGTGCGTTTCCCTGGAGGGGGGGGGGGGAGAGCCGCGAATGCGGACATGTCATGGCGACCCCCTCGCCTCCGTGTGCATTACCCACGGAGGCAGGTAGCCTTCAGCGCGGCCCACCTGTGAAGAGGTGAGGGAACTTGATGGGCAGGATCACGGCCTCCTTCAGAGCCTCCTTCGCACCCTCCAGCCCGGCCACGTCGCTCCACCTGACGTTGGGCTTCTCCATCACAATCGCACCTGTGGGAGAACATCAAGGCTATAGATTCAGCCTCAGCCCCCTCCACTAAGCCCCCTAATGTGCACCCAGGGAAAGGGGCGGGGGAGGGTTAGGGTTACCCATCAGCTGCTCCTGGAGCTTCTTCCTCTCTGGGTTTTCACCCTCACTGTCGCTGTCACTTCTATAAAAAAGATCCTGTAAGAATCCCATGGTGATACATGCCAGACAAGTACAGTAACCATGCTGACACTGAAACTGGGGTTGTTCGTTGCCCACCCATATTGTAGGTAAAAGGTAGTGTTTTCTTTAAAACTAAGTACTGCTGTACCAAGATATTTTCTTACAATGCATAACAGAGCCTAAGAGACCTGATGTCAGTAATAACTCTATTTTAATTTGGTTTTGAATGTGCAGCCCTAAATGGAGCCTTTGATCATGCACTGGCTGTTGATCATCACTAACGACGAGACAGATGTGCCCTTTGCTCCTTGGTTAAGTGGCCTTACTGCATGCTGTCAGTGCCAAAGTGGTTTCTCTTCCCTGTGGCCACATCACCGGCTCGTCCATGGGCCATGTGTCACCAATCAGTGAGTGGCAGGCGAGGGGTCAGCCCCAGCTAAAAGCTGATTGGCCCATAGTATGCCCTCTACCTTGTCTCTCAGCGATTCGAAACATATCACTGGCTCATGATAAGATTGGCCACTCTGTATAATCATGGCCCCACTTAATCCTCCTGGCCCATATATCCTAGAATGGCCTCTGCTCTGTACCCCTTGTCGTTGCTCTGTGCTTCCTTGACTGGTTTCTTCCCCTGTTTCTCCTTGTTCTTCAGGTAATCTTTGAGCTTCTCCGCCCTGTCCAGGTACTGCACACACTTGGCTCGAATGCTCTCCTTCGCCTTGTCACTGTGTGCCTCATCTAGAGTCAGCGGGGAGGGGGGGACAGAGGCCCTTTAGAGCAGCCTTTCAACTCTACGCCAAATCCATGGTCAGGACGACAGAGCACACTCACATTTGATGGCGTGCAGAAAGTACTCCACTGCATGCTGGTACAGACGCAAGGCCTCCTCATAATTCTTAGCCTTGTCTTCCTCTGTGGCTTTAGTCACAAGATCGATCGCTTTCTGCAACGGCACGATAATCCAGTATGTGAAAAGTGCACATATTTATCGTCGATGCCGACATGCAGTTGCCATGTCCAGCCAATGATACACCCCCCCCCAGTCCCAGTAATGGAGCCGAAGAGACTTAATAATTAACGTTACTCGTTACACCTAATTCTCCAGCGCTACAGGGAAACGCAATACAATACAATACACCCGTCACGGGCGTCCAAAGGATTCCTAAGTAGTTACAGCGTCCTCATACGCATGATAGGTAGTAAAAGCGAGCTGTAGCGTAACATTCACGGGCTAGCTGTGCGCCCTTGGCTGCCCCGTGCCTTATCACCTCCGGGGAGGCACGTCTCCGTGTGCGTTTGTGTTTGCGTGTGCATGGGGAGTGTGCATGCGCCGGGTGTGTGGGTGTGTGCAGTATGTGCCCTGTGACGGACTGGCATCCCGCCCAGGGGCCCCAGCACTCAGCTCGGGCTAAGCCCCCAGCACAGGCGGCTGGGAGCCTCTGGGCTGGTTCTGTTGTCGGTGCGATCGGTCGCGATCCGCGTGACTTACGTCTGACTCCCCGGGAGAAGACGGGGCAGTGACCGGCGGGCAGGAGCGAAAGCGGGAGCTGGCAGCTTAGCGCGCTCACTAAGAGGCAAACACCCGCCGCTGACACGCCCGCTTCCCGGCGCCCGCAGCTCATTAGCCGGTAATTTCTCATACGGACGGGAAAAGCGACAAAGCGGGGACTGTGGATGTTAGCCCGCTAGCTCACGCCCAGCCTACCTGTAATGTTGACGTTGTCATTTCATCTCACGCTCAAGTCGCAGCAGCACCGGACCGCTACTATCCCGACGACGCGAGGAGGAGCCCGCTGTGTTTACGGATATTTATGTGCGAACATAAATGTGGGTGACGAAGGAGCCGCAGTCCGCGCCGAGGTAAACAGCTCCCACCACAATGGCAGGAGACGCCGTCAGTCGAGGAACCCGAGGAAGAGAGGGACCCAGCGAGGCCGCGCGGGGCGCGCAGTGCGCCGCGGCGAGGCTGCCCCCTGGCGGCCGCTCGGAGGCACAGTCCGCCCATGATGCGCGCCACTTCGCTCCAGACTTCGTTAAATCCCCGTCTAGTCTCGGCAGTTTCCGTCTTTCTTAGGACACGCACGACGAACCGTGACGTCATCATTCTACTGACTATGCAAGAATATTCAGAATATTCAAGATCTGCGTGAACGTAGTGCGCTAAAATAGCTATTAACGAAACTTTTTACGTGCAGTTCTTTTTATGAACATCGTTAATAGTACATATTATACAGAAAATGCAGTTTTGGAAGCGACATGAAATAATATACTAGTCGCTGATGTCACGTTTATCTTACAATTACTTAAAAATTTGATTCAATATCCATCCATACACCCATCTTCAAAATCCACATTTTCAGTACACTTATGCTGTTCGGAGCAATGAAAATCACAAAACACTGGGAAAAGTGAATTTTTATTTATATAAGATATTTACAGTTTTAATATTTTAACATTGAAATAGTGCCATATATTTCTGTCTTAAGAGTGCAGGCTTAAAATGTAGTACATAGTTAAAAAAACAGCAGTGTATCCTTTTGATTGTGATATATACGATTGCAATGGATGCTCACTGCCATTAAAATCTTTGGTTGGACAAGCCTCCCATCCACACACAAGCATAGCTATTAAAAAGGGGCTTAATTATCTGACAGTAACATAGCAGAAACTTAACAGTCAGAAGCCAGACCAGGGCATTTCATGTTAGTGAGCTAGTCTGGTACATCTTTAAAAATAATAAAATAATAATAATAGTAATAACAACAACAACAACAACAACAACAATTGCATGGCTGTTCACACAGATCTGTCAGAAATAGAGGATACCAGCACAGGGAATCCCTTTGCCTGAGAGAATTTGTCTGTTTTATGAATTTTCTTCAGGCTGTATAAACCTGGAAAACAATGATCTGGATTTCGAGAGCTTTAAATTAAAAACAAAACACCCCCAACCCCCAAAGCCCATGTCTGGGACTGATGCACTGCAGCAGGAGAGTATAAATGCAGAGGGGGGGGAGCCCAGGTTTAGCTCCATAACAGAACAGCAAAGCCATCTCAATACCAAGTAACACATAAAGAATAATACTCATAATCATAACACTATAGAGTGAAAAAATATACATCTACATCAGTCGGATTGTGACATCACTATGGACATCAGTATGGACATCTCGTCCCATCACCATGACTCCTGTAACAGCCCGTTATCGATCTTACAGATTCCTTAGTATGGCAGGAAACCGCAACATCAAGGCACATACATCCAAGACGAATTCTTCTTTAAGGTCTTGTGTAATACATTCTGCTTTAAACAATCTCTCAACATTTAAGCGACGTGCGGAAGACATCAGGATTGGGGTGCGAGCCACCCCCTGTCCCTGGGATCTGTTGCTGTCATGGCCGGTTGCAGTACTTCAAATATTTATCGTGAAAACAAAGGGGGGGACGGCAAAAATATTTCACAGAAAGCATAAAAAAAAAATCAACCCGTGATTCTCGGAATAAATCAGATAATGTGGTTCTAACCCCTTTTGTAACGTGGTAAAAGTGGTTTAACATAGGCGATCGCCTAGGCGCGATTTGAGTAGTGGCCGCAAATGAGCAAGCGAAAAAATATTAGTTGAAATAGTTGCATTCCGTGACATTATTTGTACTATACTTAATATTTCACTACTTGTCTTGTGAAACAAGAGAGCTTTGTACCATTGAAATGTTCATATAATTATAATAACATTATTATAATAATTTATAATTATAAATTATATGCCAGAAAGGCTAGCCCTATTTAACAAGTACAGCACGAGTCAAAAATCTGGACACACCTGCTTTTAATATATATGTCTATTTTCACTACAGGTGAAAAACTTGGCCGAAGGCCTCGAGGCTTAAGTAATAAGTCAGATATTGCAATGACTAAGAAAAATGTGCAAGATCTCAAAACTGTCTCAGATTTTAGACTTTCTAAAATAACCCCATTCAGCCAGCTTCCAGATGTAGCCACCTGGAATGCTTCTCCAACAATCCTGAAGGAATTTCAAGGCTTCCTTGCTCCCAAACCAGCTCTATATGGCTTAGGATTGTGGGGGGCAGGTCAGCTGTCCCAGCACTCCATCTCTTTCCTTGTTCAGAAGATAACACAGTACTTACATTTCCTCATAGTGTGCTTACAGTCATTATCTTGTTGAAAAACAAATTTTAAAATGGGTGTGTCCAGACTTCTGACCGGTACTGCATGTATGACAAGTGTGCTTCAGAAACAGAAGAAGACTGCAAACTGGCTTGTCGATGAGAAGCAGTATTCTTGCCGACCACCGGGGGGCAGAACACTGCAGAAAGGAGGGCACCCGGTCTGAACCTTAACCAGCATACATTCATATTTGTGTGGATTCAGAGGGACACACAGATGAAAAATGAGGTGTGGTTTGGCAAATAGTGAAAATGTAACAAGATATGAGATAAATAAAACAGATGTTAATTATGGGGCCATGGGTATAATGTCACGCTGCGGGGAATGAGCCACTGGGTGGCACTGAACTTCTGTGATCAAGGACCCTGGGACTCTCAGCCTCCTGCCTCTAACAGCTAGAATGTCTCATAAAAAGTACAATCAAGTCATGCAGAGTAAAACAAATAAAATAGAGAAAGTATATAAAAATATATGTTGCTATTTCTGTGCATATCGTTCAAAGCGTATGTCTTAACACTATGGCCTCTTAAAACTGCAGAAAAAAAAATGGCACAGTTTAAAAAGCTTTTTCTACTTCCTCCTTGTCCTCATTTAGCATAAGGCACGTTTGGCAATCCTGATATGGGCTGACAGTGCGGATCAAGTGTGAGCGAGCCAACCACCGCGATGGTGCGCGCGCAAACACACATGCAGAGGCGGCCGGGGATGGACAGACAGGTAGCGAGGACAGGCCCGGGCGCTCGCCATGGATGGTGCAGGAGAATCGGGAAGCGAGAGCCTGCCCCCTGCTGGCTCCTCAGCCTCATGTCTGCAGCCCCAGCCGTGTCATTTTAGCCGACAGGAAGGAATGGAGCACAAACACCAAGGGCTTGGGGCTGGTGTTCAGGTCGAACCCCTGGCGGACAGAGGGAGAGAGAAGTGTTGGCAGAGTGCCCACTGTCATTCTCGCCTACAGTTGATAGGGAAACACAGAGCTAGATTATAACCATCAGCAATATGCATTTCATCAGTGGTACTCGGGTAGCGCCCCCAGGTGGTACATGAGAGAAGGGTTGATTCCAGGATTTACGGTGTGGGGCTTAGGCGGGGCCAATTGATCATTAGCCAATGACATGTTATGATTCGGTGAACGACAGAGAAGGGGGTACTATGGGGACCAATCAGCTTTCAGCTGAGCATACACCCCAGAACAATAGACGCTCAGGTTCTCAGTATGGTGTGACTGCCCCGCTTGGATTGGGTTCAGAGACATATCTGAACTTTGTGTCACCTACACAAACTTGACAGCCTTGCACAACACGGTTGTCATTTTTACTGTGATTCAGGTTACTGTGATTTATTTTCTTTAATTACTTGGTTGCTTTGGTACTTGGTCCACAAAGTTCGACAACCACTGATCCAGCAAAATGTGACGGTCCAGTGAGGCCTACCAGCTCGCCCTCAGGCCCGCCAAAGTCCAAGTAAAGGTGGCGGATCCCGTCGTCGGCCGACATCCGGAGCTTCTCGAAGGGGTAGCGGAAGAGCACCGCATCCCCTGGAGCGTCGTCCTTCTCCCGGGTGACGGTGAAGCCCTTCTCATAGTGCACGGTGAGCCGCACTTCCTGCTGGCTGCAAAGGCAGCCTTTGGGGGGAGGGGGGGGGGCACTGTTAGACTGGGCAGGGCCTGTGTGCGTGTGACCGTGTGCTGCACGAGAACAGGAAAGGGAACAAAGTGGAGCTTCCCGGCTCATTCCGCCGGTGCATCCGTCTGTCTGTTCAGTCTATCGGTCTGTCTGTAATAACCCCGGCTCCTCACCGATGGACACCTCTTTGACGAGCGCAGCAGCTGCGTTGCCCCCCTGTACCAGCGCCCGCGTCCATGACGACAGGTCCCAGTGGGTCTCCACCCGGAAGACGTGGGACTCGACCCCGCGCGGCGTGCCCGTGCGCGTGCCGAACACCAGGTCCCCGGCCAGTGCCGGGGAGCTGCGGGCGCTGCCGGAGTGCACTAGTCTGGGGGGGGGATACAGCATGCAGGTTAGCCGAGACCCCGCTGTGTGTGTGGTCCTGATCCTCCTTCCCAGCGAAAGGTCCATTTACGCTACAGAAATAAGTACAGGAACCATCACGATAAATGTTGTGTATCATGGTACACATGGTTACATGGCCGACAGGGTTAATATTACTATTAAAATAACTCCGCGTCTCTGCTCCCACACAAGTAGACTTCCTGCACGCGGGAGAATCGCGTCAGTGATGGTACGTGTGTGTTTGTGAAGGTCGACGTTTGGCGCCACCTGGTGGCCAGCAGTGGGTGTATCACCATGGGGGACGCCCACGCCTCCAGGGTCCAGGGCACCGAGTAAAAGAGCAGGATGTCTTTATCTGTCAGTGCCATGACGACGGGCCGGTACTGGTGCCGCATGCCATCCATCTGCATCTAAGGACGAGAAGGTGGGGGCGTGTCACACGTGCCCAGTCTGTACGTGCGCGTCTCGCTCGCACGCGCGCCCGTCCGCCCACGCACCTGCTCGGCCAGCCAGCCGATGTGGTTGAGGTGCCGGTGTGAGCCACCGGCGCCCATGCGCAGGATGGAGTTGATGTGGGCCAGTGCCTGGGGCAGCAGGGCGGCGATGTTGGCGTGGATGGCCGTGAACCAGGCGCTGGCGCTGGCACTGTCTTTGCACCGCAGGATTACCGTGTGCAGCCCGTCCGGAGAATGCAGCTCCAGTAGCCTGAGAGGGGGACGTCGGGTCAGTCCCCACCTTCTGGAACGCTCCGTACAGGAAATGCATCCGAGGGGCCCAGCAGCCGGCTTTTGGAGGACCCCGTCCCATTGACCAGATAAGAGGCCAGCTTTGCAAATCCTTAAGCCCTTAACTGTTTCGCTGACTGTACTCACCATGGCAACTAGGCTTTTGGACGTGAGCCACGCCGGATAACTTATTGCTGTGGCCCCACGGCAGGAACGTCAAGCACAGGAAATTTTTAAATAAACACGATTTAACAAATCACACATACATTTTCATTTTACACACCTACCGAATTTCAGCTCGCTCAGCTCTTTGATGTTGCTTTATTAAATGAACCGGCAGAGGATGGAAATTTGCAGAAAGTACCATAACGCGGGGAAAAGGGCGTCGTCGGGTCGGCAGGAGGATGTACAGGCCGGCCGCAGGGAGACCGTTTCCGACACCGAAAAAGGGGCTAAATGTAGCCGCACAGATGGTGTGCCTCTCCCGCACGCTATGGCGGCCAACAGGCACGGATCGCAGATTCTGGCACTGCATCCCCACGGGCAGGAAGTGTACTTTCATCTGACAGGAAAAGGTCTCTTCTGGACGCTGACCGAGTTTGCTAAAACTGCGGCGTGACGCTCTTGTATCGAACACTTCCATGTT
Source organism: Petrocephalus sullivani (assembly GCA_026780845.1). Taxonomy (NCBI): domain Eukaryota; kingdom Metazoa; phylum Chordata; class Actinopteri; order Osteoglossiformes; family Mormyridae; genus Petrocephalus; species Petrocephalus sullivani. Next base: position 18,632,616 of record JAODKM010000020.1, read on the forward strand.
AGCGCTGTGGCTAACGTTTGTTTTTTTTTTTTTTTGGAAGATATTCTGTCAGGGCAGCTCAGTGGGTGGCAGTGCCCCCCCTCGCTGCAGGGTCAGGGTGACGAATGCCCCACACACGCGCACACA
>JAODKM010000020.1:18665331-18675819 GCA_026780845.1 Petrocephalus sullivani
GTGGGGACATTTCAATGGTCGGAGGATATTGGTGGGGACACGTCCCCTCCGTCCACCCTAAATCTACGCCCCTGTGTCCTAGTAAATAATAAGTAAAATAAACAGTCACAAAGTATACTAAGAAATGTACACAAAGGTTCCTCTGGTTCCTGGAGATATAACTGCAACAAACTCATCAGTTACTTCAGAACTGAATAATCTGCTTTTCCGAAACTTTGAACAGAACAGAAAATGACAGATTTTTTACAAAGTCCACAAAGAACTAATGAAAGTGGTGATAAAAAAAATCAACACGGCTTGAAGCTCATTAATAAACATGCATAAATCAAAATCTTTATTGCAAATGGTCCTTATTAAATTATTTTTAACATTAGGCTGCACACCGAGAGAATCGTACCACTGTGATTGTGAAATATAAAAACACAGAAACTAAAAGAGTATTATACCCAATCATATATATTAGTTATGAGTCCCAAAAAACACTTATCATTAGGCTGAGCAGCAAATCATGTTCAAAGCAAACATGAATATAAATCGGATGAATAGAGCCAAATGACTGCAAAGTTTAATGGACCGAATACGGCCAGTCAGCTCAGTGCTGATTTTCACAGGAGATGTGCTATAAGTGCAAACTATGCAAACAATCTTCTGTCCATGGATGAGAACAATGTATTAGTCAAATTCAGATGGACAAGCCAATTCAAGATCATTGCACAGCATCTGTTACCAGGTGTGTCCTGTGAATCAGTACACAAAAATCTGAGTATTTTATGTCTGATGTACGTCCATACCTGACCGTGGCGTTACCTGTACTGTCCCCACGCCCTGTGGTGCAGGTCAGCCCACGCCACTTTTAACACATACTTTGGTGTGGTAGATTTCGTACCCCCTGCCCTATATATAATTTTAGAATTGTCCATTGTGTTGTCATTCCTTTGCAGATAGGTTAGTGTTATGAATTGTATTTCAGCCTTGCGTGCTGTTGGCTTAAAGTGAGCTGTTGCACCAAACCCCCCCACGCCGCACGTTTGCTGGCATAGACACTATCCCTTTTTATTTTGATTCCCTTCAGTTGCGCATATTTTGCTAATGATATTTTAGAGGTTTACGGCTTGCGCTGGGCCACTTTCTCGCGCATTCTGTGGGGAGAAGTGGTGCCAGTTTTCTTCCTTTACTGGGGAGTGTTCGCTTCGGTCCCGGTGAGGTTTTGGCAGAAAATCTCCAATGATTTTCGACAGGAGAGTGACCGCAATCCGCTTCGGTTACACATGCTTCCTATACAAATTGTACTACACTCTTTCTACAGGTAACAATTAACATGTTTCACAATTGCAACAGCAAAAGGTACAACCTTTATGCGACTCTTTCACATGGGATGCAAGGAAAGTAATAATGCCTGAAAAGGATTCATTTGTTCTTTATTCATTTCTTTAGAACAAAGATGCATCAGAGGCCACATTTTCAATAACTTCATATCGTATGATGCAGACAGTTCCATATAGACACACACCTGCATATTTCCCCCGTTTCTCTGGTGCTTTACTGAGATGACACACTCTTCATGCCTCATTTGTGCCACGCTCCCTCCTTCCTTATTGCAGGTACCGGCAAATTAAACTATCAGTTAAATATTAAACTTAAGAAAAAGAAAAAAAAAAACTAAGCCAACATATTCCTTCATAACTTCAGAAAACTGTCAAATTTCTGCAAGATGCAGACAGGGTGAGCTGCAATCATAGAAATTCCAAGGTTTCTAATCGTCTAACTCTGGCGGCAGAAAAAAAAAAATAAAGGAAAACCATTAGACAAAACTGAGTGCATGGTGAGGGTTTTTTTTTTGCGTTCTTTTCAAATTTATAAAACACATGAATAACAGTGCATGCATTCAATGTGTACTGTGTAAACTGCACAAACATCTGTGCATAGGTACAAACGTGTAGATCCACAAGTCTCCATCAGAGGGCATCACACTGCCAAACGGTATAAGCAGGAAAACGGCAAGTAAGTGGTTCAATGGGGGCCATGCAGGGGATGCATATCCATTATGCCTTTGACCCCCCTTACTTCTAAGCCAAAGTGCTAGAAGTCCATCTGGGGCAGACGCCCTCAGCCCTTGGCCGGCAGAGTCGTTTTTGACGGGAGCCAGCTAAAGCGGTAGTGTTTACGCGACGACACCAGATCCAAGTCGAGGCGCTTCTGCTCACTATCGCTGTCCACGAGCTGGTAGCCCAGCAGCGACATGGCACCCTTGCACACCTCCTGGATACGCTTCACCTTGCCGTGAGTTAATACGGTGCGCCAGGCCTGGGACACGTCCTCGGCGTTGCGCGAGGTGATCCTGAAGGCTTCGTTCTTCGCGCCCTTGCCCTTGCCGTGGGTCACCTTGTAGATCCAGTCCCGTAGATGCGGGGTCATCTCCAGGCCGACAAAGCTGTACATGCTCTCGATCTCCGCCAGCGGGTCGCGCACCATGTCCTCGTAGCGGACCATCTTGTAGCGTCCGCGCAGGAAGGTGGGTGGTTTCAACATGGCGGTCTCGTAGATGCGCACGTGGCTACGGCATACCTCCCGCATGACGCGGAAGTCATTGTCGAGGGCCTGCGTGTCGCCCTGCTCCAGCACCAGCGCGTTGTCCTTCAGCAGAGCCCTTATGGCCTGCTCGCGGGACTTGACCACGGCGCGTGGGTCTCGGATCAGGTGTATGATCCTCAGGTCAATGGAGGGGTCACGCAACAGCGGATATAGTGACTCCAGCTCGAAGAACCGCACCTCCTTTAGCACCACGTGGCTGTAGCTGTGGCAGGCCTCTTGCGCCCCCTGCAGGCCGCGCACATCGCAGCGGCGCCGGCACTCCGTCTCGTTGGTGATGGAGTCGCGCGGCGTGAGAGGGCAGGCGGGGGGCGAGCAGAGGGCGCGGCTGTGGCTCCACATGAAGAGGCTGGAGACGTTGCGCTGGTTTGGTGTGTAGGCCTCAAACACGGACAGGTCGCACTGGAAGACGCTGCGGACCAGATCGCGCACCGCCATGCGCAGGGCCCGCGCCCCCGGCTGGCGGAGGGTCGTCCACACGTGCCACCCCGGCTCCATCAAGTAGAAGACGCTGGGGTGCTGGCTGAACACTTGCCCCAGGAAGGAGGAGCCCGAGCGCCAGGAGGAGAGCAGGAGCACGTGCACCTTGCCCTGCGGGGGTGTCGACACCGACGGCAGGAAGTGCCCGTACCAGCCAAAGAGCAGCACCATGGCCAGGCCCTGCAGAAGCACCAGGGTCAGCAGCGCCGACGGGATCAGCTTGCAGCGCAGCATCGCCGGGAGGTGGCCCCACCTGCCTAGAGGGGCGAGAAGCCAAGACAAGCCAAGTGGCCCATATTCTGGATAAGCGGTTGGAAGATGAATTGACCAAAAAAAACTCTGTGGATTTTGTGCTTATTACACCCAAGCTAGCGTTTCCCAACCCAGTCCTTGGGGTCCCCCAGACAGTGTGCATTTTTGCTCCTTCTCTGCACCCAATAGGGAGCAAAAACATGGCCTGGGTTAAGATACACTGACCTCAGGCATATTTTCGTCCTTCTATCTTTGTTGTTTTCTTCATTGGCTCTTTTTTTTTTTTTTTTTTTAACTGCATTAAATCTGCACATCACGCAACCGTAACGTCTGTTGAAGAAGACTGCCCTCTCCAGCGGAAAATCTGGTACATTTACCGTCCCGTTTGCAGAAAAACTGAGGACCAATTGCAGCACAGAAGGTCAGGGAAGCAGCCTCTTTCTGCCTTAAATTCCCTCCCTGTTCAAGTTCATTCAGTGTGGTTGTATCATTAGGTCGCTAAACATTTTGCTTCCATTCAATATGAGGGGCTAAATGCTAGCAGGCACATGCATCCATGGCCCGAAAAAGGTCACCCAGGGTCGGGGTGGGGTGGGGTGGTGAGATCAGCTAACACAGCAAAAAAAAAAAAGACTCTGAAAGAAACGTATGACTTACAGCAACCCCAATGCTGTAGGAGGTTTGGCCAATTAAAATGCACACTTTTCTAATTCGTGTAAGTTTTCGTCACTCCTGACGGAAGGTCAGTCCCAGTTATGTTTCCGTTTAAACCAAAGAATGACTTATCGGCATTACCGCTGTATAACATACCGCATATTGGTACTTTTCAGTTGCCGTCTTTTACTTTCTTTTAATTTTGACCAAAATGGTACAAAGTAACACTATATTGACAACTGTTGTCTCCCTAATTTACTCCCATAAATCATAACGAATTAAACAATAATATCAACACAGCGTTTTATAAACCTAGCAACTTTCTTTTTAGAAAATGGCAGTTTATTCCCCGTCAAAATAAATAACATGCAAAATTAATTTCTGTAAAAACAGGGATTAAAAATTTGTATTCATGCAATTTAAATGAGAGCATAGAGTTGCTCCAATATATTTAAAATGAGTTATAATCTAGTATAACCTGTTTGGATTTACTACCATGTTATTTAATGTCGAGTGCAAAGCCACCAATTCCGAGAGACATGTTGCAAATATTTCTTTGTATTAACACTAGTTGATATTATTGGCCTGTTTAGCTCCTACTTGTTCTTGGAGCTCGTTAAGCTCAAAGTCATCATGAGCTCCACCAGTTCCAGGACATTTTAGGGGCCAGAAAGTATACCACAGGTGGACCTTCCAAAATGAATTTGACCCCAAAAGCACTTTAAATCCCAAAGAGAAGTGGGTAATTGGCTTAAATTCTAGAGGACACAGCATAACCCCATAAGTTTCCTCTGTGTATGTTCTGTAATCTCATAAAACACTACAGGAAAAGAATGAGTCCTGATATCCTGGCAAAGGAATCATTTACAAAATGTGTCTTTAATACAGCAAAATCCGCTCCATATTCTGGAACATTACAAACCGCTTCGGGTATATAAGTTCTTTTTTTCCCCGTTCCAAATATTCAGGACTTAACTCAGCTATGGTAGGAATCTGCACCAATAAATTTTCACTCATCTAGTAATAGGTCTGTACGATTCCTAGTGAACATGATCACTACTGTATAACAGTTTCATGAGTTTCTGAATGTTACACACTGACATCAATAAGATGGATGGATAAATAAGTTAATGAACTCTTAAAATTGTGTCTTAAGTTTGACTGATGGGAAAATAAAGATTGTTCCCTCACTGCTAATAAGGAATTGTAACAGCACCCTGCAATTAAACATGTCCTCTGAATTTTACATTTAAAAAATTTATATATAGATATCCATAATATATTAATAATCAATATGAAAATTGAGAAATCACTGAATGGTCTATAAAGAAACATCTCAGCAACCCCTATTAATCATCCATTATCCATATTTTGTACCTGATTGTCTGCAAATGTAAAGTATGTTGCCTCTTTGCTTTCAGCATAACAATCCTATTCTATACTTTGATTTTCTCTCACTTTCCATGTAAAAGAATAGAAAACAATGGTTCAAGTACATAATTCTACGAGAAAGAAAAAGCTAAAGCTAACGACGGCAGACGCCTCTTACATTGTACCCATAGATCTTATTACCCGCTGAGGGAGTCCGCAGTGGTTATAATAGACGGAGCCCGACAGATGGACGAGAGAGGAAAGCCAGTGAGAAAACGGCAGTCTCTGTAGCTACAGAAAATACAGTGCACTCTGTGTGCCCTCTTAAAGATAAAAAAGGTTATCAAAATCCTAGTGTAAAATCTCATTGGCTATATAGAAAAGTAAATAAGACAGATGGCAACGAAAACCCAGACTCTTACTGCACTCCGTCATGGAGATACCCCAACAACTGCGTTGGACGTCAAGAAACCCACAAATTCGGTACACAAAACAATGCCCGTTGTGGCGTAACCATATGACTTATTTCCTCTCTAAATGGTGGATTTCAAAATAAGCTGGGCACACTGAATGTGTTTTTCCTCCGAGCAGACCATGAAAGGGCACATGAAATCACATTTGCAGAAATGCCCTTCTGCCTCTAGAATTTATACACAAGAGAATATAGTTACATCGATTTCCAACTTAAAATAAACACATCCTGCTTCATAAACCGAAAACGTTAAACGGCATAGTCCTATATATTTAAACGCAAATGAAATGCAAAACCTTAATTTCTGTAAACCTAATTGTTATAAATGCATATGCTTACGGTTAATAACATAAGTAGCAGTTTTATAGTACTTGCGCCTAAACAGGAGTCTGTGTGCTGGATTTAATGCCATAATGGTAGGCCTGTATCCTAAAACAAGCGCGAATAACATCATTAAAAATATACCTATTTTTACAGTAATTTTTAAGTATTATTATAGTTAGAAAATATTCTCAGAAACACTCTAATAGCCTAGGTTTATTAAGCCAAAGGACTTCCATCAGCAAAATTACACTTAATTATACAAAAAAAACAGGGTATGCGTTACTTTCTATTCATTTTTAATTGGTAACTTAATAACCGATTCTCTGTAGGCTAATTGAAACGCTTTAATATAATCAGGATGAAAGATGGTGTGCATCGCGAACCGGAGCCAGTTTAAAGAATGTATTTTTACTATGGTACAGAATACAAAGAAGAAATACACATCTTAGAATTCGGAATTTTCCAGTGTAGAGATTAACAGAGTGAAAAGCAAGTAAAGTAAAAAGCAAGTTCACTGCAATAAGGCGCCTATTGCTGGTGGGCGTCATGCGAAGAGGTACACGGCGTCCGCCAACCCCACCGGCGGCCGTGATCCGTAACTTTCCCCGACGGACAGCTGTCCCTGACAGTTATCCTGACGGCGTTTTTAACCGAGCGCCGCTACATCAACAACAGCGAGACACAAGCAGCTCGAAAGCAGCTGAAAGCGGAGCCCCATGTCACGGGAGCGGCCGCAGATTTATAAATAGGTGCGCCCCCTAATCGCCTTAATGCGGGACGCGGACGCGATGCACCTACAAACAGTTTGTTCGTATTTTACCGAGAGGGGAAAAAGGGGGGCATAAACACGTACCTCCTGGTATGGCTTCCCGGGAAGATGCGAAAAACGTTCCCAGCTGAAGTAATCTGGCTAGTCCTCTTCCCCGGAGACGGCCGAAGATCATCAGTGGACACTGGTCATTTGCACAAGGACCTCAGGTCTCAGGATGTCAGTACAAAGAATAGCATTGAGACGTGGCCATGAAGCGCTGGGCGGGTGAAGGAGGGCTCGGCGGCTTGATCCTGGAATCACAAGATGGCAAAGTGTTACACGTTACACACACCGGAGGTCAATTTAATCCACTTTGTACGGTTTTAGTCGCATTGATACACTTTGACACTGTAGCATAATACTGGGGATAAAAGTTCTACAGAGCCTTATTTAAAGACACCGAGTAAGTAGGCTAGGACGGGATTTTAGAGGAGAAAAGCAACTAATTCTTTAACAACCAGTTAAAGTAGATCGTGGGTCCTGCTGGAGTCCTAATGCCGCTGCGGGCAGTGTCCGCACCTCACTTTAAACGCTTCGCTTCTCGCGGCCACTAGACAGACGCATCCGTGACTTTTTTGCCAATTACTCCCGTTCCATTGTAGAATCGTCGGCAGACGGACGGCTCATGGAACTTACCAAGTGTGTGCTGTTATTCACTGGGCTCCCATTAACAAGCAGCACCATCTCCAGTTAATTCGAGTCTCGATTTTGATGTTTTCTAACCAGGCAAGAATTTTGCCAGGAACATTCCCAAGTAGAGGACAATGCAATTCGCACCTCTTCCTGTTCCCAGCAATGATCTCCGTATTTGTCTATATGAATAGAAATTGACCACCATTAACCAATTGTTTTTTTTTTTACTTAGTTTATTATTAGTCGAGAACTCTAAATACGCCACAACATTCTGAAAATTCTCTTTAAATTGTTAAATTTCTGACCAGACATTGTGACAGTACAATCTGTTTCCTGTTTCCTAATTTGAAGTTTCTAAGTAACGTGGATGGAAGTGAGACAAGAACGCATTGTTCCACCGTTAAGTCTCTCGTTATTCTCACAATCACACAGATTAGGATATTTTGGAGCGGTTTTCTGCCTTCCGACTCGAAAAATTGCTTCCAAGCGCCACCGCGTATGTATATAAATAAACATTACATTACCCCAATATCTGTAAAAAAAATCCTACCCTTATGTGTTAATGTGGTTTATCTTAAATGTCATTAATATTTTGCTGATATTTGTATTTATTGCTAACACTGTTAATATCATATATAATTTTACATCATTTGTATTCTTACAGACTCCGTATTTCTTTTGATTGTTGAGACTACTATAAATTGTGATCTTTGTTTTAATTAAAGTAAAAAAAAAAAATCAACAACAACTAACGAAATTAATGTTTATGTTTTACCTGGAACTAAACTTGTTTGATATTATATTCTTATCATTAGGGCTACACTTCGCTACACAAAACTGCTAAACCACAGGAAACTGTAAGTAGCAGCTTTTGGCAGCATAAACCTATAGTTGTGAAAAACTGCCACCACACTGTAAATAACTAGCAGCTTCTGACAGTTATACTGATAGCATAAATTCTTATACAGATGTCTATTCAACACTATAATTACAACAAGAATAAATAAATAAACCAACACATATTCCACCTATACAACACAAGTTTCTTCTCACTATGTTCATTTATTTAAATCAACACCACAACGCGTGATTGTATAACATTAAGGATCTAGGCATGCAGTCAGGTATACACTCATCTGTGAACGAATTCAAGTGTGGTACTTTCATGGGATGCCACCTTTGCAATATGTCACTTCATGGATTTTCTTCCCTGCTAAATATTCCATCGTTAACGTTTTTTTCTTTTGCACTATCCCCAGCACAAAAACTGTGCGTCAGGAGTTTCATGCAATGGGCTTCCATGACCAAGCACTTGCATGCAAACCTCATATCATTAAGTGCCATGTCAAGCATCAGATGGAGTGATGAAAAGCACACTGCCACTGAACTGTGGAGCAGAGGAAACGTGTTCTGTTCAGTGACATTATACTTCTCTGGCTGTCACGCTCATGTTTGGATCTGGGTTTGGCGGATGCAAGGAGGTCATTACCTGCCTGACTGCATTGTGCCAAATGTAAAGTTTGGTAGAGGAGGGATAATGGTATGGGGCTGTTTTACAGGGGTTTGGCTAGGCGCCTTAGTTCCAGTGAAGGGAACTCTTAATGCTTCAGCATAACAGGACATTTTGGACAATTCCATACTTCCAAGGTCCATAAAGACATAGTTGGGTGAATTTGGTGTGGAAGAACTTGACCAGCCCGCACAGGGCCCTGATCTCAATCCCATCGAACACCTTTGGGATGAACTAGAACTGAGATTGCAAGCCAGGCCTGCACGTCCAACATCAGTGCCTGACCACACAAATAATTCCCACAGACACACTCCAAATTTTTGTGGAAAGCCTTCCCAGAAGAGTGGCAGCTGTTATAGTTGAAATGGAGGGACCAATTCCATACTGATGCCTATGGATTTAGAATGGGATGTCATAAGTTTCTGTGCATGTAATGGCCTGGTGTCCCAATACTTTTGTCCATATAGTGTATGTAAACACTGCATAGTGAAATGACCAACTTTCCAATACAAAGCAGCAGAAAGAACGTTTTGTCAGTTTATATACAGAAGTACGCAGTGGCCATGGCTTCAGTGTTAATGGTGTCCTTTATCCGCAGTTTACCACGGTTGGAAAAAAAATAATTGTAAAATGTGCACCAGTGTTTCTTCACTATTGCATTCTCAGTATTGTTTTCATTGTTCCTTCATTCTGGGAGGGGCAAACTAAGCATGGTTTTGATGACTTCCTGTGCCTTCGCGGGGAGACCTGATAGTTCCGGCACGATTCGCCCGCCCCCAGGCAGAACAAGGCGCTGGGAGCACACGGGTACGAGAGAGAGGTGCGAAGCCAAGTGTGACTGGCTGACCAGCACAATGGCTGCAGCGAGGGGAGCCACAGCGGTGACAGTGTGATTGGCGCACGTCCCCCTCCACCTCCACGCTCTCCTCAGCCGGACTCCTGCTGCCCCGGAGGAGGCACTGGAGCTGCGGTCCGTGGAGGTGGAAAGGGCGGAGCTGGCAAACTGGCAAGGGCGGGATGGCGAGGCCCTGGGGGTGTTTGCAGCAGACCTCCACCTCCTTGTGCGGAGAGCCTACCCGGATTTCCCCCCCACTGCCCAGGACGAGCTGGCTCAGGAAGCCTTTATCAAGGCATTAACACCTGAGCGGCTAGGCCACCCTGCCCAATGGCGAGCGCCGGCCACGCTCCCGAGGCTATGTGTGCCACCCTGTCCAATGGCGAGCGCCGGCCACGCTCCCAAGGCTATGTGTGCCACCCTGCCCAAAGGCGAACGCCGGCCACGCTCCCAAGGCTATGTGTGCCACCCTGCCCAATGGCGAGCGCCGGCCACGCTCCCGAGGCTATGTGTGCCACCCTGTCCAATCGCGAGCGCCGGCCACGCTCCCGAGGCTA
>JAODKM010000020.1:18675919-18699647 GCA_026780845.1 Petrocephalus sullivani
GCTAAGTCTGTTCTTTTTATTAAAATTTATATATATATATATATATATATATATATAATAAAATAATAAAATAATTAAAATAAGATAATATAGTCATAGGTATAACACACGTGAGCAGCGCTGAAGGAAACATTTTTTTAAAATGTAATTTATTCTATCTCATAATTATATTGCACTTATATTGTAACCAGCAGAGAAGTGTAGGGTTAGGTCTAGATATGATGTGCAAATGATTAAATAATTTAGTATAACATATATTAAAATGCTGTTCCTATAGCATCCTTATCCATGGTGTCCCCTGACACACACTACATTCCCTCTGGAACAGGTTCCAGGTTAATTATAACCTTGTACTGGAAAAGAAGTTATGGGCGGACTGATGTTTTTTCCTGGTTAAAGTGTTAAGTTGTAATTTTTGAACTCATGTTATACTTGCACTTTGCATTACACTGTGGTGAAATATGTTTATGTCACAATCGTCTAGATTTCACATCCCCAGCTGAACAAGAATACAAAAGGGAAACAATCCAGTACTTTATAGTCCTTTCACTTACATGCCATATAATAACAGATCCAGTACTTTACAGTCCATCCACTTACGTGCCATATAATAACAGATCCAGTACTTTACAGTCCATTCACTTACATGCCATATAATAACAGATCCAGTACTTCACAGTCCTTTCACTTAGGTGCCATATAATAACAGGTGCTACCAGCAACAGAAAACAGGGAAAACTACTAACACACCCTAAAACAGAAGAAATCTGTCTTAGCTGATCGCATTTAGACAATCTGCCTGCATAAACAGAGAAGAATCTTGTTAAACGTACATTTTTAAGTCACTTATACCCATAGAAATAAATGGCATTTATCCAGGTTCAATAACAATGTATTTGTGCAGCCTGTTAGCTGTTTGGAAGCAGCATCAAACCTTCTACAATGTAAAACAAACCAAACATCTCAGCTCTTTTAGAAGGTTAGAAATCTGGCCTGCAGACTGGGCTTTCGTTTTCCATAGAAAAAAAGGAGATGTAATGGCAGGATGGGTGCATAACCTGAAAAAAACCCCTGTGATTCCTCATACTTTCTCATCTTTCTTTGTGTGTTGAATGAGTACGAGGGAACTGAAAACAATAAAATGCAGAAGGGTTAGACCTTCTGGTGTACAAATACTCTTTTGTAATCACTTTGCCAGTCACAGATCTCTTGTGAAATTAAGTGCTTAGGATGATTGTACACACTGTAAATAGACGTGTATAACACGAGTGTGACAGAACTGACTGTTGACACAATATCGCTGACGTATCTCCGAACGATAAATCCATAAACCATATTCACGTTACAAATGAAAACTGAGGTTGTAAGAATGGGGTGTGTTTTATGACTCTCTAGCTAAAGATTGTGTCTATGTCCACACACACACATATATATCTACAAAGATTATATATATATATATATATATATATATATACACACACACACACACACACACACACACACACACACTAAACAAAGTTGTATCCTTCACCTCCAATTACTGAGCTCAGTAGAGACACAGAATTGTAATGAGTCGCAGAACCCTATACTAGGCTATGAAGTCATAATATCATGTCTTAAGATGGCTACCTGCAAGGGACAGGTAAGCAGTGGGCCTTAGCCTTTAGGATGAAGCACATAAAAGACTCAGGTGCAGTAGAAACAGGAAGAAAAAAAACATTAGAATTATCACAGCAAATCTAAACAAAAAAAAAAAACAGCTACGCAGCACATCAGTGGTAGAGTGATACCTTATCATGTCCTTGAATCCAGGAATGAGACACCAGCTAACCAGGACCAAAAACTGAAAACAAGATGGCCTTGAAGAATTATGGACCCAGAAAGAAGACATTGGCATCTACTGACAACTATGCCAGTGACTATGCTCCTAACCCTACCAGAAAACCCAAGAACAACGCAAACAAAACTCTGAACCAACCAGACCACTAAACCCACCATTCTAAGGCCAGTAATAATGGTGAATGAACAATAAGCAATGGTCACTGCCCTGTTTAAATTAGATTACTGCCTAATTGCCACTGGACCTACATGCCATCAAAATAAATTCAGTATGACTTAAGGAAAATGTGACTATAATATGAAAAACAAGTCATATTTTTGTAAGCTTCCTTGTGTCAAATATCAGAATGAGAATCTCCATTTCCATATGACCAAGGCCAGAACTGAAGTCTCATAGCATTAGGGAAGAAGATGTTCGTGAAGCTTGTTGTTTTTGTGGTCACCTGAGGAAAGTAGCTGAAATGGATGATGTGCAGGATGTAAGGGGCCCTCCGTCATGCTTTTAGTACCTTAAGTGGTGCGTCAAATGTAGAGGTGCTCAACTGCAGGAAGGGCAGCAGGCATCAGCCCCTGTGCTCAGGTTAAGCGGTTAGAAAATCAATGTTTGGTGTGCTATTGCCTTTCCTGGACCATCAGCCCCAAGTTACAAAGTCGTCCCTTAATTTAAATTATACTGCAGATCAGAGTGTCTGACGTTTTCTTTCACAGTTTAATAATTGGAAAATCTTACTAGAACACAGCACAATTTTACGTTATGATGCGCAATGTTCTATTTAGAATGTAACATTTTCAAATGATTGATGTCGTATATTTGAGCGGATTGAATTAAACACGCTGATGATTATATTTCAGCAGAAGTCCGAAATTACTGCAATATTAATACAGCTGAAATAGAAATAAATAAAAAAAACATCCACCCCCTTGTACTGTAATTGGTATGGTCCGGGCGTGACATCATCCCAAGGCTTGGACTTCGATGCCTGACCCTTGTTTTTGTATGTAATTGGCAACGTTTTTATATAATACGTTATATTAACATAAATACCAATCCCTTACTCGTCGATTAATTTGGATTTCGGAGTCCAATTTCGGCTCGAGTAATCTGCCAAAATGAAATGGATGTTTAAAGAGGACCATTCCCTGGGTGAGTGTTTTTATTACATCACAGGCTGAGAAAATGCTCACATCGCTGCCAGCGTCGCTTCGTTTGCCGTCCTGTGTCGGGCTTCTGTATGATTGCATTTGGCTGCGCTGCCGACTTAGAAAACGCGACCCGAGCAACATGTTTACATTATATCGGGTTATAAATAAATGCACGCCTCGTGACGTGACACCGTTCAAACTGCGATCACCTGGAGCTATGCATATGCAAGCATTATGCTCTCGGTCGAAAACCAGCAAAACTGTTAAATAGGGGTGAAAGTGTGAGCAGCGAAACTGCCGTCGTTTGTTCCCGGACCGGAACAGTTTGTCATGACAGTTTCGAATGTCTGGCCGTCTGCATAACCGGTGCCGTAAAAAGATATATTACCCCCAAAGCTTATTTCTGTATTCCCCATATGCAGACGATGTATAAGAAAAGTGAAAGTCAAAATCATTCAGCTTTTCTTCAGCAACGCAGGTTCTTCTATAGCTGGGAATATATATCTGCACACGACGTACTTGATAGCAACTAAATGTGTATCCAGTGTACCAAGTGCGTCGATTCTTAAAAAAAAAAGTACCAATAAAAAGATAAACATACAAGTGGAAATAGGTATATATGCAGGTTTCGCATCTCTGGGAACTAAGGCTGAAAGGTGGGCCGGGGGTTGGGAAGGGAAAATTGATTGGATATAATTGTATTTTGTTTGGCAAAGGACACTATGGTGGAGGGAGGACAATTCTTCCTTAAGGATCTACCTTTTTGGAGCGGAGTGTCTAATTAAACAAATTAGAAATCAATGACAGGCGTAGGCATCAATTAAAACAATTAAAAAACACGTTCTCCTTAAATTCTGTATACATTGTGTTAGGTGCTATAGCCCTAGCTTGAATTGTTTGGATCAATATGTCCTTGTGAAAGGTACAGACGTTTTTGCTGTAAGTAGATCTCGAATCTGGGCTAATTAAACTAAAGGCTGGGGGAATCCCTGTGGACTCTGTACTACTGGTGAGGCTAACACTGAACCACAATTTCCACTCATTGCATATACAAACTACCGATTGCTAAACACACGGGGCATTATGTTAAATGAAACACTGCCAGTTGTCCTTCCTTGATCAATAGAATGTGAATCTGTCCTCTAACACAAAAGGCTAGAAAAAAATCAATTGACACATCAGTTCACATCACACACGACATAGTGTTGGTACGCGGTCTCTAACCCATTTCATTCAGACATGTCAGACATTCACGTGGCAAACTTGCCTTCAATTTTCTGATGGTGATCAGTGAGTCATCCTCACTAATAATTAACATGCACATCATCATTTTAGCAAGTAAATATGCAGGTGGGCTGATCGATTAGTAGTTTCACAAGATGCAGGGCCACCAGCGATTGATGTTGCAGCCATATTCAAAGGAACAGCCACATTTGCGTATTACCACCTCGACCCATAACTGGAGTCACCTCTGCAGGCTGAACTGTAAGCGTTTCTGGTTAATGTCGGACAATCATAGGCGGTGACCATTTTTGATTGGTCAACTGGATGATTGTGATTGCACAAGGTTGCTGTACCTGAACATGCCTGTGGTGTTTGTGGCCGTGGGTTGGCATGGAGAATATGCTACAGGGCACCCTGGGTGTACATGAGGAAAGAAGATGCCCTGCTCCTTTCATAATAACTTTGATTTTGTTTTTGCAATGTCTTTGGGCATCGTTACCGAAGCTAGCGTATAGCTCAGTAACAGCATAGAGGAATTACAAGGTGAGTCTGTAAGGCGGCTATATAAACCCATCAGAGATCACTCAATGTGTTTGTCTTTGATACAATTAATCACCGTGCGAATTAAATCCCTTTCCATCCAGCTCTTCCAGGATCTTACCTGTAGCCACTTGAATAAATGCACAACTTTAACTGTGCCGAATCTGTAATCCACATTTAAACATCTCTCTGCTTAGGAAATGTACGGTTTGAAAGTAAGTGGGTCAGATATGAACCAGTTGACTGTCAGCTAATTATACATACTGTAAACCGAACCCTCATATCTCAAGAGCTTCCAAAGGATTGTTCTAAACATTGTCATTTAAGGCCATGCCTCATTGTATATCTTATGGAAAAACATTCCAACTTTAAGGCTCATTATAATAATCCTAACGTCCACTGACTTGCCCCTCTGTATCTGTTCTCTGTGACAGACCACCGGTGTGTGGAGTCGGCCAAAATTCGCAACAAATACCCAGACAGGGTTCCGGTGAGTGAATCCTTGTGTCCGCCTGGGGGCAAAGGTGGGGTGGGTGGTGCATTCTTTGCTTCAGGCTTATCCTAAATGATATGTGGTATTTTTACCATTACTGTAGCATAGATGATATGTACACATCTGTTCAGATGGGACAATAGCCACGGACATCAAACCTAAGACATGGACTAAATACAAAGATGCCTGTAGAGCATAAGACATATAGCTAGCGCACTTTCATGAAGGACCAAACTTTCTTGGCACAGCATTACTTACTACTTATTACTTACGATTTCATGCCAGTGACATCAAGAAGTCATGTTAAGAATTTGATTTTGGAATAAGGACTCTACCATTTTAATGATGATTGTCATATATGAATGATTGGTTATTTGGTTTGAAGTGATACACCAAAATTTAAATTGTAGTGAATGCATAGACTTGGATAGGGTGGTGCAAGACTCTGTGGGTTAGGACACTGGGCCCGTGCTCAGAAGGTCACCATTTCAGATCTGTGATTGGTCGAGTGATTTCACCTGTAGGCCCTTGGGCAAGGCCCATAAACACAATAGCTTCAGGGAGCGTGTGACCCTGTTTCTCAGCTGTACATCGCTTTGGCTAAAAGCATCTGCTAAATAAATAAGATAAATGGACATTGTGTACTATATATAGCAGTGTTAAGATCTGTTAATGCAAAGGAAGAGTGGCAAAGAGTATGGAACAGGTGGGAATGCAGTGCGGGCAGGAAGCTAACCGCCTTCGCCTACATGGAGCGCACTTGTGCAGCGTCCGAGTTTTCCCGGGAAACGTCTTTGCTCCCACCTGCGCGTCTTTCAGGTGATCGTGGAGAAGGTGTCCGGCTCACAAATTGTGGACATCGACAAGCGGAAGTACCTGGTGCCGTCGGACATCACCGTGGCCCAGTTCATGTGGATCATCAGAAAGCGCATCCAGCTACCCTCCGAGAAGGCCATTTTCCTGTTTGTCGATAAGACTGTCCCTCAGTCCAGGTCAGACGCCGGTACCCACCCACCCAGCCAGCCAGCCAGCTGTCCCTTTTCATAATGTTCATATAGTGTTACCTTACCTTCTGTGACTTTAATTACAGATGTGTATGATTGTTTATTTTTGTAATACTAGCTAATATTGCTGCATTATGCAACATTAATGTATGGGAGCTTTCGTATGAGCCAATAGTATCTATGCTTTTGTTTAATGTGACGACAGTTCTAGAATGGTCTGGTTGTCATGGCACCCAGCTCTTGGTATACCATTGTCACAGTGACTGGGCCCTGCACCCTGCCTCACTCATAACACACCTGTCGAACCCCTTTGAAACCTAAATAGGGTTAGGAGGCAGACAGTTTATCCCAGCCTCAGAGATAAAGCAATTCCACAGCAAGCAGACATTAATAATTAAACTGCATTTTAGAGACACTTCAAGAATTCCTACAGTGACCGAAGCTAAAATTCTTAATGCCAGTTTGGAATCACTCATACTGGGGAAGAATTAAAATGTATATTATTACACATATGCCATGGCAGTGTAACAGTGATACGCCCCCCCCTCCCCCCGATGTGTAATGACTTCCACATGAATTCGAAACCTATCCTAAGCAGCTTTATTCCGTGTACTGGTCTCTTATAGAAGGTTTAGGTTTCACCAGTTTCTAGTGGCCCAGAGGAAACATCCCAAGCTCAGCTTCTAAAGTTCAGCCACATCAATCTTGATGACACCCCTCGGTGTGCAGTCAGTGCACGATTCTTCATACAGGCAGTGAATCTTTAACACAGTCCCTAAATTCAATGGTCTGGGATTTAGTCCTGCTATAAAGTTCACATCCTAGCTTCTATAAACACAGGTGAGAAGTTTATGAATGGTTGTGTGGGTGTGTGTACATCACACACACACATATTCTGTGATTACACCCAACCCCCTGTCTCCTGCAGCCTAACAATGGGTCAGCTGTACGAGAAGGAGAAGGACGAGGACGGCTTTTTGTACGTGGCCTACAGCGGGGAGAACACGTTCGGCTTCTAGAGGAGACGACACCTTCACACCTTCCGTGCTGCTCTCCCACCCAACGCATACAATCACACCCGCCCCCCTCCCCAAACGCCCCCTCCCCCTCCGGGCTTCATCAAACCATAAACTGACATGTCAAAAAGCGAGAAATCATAATGCATTTATAGCTCAGCTCTTCTCTGCTGTATTAAAGATGTACACATTAAAATTTGATAATTTATCTGTAGCTGAGATCAACAAGACAGTACTCTGTTTTAGTTTTTCCAGTTAGCTGTTTTGTAGTAATACCAGAAGTATCAGTATTTTTAAAATTTCGTTAACGTTTGTTTTTTTGAGTTGTATGAATATATATATATATATATATATATAAGATTAAGTTATAAATGAAAGGTAGTTGGAAGAACTAACCAATAAAATAAAATGGAAAACAGCCCATCTTTGTTTCATATAAAGTAAAGCTGCACGTACACACTCAGTTGAGTGGCCCATAGCATCACATTTTAACATACTGCCGTCCTTAACGTGGGTTCAGACACACAATTCACTTGAACTGCAACAGGTGTCGAGGACTGCGTGGCCACAGTGGGAACGCCTGCGTGCGCAGCTGCAGCCAGGCCTGCTGGTAGATCTGCGCAGCCTGCTTGTAGTCGCCGTAGGTCTGAAGCTCCCCTGCCCTGTTGGGACAGTCTGCCATCAGGCACGGCCGACACGAAAAGAAAGGGCTCTCTGTGAAAGTGCATCAGGCGCGTATGCGCTCCCCCCGCTACCCTCCTAGCCCAAACCTGCTCTTCATCAGCTTGGTCAAATATCCTCATGTCTCTCCTAGCCAGGGATTCATTTCCTGTTAGTGTGTCCCAGAGGGTGTGTGAGGGTGCGGGTTGTATAACGTCTGTTGGCCCCTGTGTGAGGGTGTGTGGAATCAACAAAATTTCTTCCATGAGGCCTGACTTGGGAAACTCATTTTTGCTCAAGCGCGCCGGTAGATGCAATTTTAACCCCAACAGGCTGCAAACACGACATCTGAGCTGGCAGACCTGACTAACAGAGCCTGGGGACCTGCCAGACGGTCCACATTTTTGCTCTCTCCCAATTTTCTGGGAGTTGGGAAGGGCCAAAAATGTGGACCGTGCAGGGGTACTAGGGGACTGGTTTGAGAAATACTGCTCTAAGTGATCAGTACGTCTGAGTTAAAGTGGCAAGCAGTTGGTCTTTCTGGATCAACACAAACTCCATTGTATCATCAACTTCATCAAACCAGGCAGGTGGGCTTGCTGGGGGGGGGGGGGGAGTTCTGAATCCCGAAAGAGGGGGAAGGAAAGAATCATGTTGCAAGTATTTTAGGGCAAGACTGAAGGGCTTTGTTCTTGAAGGGACAAGAGATTAGTCCATTCATCAGCATCACAGACAATCAAATACAGAATGCAGGTTCTGTTCATGAAACCCCTATGTCCATTGTTAGCAATGTTTGTCCTAGCAAAAAATTCCTTTCATACGGAGGCACTCACCTGAGAGATTCTGGGAGTTGGCTATCTGCAGTAGAAGCCCGGAGGGCCAAAAAAGACCGGAAGAGTTCAGCCTTACAGACGAGAGACCTGAAGATGGAGGAAAAACGACCCACTTTACTGAGAGGGGCGTGTGATGAAATGTGCCAACTTTGTTCAACATCCGAATATAAGACTTCTGAATTCCAGACTTCCTGTTTAACTTGTTCCACTGCAAAACTGATGAAGGACAAATATATATATATATATATATATATATATATATAAAAAAATAAAAACACCAACTATGCAGTGGTAAATTATAGCCCTGAAAAATGTAGCGGATAATCTCTAAGAGGGCAGGCTCAGAGTATCTGGAGTTCATTGTGGACTTGAAAGAAAGGGACACCCAAAGGTTGTGACACGATGCCAGAAAATAAAGGTATATTCATGCTGAAAGTCAGGTTGCTTCTAAAGGAAGATTAAAAAGAAAAAAATACCCCAAGAAGGAAAAAAATATTACAATTACTTAGGCAATAGCATTACCAAGGGTTCAAGGGGTTTACTGTCATTTCTATTGGTATAATGAGATTCTTACTGGCATGTTTCCTGCAGACTGGGTAATAAGACAAATAGGTGATTGGTAAACAATTTTACATGTGATATTTAAGACTTTTTAAAATGTAGAAACTAGAAACTACCAGAACAACAATGAAAGCAAGACCTTTGGAAACTAAAAAAAGGAATTTGCCATGTAGGATATAATGGGCTGCCCTGTTAATACAATCGATATGTCCTATAGGTCACATGGTGGTATAGTCTGATTCCAGTGACTTCTCTATTACTCTGCTAACAGCAACCGAGCTGATTTCATGAAGTTTGAGATTTATACATCTCCCATTTAACTTGTCCTATCCTTATCATGTGTGAGTGCAGAGAAAGTGGTATTAAAGAATTGAACGTCCATCCTTAGCATCAGCATCTACCTGATCATTAGCAGAGTCACCACTATGGTCTAGGACCAATCCCAGGGTAGGGCAGGGAAAGGGGAACAGAGAGAGAAAGAGATCGAGCCACGTTTACCAGGCCTGCGACGTGCCCAGTGCCTTCTTGGTCGCACCTTGCTTGTAGCCATTTGAGGTGACATCTAGTGGTCGGTGCGGAACTGCGCACCAGCTGATTGCTGCAACAGACAGATGGAGGCGGGAAGCGACTTGAGCGAATCAATCGAGCAGCACAGGCTTTCGTCATAATCTCTGCCAGTGCTGTGTAAGCGTATTCCCCCATATCAGGGAGATTCTGTCGATAAAAACAGTGGCAAGACGACCCAGCCAGCATATTTAACACAACTAAAGCCACTCAGTCTGAAAATACAATTAAAGAGACGCTGCCACTGAATCAAATATTAATGCTAAGTGGAAAAATTGATTACACTGTAGACTCTACAATACAGGATACATGCAGATGAAGTAAAAACAACGACAAAACAGACAGAGGCTGCACCCAGCAATGGCAGAGGGTAACAGGCTGCTCAGCCAAGCACAGATGCATTATCAGCCCGTGCATACCATTCAAGGACGACAAGATGCCCTCATTCCTGCCTCACATCAGTGACATCTAAGCATTTCAGCTGAGCCAATGCTTTATAAGCTGACTATGTTGAAAATGTATCAATGCATGAAAGCAGTATGAATACAGGGGGATACCACAGTGTGGCCGGAATTCATTTAATCCAATGCAACAGTTTGAAAAAGGGATACATAGGGGCACGGCCACTGGCCCCAGCTGAAAGCCGATTGGTCCCCGGAGTGCGCCTCCCATTATTTCAAAACATATCATTAGCTTTTTCTTTTTTTTTTGTTTTAAGCTTATGATAAAGTTGGCTCCTCTGTATGAATTATGGCCCCTCTTTAGCTCCCACCTTAAAAAAATCCTAGAATCCCCTGGACCCACCAGCCCCACATGGAGATACCCTGCCCAGGCCTGCCCTGCTGGCCACTGCCTCTCGATAGGTGTGGGTCGTTCGTGTGTGGCTGTGAGCAAACTCCAGGCTGGACTGCAGCAGCTGCGGACGCCAGGCCTCGAAACCGTCAGGCAGGCCTGTCACGTGTGAACACCTGCAGGGTGCAGAGTGCAGGTCACATGAGGCACGTCCCTGTGTTACATGGGTAACACCTCTTTCAGGCCCACATGGATGCTGTGTGACAGGCTAAATGGTATGAAAAAGCACTTAAAATAAAAGTTTCACTTTCCTTAAACTACTCAACACTTCTTACCTTTGGATTAGTGCCCGCTCCATGGCCTGCAGGCTGTAAGGACACTTCCCTATTACCACTGCGCTGAAGTAGATCGCCCCCTGCAAGTAGTGGGAGAGCAGTGCACCCTGGCAGCCCAGCACTCCCCAGCGAGCCAGCTTGTCACTGCAAGAAAGGGAGAGGGTGGGCTCCCCCCGACCCGGCTTCACTCTCAGCACCCCCACACTGTGGAAACCCATGCCTGGGCCCCGGGGGTCTGTGGGAGCACCTGGCACACATTTCGCCCCTGTTCGGTGCAGGTCCTGAGGTAGGCAGTCAGGGGGCGGGGCCTGGTCCTGAGAGCAGTCAGGGGGCGGGGCCTGGTCCTGAGGTAGGCAGTCAGGGGGCGGGGCCTGGTCCTGAGGTAGGCAGTCAGGGGGCAGGGCCTGGTCCTGAGAGCAGTCTGGAGGCAGGGCTTGATCCTGCAGGCAGTCAGGGGGTGGGGCCTGTTCCTGATGGATGTCGGGGGGTGAGGCTTGACCCAGAGGGGAGTCAGAGGGTGGGGCCTTTCCATGGGGCCTGCCCTGGGCCTGTGCATGTTTCCTGCATGGTGTTTCTCTAGAGGTTCCTCCTTCACGGTCCTGCTCCTCCAGTCTAGGACGCTTCACTGCTGTATCTTCCCCTTCCTCAATACGCCGTTTACCATCAGCTGCCAACGCTGGGTCTCCTGACGCACCTTGGGCACCAGCACTGGGTTGCTCTACCATTACAGGCTTGCAGGGCTGGGCTGCCTGGTAGTCCACCTTGGGGATGATAGAGGCATCTCCACCTGCAAATGGACGACAGCAGCTTACACCTAAAATGTGTGACATCACAAATGTCTTGGGTTGATGACATACCAAACTGGATTTGCTCGTCTTGTGAACCACTTCACTTGTGAACCACTTTTTTAGAAAGATACTCCTTAGGACAAAAATTATATATTTATAGTTTACATGTATCAAAATTTCTAATTCAGATTATAATTAAAAAGCTCTTGTATGTATGAATGAATTACAATGTTTGTATCTAAAATTGTATAATGTATAAATAAATGTGCATAACTTTGCTTATAATCAGAATCGCCTATAAGCATTGGTTAAATACTCAAATTTCCAAAGCTCAGTCATTTTTAAGAATATCAGTGCCGATCATTTTTTACTTTACCAGCTTATTGTGTGTCCTAGCTGCTACCTCTCTGTGCATGTACATTTTTCAGCTGATTCAATGGAGACGGGGACTCACATGGTGTATGACTGCAGAAGAAAAGAAAGGACTCTCTGGGGTGAAGCCTCCATTTCCCCGTCTCGGCGGCAGGCACAAAAACCTCACTTTTCTCCCCAGACACTGCTATCCGCAGCTGCTCTGTTAGATATCTTTGGGTAACACCCACACCCATGGTATATTACAGTTAATAGTTGTGCGTTTTTTTCCAGCGATTCACAGTCACATGGATTCACATGTAATCCAAATCACAAACCCGATCTGCCCCCTCACCTGACAAAGCCCCTCCTGGCAACGACCTCAGCATGGCTGTCATTGAGTACATCACCTGTATTGACGGGGGATGGAAATAGGATTATGCATATCAACATAAACAGACGACCATGTCCGTTTGACGTCAAAATGAAACGTAATGCATTAAAAGCCCTTATTCTGTATAAAACAATCTAATACAGCGCACTGGTTACCTTAAGGGCCGGGCAAACGTAGATATACTTACCCCGGGGACTCATGGCTGACTGGCCGATGCATTTAGTGCCGGTTCCTAACGACACCACCTCTTTAACAACTGTAGGAAGAGGAACCACGCACGGCTCATGAATATTTCAAGAGCATTAATGGCAAATTAAGAAATGCGGTATAAAGGACGAAAGGACCCACTTGTCTGTCGGTCGGGGTCGTCAGACTGCAGCGCGGACACTCTGACTACCGCGGCCAGTAGCGTCCATTCCCTGTTCGGCTCCGGCTTGCCTCTTTTAGGCAGTTCACTGAAGCGGTCATAGCATAGACGAGCAATCTCATCCGCGTCCCACATGCTACTCTGACTCGATACACAGTATCAATACACAAGTCATCCACCGTTACGACCGTACAGTTCAAATTAGAACATAATTATCTCGTTTATAACATGATAATCTTGTTTCGGTAACAATTAGATAGTGTACTGTATTTCAAGCCTCCACTGTTAGATTTAGGAAATGCATTCAAACATACTGTTATACTCCTAAAACTGTGCGCATGTCTTTTTGAACTCCGCGCAAAACACTGAACGGCCCTTAAGGAGGAACTTCCTCCCTGTAGTTACAATTTTGTTTTCACAATAAAAGTCGCAAGCATATGAATTTCGTGACACGATAAAGATTATGCATTTGTAGTTTACTTTACAAATGTAACATATTTTGTTTTTAAGTTTTCTACTAAATCTGTTGGCATTACAACACCAAGAATTTAACAGACTTAGACTATTTGTGCACGTCAAATTATTGCTTCAATACTTCTCTTCTCATTTATAAATGTTCAACATACATAAGCTATGTGTACCTTTCTTATGAAATTAGTATTAAAAAGTATAAATTAAGTATAAATTAACAGATATTTTTTAACGGAAAGTGAATTCTGGTGTCTATACTGTAATGATGTATGATTTTCCTAGTAGAGAGCATTGGTACAATGAAAGTTATTAACTCGTTGCTCAATGGGGTACGTCACTATATATAATGGTAGAACAAAATGCACAATTTCAGATCTAAATTAATGTCTTATTGTTTTTACCATACGCATCATTACCGACTTTATTTTACACGTTACCATGGAAGCCTGGTGTTTACCAGACATCAGTTTACTCTCCCATCCTATTAAAAACCGAAAGAACGGCCATATCCTCTCTTATAATTAATCGTCTGAATAACTGTCAGCAGTTTCAAAAGATTCAAATGATAACCATGCATGTACGTGGCCTGATATTCCCGTCTGGTTTGAACGCCAGCAAATCATTTTAAATAAGCGCACTATAGTGACCAGGCGACCGTCGGGACATTTGACAGGTATATATCCTGGTCAAGAAATATAAACTCTGAACTGCTGCTCTTCAGTTCAAACCAGGTAATATCAACATTCCAGTTAAAAATCCTTCTGAAAAACAAATATTTGCAGAACCAGCTTTGAAGCCAAGCTGAGAAACTCATCACTCTAAGTGTCCCAGGACTCTTTCCACTCCCTGGACCCCTCATGCATCCTCTCCTCTCCTACACCTCAAATCCACCCCCGACTCGCTCGCTGCCAGCAATTACACTGAACTGCTCTAGTTTCCTTCCACCCTGATACATTTTTCCCTGATTCTCTGATAAGGGGAAAAAAATCAGGATCAGAAACAATCTTGAAAGCGATGAATTCTCTAGGCTTTCCATACAAACATGCGACTCCTACGCTCATCCAAAAGGCTTTCAGGTTTGCTTAATTTCTTACTATTCTCCTTGGACTTTCTTATTATCATAGATCTTACCATGACTATATAATCGTGATTATAAGCATATATATTATCAATTCATAATATATAATAACAATATTATGATTTCTGATTGATGATTATGATGAGTTACTGTAACTGTAAAATACAAATGATGAGAAGTCCATCAGATTGCAGTACTTGACATGACCACCAGAAGGCACACAAAACGTTTCTACATCAATCATTTCTATTCTCCCTGTACTATTTTCATCCATCATCCAACTGCTTCTCCTGAGTCGTGGGGGGCCCGGAGTCGGTTCCAGGCAGCACCGGGCATGGGTACACCCTGGATGAGATTCCAGTCCATACACATACATATACTATATACTTAGAGACACCAAGCAGCCTAACTGCTTGTCGCTGGACTGTGACCCAGAGAGACCATGCAAACTCTGGAGGTGAGAGACAGCACCCCCCGTGCCACCTTCCTGCACAACAGTATAATGGATACTGTATATGGCAGACATGACAAAAACAAGTTAGAAAAGCTTGGTTTCATAAATGCATATGACATAATACATCAATATAATGTCTTTTTTCTAAATATTTGCAAAGATAGCGAGGTTGAAATCTTTTTTGCTATATACGTATGATAATACGGTGGCCACGCAGTTACTTTGGGAGGCCCCAACTGCCAATTCAGGCCATGGCTTAAAGACCCATTTTCTAGCACCATAACAGGCCAATAGCGTTTTCCCCTGTGTGCTCTCCAATACATCAGTAATCAATGCTCTACAGGGTGCCCCCCCCAAAGAAGGGGCATGTAGTATCTTAGTACCTGTCCACCCCCCCTTTTTGTGGCAGGGCTGGGCTACAATTGTTTCCTGTTTGCATATAATGTTAACTAGTGAATATAAAAATATATATATTTTTTTGATTTTGAGATACTTTATTGATCCCTGAGGGGAAATTGTCTTCTTCACACCTCCCCCAAACCTGTTCTCTGTGAGAGCAAGCTTGGCTGTGAAGGGCAGCTACCTCGAGGTGCACCCAGGGAGCTGGGGGTTAAGGGTCTTGTTCAAGGGCCCACAGATGTGCCGAGGCTGGGCATGAACCGGTGAATAACAAATTGTACTTAGCTGTTTAGCAGAACGTGCTGCTTCAGCATCTCATAAACATGGAAAATTTGGGGACACCATGCAAATGTGTGGCTTGGGTAGCAGTTTGAGTATCTGTGGCCTGTGTGTAATGCAGGTAAGCACGGGACTTCACATGGTCAGTGAAAGGCTTGCTAATTTTTTTTATGTACTTCAGTGCAACAGCAATTCAAAAAAATCATGCTCAAGGGGTTTTAAAAGTATTTTGGAAGAGAGCCTCAGAATTCTCATGATTTCAATAACTATAAAAAAAAAAAAACACCTGTCTGTTCTTCAGTCAAACAGTATTTCAAGAAAAGCCTGAAGTCTCCGAGCAAAATCATCTAGCAGCAGGACAGCAATCCAAAGAACAAGATCAAAGTTGAAATGGAGAAGCTTAATAATAGGTGAGAGAATCTCCCCGAGAGGCTCAGAAAGACTCCTGACATCTCCTGCTGAAAAACCAGAGGAACAGCCTGAAAACAGACGCCCAGGATGAATGCCTGAGCACCCGGAGAGTTTAAGAGATGCCAAAAATACAAACGAGCAAGAATTGCACTGAGCAGATGTAAAAAGTCCGTAGAGACTCATCGGGAACGATCCAAAAACAATCAGGGGCAATACCTGACACCAGAGCTGCTTACAAATGCCAAACTCCTAAATCGTTTTCCGTTAATCTTCAGCTTAAGCATCCAGATTTTAACAATTTGTTTTTTTTTTTTAACTTGTATTTTATATGAATTGCTGTACACGATATCTAAATGCTAACGACATAAAACAAGATGCAGTGAAATGTGCAGCTACACCACAGAATGAGAGCGTGAGTAAACCATAGAGCCGTTTGTGTGGCAGGCACGAGGGGACCCGGCGTGCGGTTTCACAGGAAGAGTCTGCATGGAGGGGAGGTTGTACCCACACTGGGTCAGGGAAACACACACACACACGCCCATGCCAACACAAGCCATCTGGTTCTTTGTCCATTTTATTTAGTTTATTTCATTTACAATATGATATTTTGCATTATGAAGGAAAAAAAAATGAAGAAATGAAATAAGGGAGTGCGGGCGGACACCGCCGCCGGCGCCCGTGGTCACGGCTCCTGCTCGCCGCCGGCATGCTGTTTCAATAGGGGGCGCTGTGCTGTGTTTTATATGTGTGCAGGGAAGGAGTGACCAGGGCCAGACAGTGGGGGACGTGACAGACAGGCAGCCCACGCCCTGCCAGTCTCCATCAGGCAGCATGCCCAACTACAGGGAGCTCATTACTCAGAACTCAGACACTTCACTGCCAGTATGTTCAAACATATCAGAATTGTTTATGGTCCCAAACCCCTGAAAGAGGGGGCTATGGCTTTTCAAAGTGTGTGCGTCATGTGTTTGAATGCTGCTTCCCTGGGGCCCCTCTACCTCCCTCTCGACCCCCCCCCCTCACTCCTGCCCAAAGCCCTCAGTCTCCTCGATGGCAAACAGCAGCTTCTCTCTTAGCTGTTCCAGGCTCCTGTAGGGTGGCAGATCCAGCCGATTGAAGCTGAGGCAGAGAGAGAGAGGCAGAGAGAGAGAGAGAGAGAGAGAGAGAGGCAGAGAGAGAGAGAGAGAGGCAGAGAGAGAGGCAGAGAGAGAGAGACAGAGAGAGAGAGAGAGAGAGAGAGAGAGAGAGAGAGGAGTGTTATTTAACCACGGGCCTCTTTGTCCCAGAGCCCATCAATGTGAATGAGCACATCAACATCTGTCAGTTCATATTAATTATCGATCCATCCATCCACTAATAATTCATGGATGTTCTGTTTCCGTCATGACGGCCCGGCGGAGCAGCACTGTAGCCGGACATCTCCTGGGTGGAGGTGTAAATCCCTCCTGTGCCTTGTGTATGCAGTTTGCATGTTCTCTAAATGCTGCGTTGGTTTGCTATAGGTTGTTATTTCCGACAGTCCAAAGGCACAATCAGACTAATTGGTGTCTTTAAAGTGCCTTGAGATGGACTGGCATCCCATCTTGAATGGATCCCACTTAGGCTACCCTACACTGACTGGGATGGGGGCTCCAGGCTGGACGCGTTTCTCCAAAGTGAAAGGTGATGCAGAACACGTGTGCAGTGACCAGTGGTACCGGCCCCTGACTGATGGACACTCACCACGTGTGGCTCCTGGGAAGCCAGGTTTCCTTTCCCACCTTATCGATGCAAAACTTCTGAGGCCCGTTACTCCCTGGGGGGGGGGGAGGACAGAGTAAGGTGAAGATGCTGCAGGCGCGACTACAGCAGAGCAGCTGTCAGGCATATCCGGCGGATGCTGACCTATGAGCTCGGAGAAGCCTCCGACGGGCAGCCGGCAGGTTCCAGTCACAAACTGCAGCAGCCGGATCCGCTTCTCGTTGTCCATCTCCTTCACGACCTGCCGGGCGGAGGGACGGGGGGGGAGGGCAACATGGACCGTGTGAGGCGGTATAGGATATACCAGGGGCCTGAAACCTGGGTGGGCCACGTGCATCATCATTATCATTAGCTGTTATTTTGTAACGAATCGTCATAATCGTTATATGTTTACTATCAGAATGATTATTTAATCGACTCATTAAGAGATGTGTTTAGACTGGCCTCTGAGGTTGCCACAGTGTAGGTGTGTAAACGCAGAGGACTTGGTGGCATGAACACGCAGATCAGAGAAACTCTAACCCTAAACCCCAACCCCACTGCGACAGAGGGGAGATGAGACCGCCTACCTGCCAGAACCAGTGGATCTGCTTGCTGTTCTTGGTGTAGTGGCGATAGATGGTGTTCTTCTGCCAGTCGCTGAGATCCACCTCCTGCATTCCGCACAGCATGAGCTGGAGCAGGGACGAGGATGTGTGAGGCCTTCATCTGAGAGGACGCGTCTGCGTCATCAGCTCACAGTGCTTCGTGTACTTTACCGAACCAATAACCCAATAACAGCTCAATGGCGGCTTCTGAAGCACCCCCCCCCCATCCCACTGAGACTGACAATCCCCCAGGCAAACGTACCTCCAGCTCCTTCTCATCAAAGTATCGCAGCCACTCCAGGGGTACCACCTCGTTGAAGCCATCCAAGAAGGCCTTGGTCTGCTCCTCCACGCCCCGTGTAAAACGCCAGTCTGTGAGCAGGCTGTGGGTGGGTGGGATCCATAAGCACAGCCACATCACCAGTTCCCCGCACGTCTCCTCATATACCCCACTGCTTTTCAGCGGCCCTCAAGCCAGGCAGGATCATAGATTAGCTTGCCTTCTTAAAGGCTACAGAGATATACCCCTGCGTTGGGAGCTTTGAGCAGCAGCAGACCGACAGAGCAGAAAGGCACAGCATGCTGATTGGCCAATGGCCGGGCTGACCAGACGGCTGCCTCACCCGATGTACTCCTCCTTGTTATCCTCGGTAACCAGCTCATTCTCTCCGTTGTCCTTCAGCTGATGGGTGGAGACCTTCCCCAAGATCTCCATGTCTTGGGCAAAATATAACTCCACTCCACACTCCTCAAGGCTGTTCTCTCTACACAAATTAAGGAGTAATAAGTACCACGCACACTCACTTAACGGCCTTTTATATTCAGGACACATGAATATAAAAACAGACAGTCAGCTTTTAATGGCTTGGCGTGGGTTTGACTTCCAGCTAGGAAAAGTACCGACGCGTCACCCACGACACGCAGTGCACACGCCGCACCCTTAATTCGAGTAAAATAACAGGGGTGGCCCCACACACCACGGTAACCCGTAAAAATAACCGCACTATCAGTCCGGCAGAGATGAGCGCCTGCCGCGGCCTGGAAACGTTTAACGGAGGCGTCGACGGCCATAGCGGAGCTACCACCTCCGCCCTGGGGCCCCGCGCGCGTTGGTGACCGCGACTGTACTCAAACCAACTGAACAAAAGCAGCCATTCGGGTTTGATACTGGATGTACTGGGGCACAGTGCCCCATGTGACCACAATGATGTCATATACACATGTGAAAGTGACGGCTTAAAGCATTACCCTTGTTTCGATCATTAGCTGCCTGAAATCGGTAGCACTTTAAAGTACAAGCGAGGCCTTTAGACCTCACATTCAGTGCGGGGACTTGGCCCCTCCCACCCGAGCTGACTCTGGTCACAAACGCAAAGACGGCAGCACACACAGACACACACGGCCCCGGCTACTTACTTGACCCACATGATGGAGTTGTAGAACTCGGGGTCGATGGACTCCAGGTCTTTGAGGGTGGGTTTCTTGTTGAGCATACGTTTATAGAAAGGCAGAGTGAATCCCGTGTCTATAAATTTCCCGTGATACAAGGCCTACAAGAAGGGTGGGGGGCACGGTTAGGAGGCAGGGACAGGTGTGGGGGTGAGATTTCACAGCCAGTCGTCGGCCCCTTTTCAAAGTCAATAACAGATTTTATTGGGATTTTTATTTTTCTCACATTGGGCCATCATAAAGAGACACAAACGCACACACCCAGTCCACTTTACCGATCCTTAATGTAAAAATAAATAAAATTATATATATATATAATTTTTTTTTTTGGAGACGCGGCACTCAGGGGAAGGAAAAAAAAGAAAAAAAACTTCAAAAAGAGAAGTCCTACACAGCCTTAGTGTGAGTAGGTCCAAGAACAACACAGACACCCTCTCCAGAGTGACTCACAGTCTGCTCTCAGACGCGGGTATGGCTGTTCTATTGGGGTGCAGGGAAGGAGCTAGGGAGGGCGAGAGGCCGCCGAAGCAGAGGAGCATTATGGGATACAGAGACAGGCGTGCCACGCTGTCTGGCAGGTTTTGGGATGCTAAAGGCAGCTGTGGCCAGACTCATTAGGAGCGAGCCGCTGAAGTGCGGTGCTGTACCTGACAAGCGAGACTGGCGATTCTGACGGGCCTCAGGGACACAGAGGCAGCACTCCGTACAAACGTTTGCTAGCTCAGTACAAGGACAGGGTGTATCACACAGTCATTCTGCAGCCTAAATATAGCAGCCCTCTTAAGGGTGTGGGCAAGGCGGGGCGGTGAAGTCATGCTTTGCCGACTTGGGCATGGGAGACAAATTACTGCTAGGGTGGGGTTTGTTTTGGGCGCTGTAGTTTCTGGACAGCGTCCCAGAGAGATTGCAAATGTGCGTCAGGCTGATACAAGGACATTTTCCAGTCGGTTGACACACACACACACACACACACACACTCACTCTTTGTTCCCCAGCAAACACACACTGATCCATTTTATGTAAATTGCTAAAAATAAAAATGTCTAGTATAAAATAGTCAACAATCCTCTGAAGTAAAATAAGGAAATAATGCTTTCAGTCACTTTGCATATAAAATGTTAGCAGTAAGAGCAAAGGCCCCAACACAGACATATTTACCAATAAAACGGCGAAAGACATCAATAAAAAGCATGCCGTACCAGTGTCTGGCACGACCGAATCAGGCGACGGGACAGAAATATGATTGTGAGACGTCTGTGACTGGGTCCCGGGGAATGTGTGTGCGTGTGAGATTACGTCTGGCCTTAACAGGGCTCACCATGGCGATGAACCGCCCAATGAAGCGGAAGTAGGTCAGGTGGTCTGGGTTGATGGAGGAGGCGGGGTTGATCTGCAGACAATAGTTGTTCTTTCCGGCATACTCAAACAGGCAATACATTGGGTTCAGCACTTCATGAGACAGCAGGAAGAACCATTCTCTACATGGGGAGGGGAGGAAGAGAGACAAGGTGTACCATTTTGGTTAAGAGGCTTTAGCGGGCTTTCCAGTAAGAAGCTATTATGACGAGATAATCTAATGGACTGAACCATTTTCTCTGTGGGTAGAGACCAAACAGCAATAATAAGTGTCAACATGAGGTTAGGGGTACAAGACAGAGGAGAGCCACCACCATATAAGACTGCAGCTGACAGACCATGCCGGGAAGAGGGACACGGAGCTGGACCCATCATCAACGGGCGGGGGAACAGAAGGCACTCATCAATAAATTAGACATGTGTTCACAAAACAAGGAGGACCGAAATGCAAAAAAGCCTTACAAAATAAAATACAATGAAGGCCAAACTCACCACACGCTACACAGCCCAAGACACACAAACCAACAGGACACAAACACAACAGCAGCAAGCACAGAGAGCAATTACTGCCACTGCTAGCTAATCTACGGCTAAAGATGAATTCTGAATGAAATTTTACTTTACGTTACATTTTGATATATAAAAGTTGATTTTAAGAAGGAATACAAAAATCACCCCCTCAACCTAATACTATAGGAGTATAAAAGTCGGACGCCCACACATATGCATACATCATATGCATACATGCACACCAGCCCCAGCTGACAGACACACATGAAGAAGACAGGTACAATGCAGAGGTACCATGGCAGACAGACAGACCCACACCGACACGCAAAGCAGCCCCACACACAAAAAACACGCAACACGGGAACGCGCAAACGCAGCGAAAGCTTCTCCCGCCACCGGCCCGAGGCTTGGGCCTGCCCAGCGCCCTCCCCAGGGGTCACGCAGACACCTCCCAGCATCACGTCCGTGGTTCTACCCTGTGGTAGAACAGCATGACGTCACCTACCATAGGGTAAAACCACTGACACAACGCTGGAGACAGACAGGCAGGAGATCACCAAGACACACAGGGACACATGGGGGTCTCCTCGGGTGGGGGGTAGGGGGCAGGGCGGCCAGCTGACGGCACGGTGGGGGAAAACAAAAAGCAGACCGCACACCATGGCTAAACCCCCGGGAACCCCCCCCCCCATAGCATGGGGGACACCTTAAATTAATGAGGAGGTCAAATAGAAAAGTGATGGTGAGGGTCAGGCGGGTGAGCAGAGGTGAGGCAGGGAGTGCAGAGGGCGGGTGAGGGTCAGGCGGGTGAGCAGAGGTGAGGCAGGGAGTGCAGAGGGCGGGTGAGCAGTGGTGAGGCAGGGAGTGCAGAGGGCAGGTGAGGGTCAGGCGGGTGAGCAGCGGTGAGGCAGGGAGTGCAGAGGGCAGGTGAGAGTCAGGCGGGTGAGCAGAGGTGAGGCAGGGAGTGCAGAGGGCAGGTGAGGGACGCATGTGGCGGTAAAGCGCTCCACACCTGGCAATGCCTCCGTAGTCGAGACCCTCCTCCCCCCTCATGATGATGTAGAGTCTCCTCCTCAGGTCATAGGGCTTCATGTTCATGATCTGCAAAGACAGAGACAGGAGTCTGAGATGTCTGGCCGAGAGCCGTTGCCATCGCAGCCCTGGGGGCCACAGGCCTCACCTGCTGAAACGAGTCCTCGAAGAGCGTTTGCCTGGACACGCTGATCTTCACGTGGCTGGGGAGGGCGTTGGACTGCGGGGAGGGGGGGGACAGGGAGGGGCAAGCAATCACAAGGAGGCCCATGGTTTTAAGGAGAACCTGCCCCGGCATGTGTACAGTGTGAGACCTACGTGACACAGGAAGCGGAACTGATGATACTTCCAGCGGAAGCTGCGGTCGTACGCCCCGGGAGAGCCTCCCTGCCGGGACCTGCAGAGAGGGCAGGACAGGAACAGGAAATATACGCTTCATGTTAAAGTCAGATTCGGTTAACAGACTGTGGTTACCAGAGTGCATGTTCAGGAAGAGTAGGACTGATCTCGCTGGATCCACTTATACGAGTGGCATCTGTATGCAGCCTTCACAAGGCCTTAGAGGAAAGGGGCCACCTCCCCTAGAGCCGTACATTTTTGCTCCCGCCTTGCTTCTAGCCAATCAAAACACTGAATACCTAGTTCAGACATGCTGGGAGCTGGAAGGGAGCAAAAATATGGACTGGGGGTCCCCAAGGACTAGGTTAAGAAACATTGCCCTAGACCACCAGGGCCTTAGAATGATTACCAGAGAAGGACGCTCACATTATCCCGTCCAAGGTGTCCCAGTGCCATATGTGACTGTATACTTGATAGTGGATGGATTACATGGAAGAGGAACACAGGAGTATCTCATTGGCCATGGGGTGGTCATGTGACAGGGGCAGACATGTGTAACGTACAGCAATTCGCCAAGAAAAGAACTATAAGAAAGGCGCACGGTGTAGGGGTTTGAGAAGGCCGAGTCGACTGGTGCACGTCCCGAGAATTGGAGAGGAATACCCAAAGCTCTGGTACTCCAACCTCATTAAGGATCTAACAGCCAACAGAAAGCAGTA
>JAODKM010000020.1:18716837-18732398 GCA_026780845.1 Petrocephalus sullivani
CAGTTTCAGCCATGTGTGCATTTGGACATGGAGCACAATCGGCACAGAAATCGTAGAGATATTGCTGAGGATGCAGAGTAGACCCCTTTCTATCCATGCGTACACACATTCTTGGCCTGCTAAGCTCTCAATACAGCAAAACCTCACCCCCCATCACCCACAGCTACTTATAACATGCTTATGACACTCATACCGGGTGGAGAAGCCGAAGGTAATCAACTCAAACATTGTAAAAAAATGTAAAAAAAAAAGAAAAACTAAACTGAAGATACAGACATATGTCGGGGATTCTACGCAGAGTAAATGTTAGGCAGATGGCATAGTGTATGAGTGTGTGGGAGGTGTCAAACTGAGGGAGGGGGTCACGTCAGGACACTCACAAGGTGAGGTCCTCGTTCCACTGCAGATCCGGGTGGCCGCTGCATTTGCCCGTCTTCCTGGTCTCGCAGGTCAGGCCGTCGGCTGTCACCTCCACAAAAGAGCTGAGGCGAGAGTGGCGGCTAGGCAGCTTGGGGGATTGTGGCCTAGCTGAGAGCACTGGGGGAACAGAGGGAACACAGCTCATCACTGCCCTGCGGGAGCAGCTAACGTGGCCAGCCGAAACAGGCGCATTTGGCATTTCCAGCCTGTGAGATGTTTAAATATTTTACTGATCCACACATCTCTGTTATTCTGCCATCACTTGTGTTATACGTCTATCGCTATGGTCAGCGAGGCCTAGTCATAGCCAGCGGAACGCCTCCGTAACAAGGCATGCGCGCATGCGGAGACAGCACGCCCCCTGGTGGGCCGTTTCAGCAGCGCGCTATGAGAAACGGAACTTGCTCAGTTTGTTGAAGCAAAGCCTAAAAACAGCTGGAGCGCCACACTCAGTACAATTCAACTTTTGTGAAATAATATAAGTCGCAAGATCATTCCCCACCCCGTTATACCATATTCTAAAAAATATTAACACAAAAGGAGTGAGAGAAAGAAAATGACAGCTGGGTAGTTTAAGAGTGAATGGTGATTACTGAAGTGATTATTTGTCATTGCTGACACACCACAGTACAACAATGAAATGTGTCCTCTGCATTTAACCCGTGTGCGACACGGCAGTGGGCAGCCAGCTCAGCGCCCAGGGAGCAGTGCTTGGGGGAGGTACCTTGCTCAGGAAAACTACTGTCATACGTATGAAAGGAGAAAGTCGGGCAACCAGAAGCAGAACGCGCAGAGAGGTGTAGAAGGCGTGCTTTGTTTTACCTTTCAAAGTTAACGGGGACTTTTCTGCGGTGTGGACAGCAGCAGATCTGCTCACGCCGGCCGCTGCCATGACGCCGGAGCCCTGGGACATGCAGCGGCATGGTTACTGAGCCGAAAGGCCCACGTCCTCCCCGGCGCCCAGCTGCTAAAGCGCACCACCCGAATGACAGCCGCTCGTTACGGCTACGAAGGTGTTACGGCACCAAATTGAGCTGAAAATTCACCATAATCACTAGACACCACAACCCTGCCTGTGAAAGGGACGGGTGCGTATTCTTTGCTGCTACAACGGCTCACTGTGGCAGAAGTAAGACAGTCACTGACCCCGAATTTAATTGCACAATTAACATGTTCCAACGTCACTGGTTATCGCAGTCCCTCGTGGGCAATTAAGAGATATTAGATTTAGAGATAATAATGACATATCTCTAAAAGGAAAACGAAGCCCGTAATTAGCGCACCGAAGGCGCTGACAACTCAAAAGCCACCGAGGGCTTATAACACCGATTCCGACCGCAAACCGTGAGCTCACGGTACACGCACCGTCTCCGACCCGGTTACATCGTGCGAGTGGCGCAGCGCCAGCTCCTCTGACGCCGGAGCATCTGCACGTCTAAAGCCGCGTATAACCAGCATGTGGCCCGCGAATCGCAGCCCATTTCGGCCAGTTTGCGCACTTCCCGTCCTACACGCGTTACCTTTCTGACAGCCCGACAACAATGACCCTAACCCGAGCGGAAGCCAGCGGCTGAAAGGCAAGACGTGCTGCCAGGTACCTGCTTATAAAGGGGGGAGCCGTCGGCGGCGCAGTTCCGCGTCCCGGCCATTAAAGCGCAGGACGAAAACAAAAACAGAAGAGCCCCCGCTTCGGATGCTGCGTATGTGCGAGGGGCGCCCGACAAGCGCAGCCCGGCGCTCTAACCGCAGGCGAGGTCCCCGGACGCGGCCAGCAGCGCGTCTCCTCGGAGTGAAACCGCTGACAGCACTCGGACACTCGGCGAGGGAGATGTTTATGTCGCCGTGCCTTACCTTCGACGGAGTCCACGGGCTCTAGCTAACTTTCATTTCCGCCTCGACGTCACGGTCACGTGACGCGGCCGCTGCGGATTGTGGGTAATGGCACTTCGATATCGAAAGTAAGGTCGGGTCAACTTGAATTTTTTATTCCCTGGAAACGGTTAAATAAACAGATGTGTGTGTTTTTTTTTCTTCTGGTAAGCCTTTGTGATGTTTTTTTGTGTAAGAATTCAGTGAGATCTGGGGTTATGGTTAAAGATGTGTGTTTAAAAGTCAAACGCAGATGGTTTAGGTGCCTGCAGGAGTTATACTAAAATATCCCTACGCAAAGCAACTTAACCTTAATACTAACAGTGAAACATGTGGTAGCTGAATAATCACAAGGGTGTCAGTGAAGTGGCTGAATAAAAGGCAAGTGGTTAAACTGATAATGGGAGTCAAACCTGTTTAAAAATCATATGCACTTAAGAATTAATACGTGTTCCTAGGGTTTGTCGAGATTACTGGGTATGGCCCAAAGGGTCACATAAATCTATAAGCATACATTTAATCTTAGGGTGTGTGTCCTGCCTAAACTACACTCTAGATCGCCAAAAATACGCATGAGCTGGTTATGAAGTCACTAGTACATATGCATATTTGATATCTCAATTGAGCTCACTGGATTCATGCACTTTCTGTAAATTTTTTTGACCATCTAATGAAATGCAGCAGTGAATTATGTGCTTATTTTATACAAACTGTACTTTAATATGAAATACTCTTATTTAACTTCCTTTGACATTGTGGGCACAAAGCATTGATCTATGCAGACAGTCTTTGATTTTAGCAAGATGTCATGACAGAGATGAATAGGCTTTTATCAGAGGGCAGGCTGTTTATTGCAGAACAAAAATAATGTTGCGTGACAGTTAACGGTGAATTTTCCTGAAAAGAGCACATTTCAAACTGCTGGAAAACCAAACCATTCATACTCCTATGCATAAACATGCTGGAAATGAATGTCTGAATTCCTGAAATGGGACGTCCTCATTAGTCTTGAGTGTCATGTAATAATATAATGGGGCTTTACCAAATTGACTGAGGAATTAGGCTGGAGGCCTCGCAGTTTTGGGTCAGGTGTTTTCCATGGGTCAGAGCTGGGGTCCTATTAACAACTGGAATAAGGAGGACCACCTTAAGTTTGGTCACAGAAGGCTCCAATGGGACTGGGCACGGTGGCTCATATAGTAGTCATGGAAGTACATCATCACTGCCAGCGGCGGGCCCAACAAGACACAGAGCCACACGAAGCCATTGCCATAGTTACCAGTGAGGTGGTGTCCGAGGAACTCTGCCACTAGGAGCTGAATGGAAGGTAAAGGTAAAGGTAAATTAGTAGATGTGGAAACTAGCTTTCACCTGCACATGTAGCTAGCCCTCGGGACAGCACCAAGAAAGGTCTACAAAGAACCCCCAGGGTTCTCTCTGAGTAAGTCAGTTCTGATGGAATAGATGCCCACCTCCAAAATCATCAGGAGAAATATCCAGAAACTACAGGTCCGCAGGGACATGGCAATGACATACTGCAGAGAAGAAGCAAGGAACAAGTACATAAATAGATGACAGGCCAAAAATGTTCAGTGCTTTTTTTGCAGGTTCAACTCTGTGAACTATATCATCTAACTGCTTCTGAATAAACAAGCCGTTTTCAGACTTATAGTGTGGGCAAATATAACAAGTGCATCACTGAAAGCAACTGCAGCTGTTGCCCATCTGTTATCGCTAATTGTGTTGCTGCATCGTTCAATATTTCCAAGAAAAGCCTTGCTTCATGTTTTTCCTCTCCAATGATTATTTTCATACAGAAGGCTCACATATTAATCCTGCTTAGATTCCAGGTATTACTTAAAATTATATGCAAACATTTTGGATATAACTTCTTGATTAACTATTTCGTTAGTTTCACTCAGACATTTCCTGTAAAACCTTGGATTTCTTAGAATTGAATGAATTTTCTAATGCATACGTTCAGCCTCGTCAAATTTGAGAATATATCAAGAAACTGCATTTAAAATTAGCTTATTAGATAGTACGAAAAGACCCTATAACAAGGCTTCTACTGGATATCAGTTTCTGCTCCACAACCATTCGCACTCTTGGATTGTGCTGTTATTTCCAAGTGTAGATGTCTGGGATATATCACGCAGGTTTTACCTCAAAGAGGGCTGCAGACAGTAGGAAGGTCAGTGATTCAGCTTGCCAGGGTGATACTTTCCTCCTTAACAGAGGCTTGTAAAGATGTCTACAAAAGATTGCTGAGAGTGAGGATTCTAGAAGTGGCCTACGAATGTTTTTTGAAGTAAGCAAGAGACGGACGGATGAGCAGGAAGGACGTGCAGCTACGGTGGATTACCTGTACGTCCACTTATGAAATGGAACATTCCATTTTCTCCAAAAGCTTTTCAGTGTCTCGGCATTCCTGTACACAAGAAAACATAGTCAAACACTGCTCAGTTCCTGACAGAGGTGCTTCAGTCCTCCAACAGGGGGCAGGAATGTCGTGGTCCCTTGTCACTCACCACCAGTCTCCATAGAACTGCCGGTCTCCAAAACGCAGCAGCTCTGCGCTCAAGTTGAGGCAGGAATGAGAGAAGAGGAAGAAGAGGACGAGCCATAGGAAGTGGCTTGGCGCCTGTGGGGAAAGACGACGGCCTGCGTCATCTCGGCGTTTCTGACAGCATTCTGGGCTTCGTGCAGACTGGCTCACACATGCCCACGCAGAAGCGGGGCGTGAAATACTCACCACCAGTTCCACCAAGTGTTCAATCCTTGTAGTGGCATCCATGTTCTTCACAATGAGGGAGAGAGTGAGAATTTAATTCAGCACTTTCTGTCCTCCTGACTGCAAATATAACCAAATAAGATAACATCTTTGACTTAACAACTATAATGATGTAATTTCCACTGTCTGGAGTGGAAACAAAGTTGTTTTGCTGTAGCTTCCTAAGTTGTTGTGTATTTGAGACTATATATAGATCTCCACTGAGAACTTCTAGAAAAATCTACATAAAAACAAGAAACTAACAAATTCACTGAGCTGCTGTGACAGACAGCCTGTCGGGGAGGCATCAAAAGTTTGTATGTCTGTTGTATATCTTTCCCCCTCCTTATAAGGACAATGGTATGTTTCAGAGACAGTTTCGGATCAATGTATAGTTTTAATATAGCCACACTTCAGTCTGAAGTGCCACGATAAGCTTGCAAGAGAAAGACGGTTCCGGTCTTGTTAAAACGGCAGTGCAGTGTCACTCACTGAAAAGGAAGCCTCTGAGCTCTGAAAGATGGGACCAATCCACTAAGGAAAAAGCAGAATTAAAAGTGATCAGCTGACAATGTCGCACCCAAGTTAAACGGATTAGAGAGGAATTCAGTTCTACCTGCTGCATGATTCCAACCATGAGCTGTGTGAGCATCACCTACATAGTAAGAAAACTTAAATTAGGAGACTCACCATCATCAAGGAACAAACAAATTACTGCATTATCATTAGTGTGTTTTTGAAATCTGCAATATTTTCCCCTGAACAGTTTTTTGTTGTGGACAATTTTATTAGTTATTATACCTATGTAATAACTTAGGGTCGATCCTAACATTGTTAATGTGTCTGCCCCTATAACACAAATCACATGCTGACAGAGGTAAGAATCTTCATCTGCAGCTCTGTGCTTTGCTGACTCCGAAGGACACCATGGAACCTCACCATCTCCAACATCCAGCGCAGCAGGAAATTGATGCGGATGCTCGCGGTCCTGGGGAAGTCCCTCTGGTAGCAGAGCGTGGGGGCCAGAAGGAAATAGTACAAGTCTGGCAGAGGTCAGACATCAACGGTCAAACAAAATCAGAAAAAAAACAAGTGCTTGAAAATTGTGTTTAAAAACAAAACAGTATTAAGTACATAGATCCAACAGGTACAGGGCCAATTTGTCTCTGCATGTAGAGAAAAATCACCACAGCAACTGTACCTTTCAGACTCAGGTGGCTGCCTCCTGCGTTATCCTCTGAAGACATACATCTCTGCACCCCTACAGGACACACATACCCATGTTGGCGAGATTCAGACTCAAGAGCTACTGTATAGCCACAACAACTGTGAGAGCAAATTCCCAGTGATCAGCGAAATCCCCACATTAAGCTACGTGTGATTCAGGTTAATTATTGACATCCTAGTCTACTCTGGGCACACCTTCACTTGTGACCCCTTCCTGTCTGTACCAACAGTTGACCTCTTGGTAAGAGTATAGCTTCAGCCCCAAGGTGGTATAGATGCAGAGAGACAGCAGGGCACCGCCTGGAAAGCACACAGTATTTTTAGGCATTTAGGAAGCAAGATACAAAGCACAGACACGGGCTTGTTATGTTTATTGGCCCATATGGGGCCACGCCTTTCCATACTAAAGCGTTTCTTACACGCCACACGAGAGTGTCCTGATCCGGGGGGTTGGCTTCTCTTACCTGTAGAGATAGACTTGTCATGATGCATGATGACTGCAGGTGGGAAAACTGTCAGCAGTAACAGATTCATCACATGCAGGTAGCACCCGGCTCTCGCAGGAACTATCCCCTAAGGCAAAGGAAGACGTGCACATTCATTATTCAGCCTCGAGTCGAGTTTGATTGCCATGTGTTTGGAGGAGCTCGGTGATACTCTTATGCCACAGCTGCAGGGGAGAGGACAGGTGCATGGGGGTGGGCGAGAGAACAGGACAGACAGCAGTGTAATATGAGAAGGGGTGAGCAATAATAGGTGATGCAATGCAAAATTACGTATGCTTACACGTGTTAATGCACCATGGAAAAAGGGGCAAAAGACTGAATTTAATTCATTTATCCTCAGTGCTTCTCTAAAGCATTACACGCTTTGGCCTCTACATGCATCACATGTATTACTGTATACGCCGAATGGAGGGATGAGATGAATCCAAAGGTCATTTACTTCTAAAGAGCAATTTGTCCTCATGATAACTTGATTGACCTAGATAATACTCTTCAGTTCTTTCCTGAAAAACCATACCTAATATAAAACACTCTACGTCTGGCTCTATGTCACTGAGGAACTTTATAAGCACTGCAATGTGTTACATGGCATCTGAATATGCTGTATGTAGGTATCGTCACGGCCTTGTAACTGGAATAGTCCCTGAATGGAGGGATGGGTGAATGGATGTTAGTGAACAGGGAAATGATTCACCTTGTCTTGGAACTTCTCCAGCAGAAGGGCAATAACAGCAAACACGTTTGCGGCTGTATGGGAGATAAAGATAATAGAGAAGTCGTACAAAGGTCTCCATCCCTTGGGATACTGGTTTTCTCTGTTCCATTTGACTGTCATTAAACTTGTTGGCTTACAAAGCTGGCATCTTAGAGCCCTACCCAGTATCATGTAAACAGATGGCCAATTGTAGTTGTCCTCCATCAGGTGTTCTAGAACCTTCCGAAGGTCAATCAAGAAGCCATGTCTATTAGAGAGTGGAAGAAGTAACTTAAGAAATGTCAGACGTAAACACTCTCCCATGTGACATATCTGTCTAGCCGTGCAAACTTACTGGATGAAGTTCTCAAGGAACAGGTGAGCATGAGTAAGCACCTGCAGAAAATACAACAACAGGGATTAGGTATCAGGAGCAGAACCGCGTCTTTTACCACCACTCAAACCATGCATTTGCGTGGGGTCCTGAGGTTAGGGACAAACAGTCACTACACTAAATATAAAAAAAAATGCATTCCTTATTTAGGAGCATCTTCTGCTAATCAGCTAAGCTAGCTATGATCTTCTGACTCGATTCGATTTTGACATATCTGAAGGGGAGGTGGCGGAGGGGCACATTTTAAGGGGGCCCCCAGAAAAAAACAAACCCACTCCGGGGGTCAGTCAGCAATCGGAGACAGAATGCTTAGAAGTTGCTCTGTGTCAGACCTCAGGCAGAGCGAGTGGTTCTTTACAAAATGCTGAAAACTAAATGTGGGAAAGCACAACCATTACAGCGCCAGACAGGCTGTGGGCATGTATGTGGTGTTTGGTTTGGGGGGGGCAGCATATCCATATATCCTGCACATTGATTGACA
The DNA here is from genome assembly GCA_026780845.1 of Petrocephalus sullivani. Classification (NCBI taxonomy): domain Eukaryota; kingdom Metazoa; phylum Chordata; class Actinopteri; order Osteoglossiformes; family Mormyridae; genus Petrocephalus; species Petrocephalus sullivani. The sequence continues at coordinate 18,725,202 of JAODKM010000020.1, forward strand.
AGAGAGTGACTCACCAATAGGATGATGATCCAGTTGAGGATCCCTCTGTAATCTGTGAACCGACTGGAAGAGCTCAGCAGGGAGTCCTGCACTCGGTGACAGCTACCATGGCAACAACGTGATGATGTCATAACATATTAATAACATCAACAAGCCAGTTGTACTGCTAAGCAGAACATGTCTATCGTGGATCCTGTCCCATGATGCTCACAGAAACACAAGGAATAAACTGCCCGTATTATCTTAATAATTATAATAAACATTAGTAAATCTTAAATATATGTGTACTACTGAACAAATGCAGTTAAATTGCTTTACTTTCTCCGGTATATTATTGCACAGCAAAGGGATAATTCTCACATTTTTAGGGAACACACAAGTAAGTACAATGTCCTCTTAATAACTCCTGTAATTATATTCGTGCGTTTCTCGCGGAGTCAAAATACCAGAACATGTCCACGTCGGAGTCATGTTCACTCTCCGGGTCGGCGGTGGTCCAGGTGGCGCTCTGCTCCGCTCGGCCCGGCGACGGGGTGCAGATGCGGTCGCGCGTCTGCAGTTTCTCGGTCTCTGCTGACATCTCTGGGCTGGTGTGCATTATTCTCACCCATCAGAAGACAGTCTATTGAAGCTTTGACTACATCTGGAAGACACTATAAAATTGAAACAACTAGCACCGGAACTATGAATAAAATATATCTAATGTTTTTAAATATACTATCACGTCATAAAACAGAGCAGATGCAGTAAAATCTATATATGATAAATATAGATCTTAGGTAGTCTAGATCGACTACTAATGCTTATTGAATCGATTCAGTGGATTCATTTCAGAAATGGAAGATGCCTACATGAAACTAATATCCTAATGCTGTGGATGTGCACCTCGGTCCTCTGTTTCCATTTCATTTTATTTTAGCCCTCATGTATACCTTCGTTATCGCCATCCTTCAGTGAACTGGACTTTTCATCGCATAATCATGTATGATAAAGGCGTGCTTCAAACAGAAAATGTGTATAATTTGAAAAGGAAATAATAAAATATACATACGACTTTAAAAACGTAAGTATAGAAACGTGAACATCGCAAACGTTACGGTACCTTAAAATATTGGGAGTGTAATTAGAGCAGGTTGCAAAAAATATATTTGACTACAATTAAAAATTTCCCTGTCGTTAACCTTGAGATGCATAACGGATGGTTTCCGTATTCCAGTGTGGAATACTTGCGAATCATGTTAAAGGTACAATTCCATGTTTTACTGTGGGATTTCTGAGTTGCGAAATCCACCTTGCAGTTGCCCAGTTTAAAGAACACGGGAAGATGACGAAGGCCTGCATTTCTGCACGGTTAATGGAGTATCTTTGATAAGCCTACCTGTCCCTGCATGTGTGGCCGTAGCAGCCCGGTCCCCGGAGCTTATTACCGGCACCCCGGCCGCACTAACATTTGCCATCCGCTTTCCCACCGTACGCTTGCCATAGTCTCTTCGCTCGGATCCTATCGATACACTTTTGCGCTCGGCAAAATACGTACGAGAGGCTATATCGCATGCAGCGTATGATCCGGCAGAAACAGTAATGTTTTGCAAGCTTTAATTGCTGCGAAAACGCCGTTTATGATTTTGAAGGCGGATTTGGGAGAGGATTCCTGCAGCAATTCCCGTCGGATGCTGCTCAGTTAAAGACGACGCGCAGTGAATGATAAGTCCGTCCCAGAACTACGGCAGTTCGGGTGCGTGCCTCAGTGAGCTCGGGTAGAGGAAGAATATGCTTTCAAGGTCGATTCAATTAGCGAGTGATAATCCCAGTTTAAAAAAAAAACGCATTCGTCAAAATCCTCAGCATCAGTTAAATATATTAAATCATGGTCGGTCTATACCTTTAAAATTCACGCATGAATTAATGAGTATATTGAATGTACTGCGAATGGATTATTAGGCCTAAAGCTTAATTATAGTCAATAACACAGGCATGATGGATGCGAACTGAAAAACTCACAGTTTACCATCCACTTTGGAATTTGAACTTAAGAAGCATATTAAGAGGAAACCATTCATTTTATTTAGTTATGTCAGTCTCCCATGACTATATGTATAAAACAGAGGAGCAAACAGGCAGGGTGAATGAGGCATCAACAATTCAGGTGAAGGCTACAGACAGTGTCAGGAGTGCTTAGTGTTATCCAGCTGTCCATCTTCTAACTTTTAATTTTGGTGACATCCTGCACAGGAAGGCAGTCAGTTACAGGGGACACGCACTCTATGGGCTGTTTAGAAACACCAGTTAGCCTAACTGCATGGCTGTGGTCTGTGAGAGGAAGCTGAAGGTTATGCAACATGGAGAGAATCGCCCCAAACCCTGGAGGTGATTTGACTGAGGCTATTTAAGGGTACTTGGCAACTGGAATACAATTACACTGAGACCAAGGTAAAGTTTATCTATCTGTCATTTGGACACTGAAGTAGTATAGTGTTATACTGTAGTACAGTTGTATTAGTACTGTAGTGCTTGAGCAGGGGTGGGCAATCTTATCTGCAAAGGGCCAGTGTATATGCAGGCGTTTAGGATAACCTTTAGGTCAGCTGTTCAAACCCAGGTGTGAGGAGTCTTCAGCCAATCAGTTCTCTAATTAGTAATTAATTCGGGAGTTGCAGCGAAAATCTGCACACACAGTGGCCCTTTCTGTCCTCCCCTGTGCTTAAGTATAGCATTCTATTGTTGCCATACAGTACTGTGCAAAATATTAGGCAGTTAACTTGTTAGCTTGGCCATTTCTAAACCTCTTCAGAAGTTATGCAGCTATTTGCAGTAACCATCTAACAAACCCATGTATTTATTGACTTGATCACTGGTGTACTATGATTGGCCCACCGACACTTCATCAAATAATGTAACTAATTAAGTTAGTATTTATTACTACTGCATGACTGCACCGTAAATTGCAGTTGCTGTTTGGTACTTAATTGCACAGTGTTCATACACTTACAATACCTCCCCTTTCCTGACTTTCATATCAAACATTTTAATTAATTACATCATCTTTGTTTGTCCTTTGCAGTTTACCTTTCATGCTACGCTTGCCCTGGCATTGTACAATTATAATAAAGTTAAATTGAACGGAAGTTAATTAATTAAGTGAGCCAGTGCGGAATTAATGGAATAGCAAGGGTACCCTGGAGGAGAATTTTGGGAACCATATTAATTTTGGGAACCATATTTTTTCTGAGCAAATATACACTACTACCCAGATAAATAACTTTAAACATTTTCTTTGACTGCCTAAGACCTTTCGCACAGTGCAGTACATAATGTGTGATGAATATTTGTTGAATGTTGGAGGTGATAGGGTTGAAAAGTTGCAATATACACGGAGAGCCACATAGACTTAATCCCGCCATCGATTCATAGATTCTAGCTTGTTAACAAATACCTTCCCCCACTAAACAGTGAAGCAGACGCAGCCAAGCACACTATCTAATAAGCTTAACATTATATAATGCATTTCATTGGAAAGTATGACTTGCAGTATGGCAGCCTGATGCATCCTCTTTCCTGAAATGCTATTCCACTTTTCCCACGTGAGAGATGTTTCAGGAGTGTGCTTCAAGCAGAGTAGCCCCGCCCACCCCCCCTTTATTTTGCTGTGACATGCCCTCATGCCCTCTTTAAAGCCCGCATGCCACATATAGCCTTGCAGGGGAATCACTTATGCCATAACAAACAAAGCAAACTCTCGTTGGATTGAAAAAGGAGTCACAAATGGCAACATTTATTACGAGGCTTTATAAAGCGGAAATACTGATTAACATGAAATGTGCAACATTCGTGCAACAGGAGTGACGCGACAGGCTGAAATATACATTAAGTGCATCAGCATTTGAATAGCGCATATGGAAGGAAAGAGCTACCTCTTATAGTCTGAGTAGCTGCTGTCCCCAAAGGCACACCCAGCCCCCGCTCATCCGTCTCCGGCTGCTCCTCCTCCACGGGATCGAAAACCTTGAATTTAACGTAGCCAGTGCGCACCAAATTAACCTGCTGTCATCCTGACACGTTAGAGAACTGTCTGCAGATGGAACGTTGTTAGATTAAGAGAGATGACAGCAGATGGTAGAGAAAGAGGGTAAAAAAGGAGTTAAGGGCAAGCATAAAGCACCAAAGATACACGGTTATAAATAAACTCCTATGTTGGGCAGCAATACGCCTCGGGTTAGTCACAGGGGTTACAAAGTGGTCTCCCCAAAACAGGAGGTACAGCTGGACTTTCAGCCCAGGTCCTGTAAGGCCCCTGTTTCCTGTATGCATCTCTCCAGGCCAGCACTGCACAGTCCCCCTTTAACTTCTTCAACCTTCCTCATGAATTATTTTAGAGGAAGTAAAAAAAAAAAGCTGGATTTGCAGCCCCCTGATGGAGTTATAGATCCCCGTTGATCAAATCATCTGGAATCATCAATATCCTTTCCTCACCAAAAAGATACTTCCACACTGTTATAAGCGCAGGCTTTGAATATACAAAGAGTATGGAGTAGGCTGTAACATCAAGGATTGCATCTACTAAACTTCTAACCAATACATGCTTTTCTTGATGAAACCTGTAGCTCAGTCTACTTCTGTGTGGTCCACATGCTATGCTAAATGAATGTCCCCAACCCTCTCTTCCTCCCACCGAAACCGAGCCTTCTCACTAACCTCCTAGAAGGTTTGCTTCTACCATAAACTGCTACTTATTCTCTATGTCTCACTGCTTTCTATCCATTTTCCATCCCTATGAAGTTCTCATCGTCCATCCCTAGGTCACCAGAGTTTCTCTATGCTGGCCTAGCCTGTCAACAAGCCCGCAAGGTGCTCCTATCATCTTGATTCTCGAAGGGCGTCTTTAAGGCATAAAGTTTCACACCTCACACAGCTCTACGATATAACCGCGCCACACCATAACCAATGGGACAGATGAAGTTAAGCACCATTAAAACATTCAAACATAAAATGAACAAACTACAATGGACAATAAGAATAAGCCTCATGAAAACAGGCCACATGCTGTTAAACAAGTTTTAACACTACAGGATATTCTAAGGCTTTTAATGAATCCACTTCAGAAAGAGCAGGGATAAAGCTAGTGTCTTTTCAGTTCTTTTTTTTTACCAAATCACATTAAAATAAAAATTAAATAAAAATAAATACTTGCATAAATACAGAGATAATTATGACAGTTAAAAATTTAAAATGCAAGCCCAAACAGGAATTACTGTTCTTGGGTTTGACACAACGGCACTGTGATTAGGGATGGGGCTTGGCCAAGCCGAGGTACAGCGTCCGAGGTAATTGGCTGTTCTTTGTCAGGATACTTGCGAGGAAACATTTCTCCCCAGCATGCAGTGCGGCTCAGGTGTCCAGATGAACACTCGGTACTGAGCTGTGTTTGTAATACTGCTGGGTACAGAGTGCCGGGTGCACGCCCGGCTGAAGGTGTGCTGGGTCCGCGGGCCATGTCTGGCCACTCAGGGGATGAGCTCCTGGAGCTGGGCATCGTCCAGCTCGTTGACCGTGACAATGTGGTCCAGCTGCTGCAGGTATCGCTCCTGGTCCTTCATGAAGTGAGGGATTCTGGTTTTCTGCAGAACGGCCAGACGCCGGAGTCGCTCCACATCTTCATAAGACACCTACGGAAGGTAAGAGTGTAGGGTTACTGCAGAGAGTTCTGCCAGCCTCAGTCATTACCAATAGGACGGTGCCACGTCATTATGCTTCGATTGTCAACTACTAGCTATTACTTATTTTTATTTAATTTTATTTTCATTTCTTATATAGGGAAGCACACACATTAACAAATAAATAATGCTTTCATAAATACCAATATTCATAGGCAGTACATGCGTGTATGTGTGTGTGTATATACTATATTACCAACCAGGATGTTAGAAGGTGGGTGGCTATTTTTTAACATATAAACACCTCTGGAAAAAATTAAGAGACCACTCTATATTTAAAAAGTGTATATGTATTTTTAAATCCTGGATTAATCCTGGTTCTACTGGCAGAAACCTATGTTGAGCAGCAGGCTGCTTCCAGGCTGAAAGTCTCTAAGACAGCAGTAACACAAGGAGAAGGTGAAGCAGGAGACTCTGGGAACGACCAGAAACCAGCCAGGTAGAGGGGGGAAGCGACTTTCTAATGCCAGAGATGGCCGTTTACTTATCCGACAGTGCCTCATGAATCAGAGGGTGATCTCAAGTGACCTTCAGAAAGAATGGGAAACATTAAGTGGTGTGAAGTGCTCTGCTAGGACAGTTTGTATCGGGCTCCTAGAAGCAGGACTGGAGTCCTATACAGCAAGGCAAACGTCCTTCATCAGTGAGAAGCAGGGTAAAGCCAGGCTGCAGTTTGCAAATATATACATATATATTATTCACAGATGCACACCCATAAATTGAAGAAATGACTGAAACATTTTTTTTTTGCTGTGGTCTCTTCATTTTTCCCAGAGCTGTGTATGTGTGTGTGAGTATATATATATGCATGTTGTCTCACACCTTTTGGTTGATTTTCAGAATGTCAATTGTAATCTGACTGGCACTTCATAAAATAAATGTGCAGACTCTTACTATCCTTTACAACTGTGTTCTATAGCAGATTAGAGGGGTGATATTGCTCAGTAAAAGATAATACAGGACCAACCATGCTGTATTTCTCAGAAGCTGGTGTCCTAAATAATGTCAGGAGGACGTTACAGGCAAGAGGCAGAGAAGGTGCAGTGTCACAGAACGAGCACAAGCGGCATATGGTGAAGAAAAGACTGAATTACACGTCTGCGTCAAGCCTACGCTATTGCGAGCATTTATACCTATCCGGCGGCGTGTCCGCGTTGGCCAGCAATTATACCGCTAAAAATGCTAGTATTTCGAAAGTTGCGTTTATTGTCTTCTCTACGATATATATTCAATTGTTGAATCACACAAAAGAAACAGAAGAAAAAAACATTTGACAGTATCCATTCATGGAGTCCTGGTTACATTTGGTTACATAGACAAATATGGAAAAAGGTCAAGCCAAACTCACTTTTTATGCATTAACTAGATTTTAGTTTTCTGTCTTGTAAAGTATGATTAAACGTACTACAGCAGGGCTGCTCAATCCTGCTCCTGGAGATCTACCACCCTGCAGAGCTTAGGTGCAGCCCTAATTTAACACACCTGA
>JAODKM010000020.1:18732498-18760702 GCA_026780845.1 Petrocephalus sullivani
CTAATACCGAGATGCTTCTGAAAGTCCTGATTATCAGTATCAGGTGTGTTAAATTAGGGCTGCACCTAAGCTCTGCAAGGTGGTAGATCTCCAGGAGCAGGATTGAGCAGCCCTGTACTACAGGTATTATTAGTGCCTTTGGCACTGTCATGCTGACTATCTTATAGACTATTGCGACCATGCCTGTGGTGGGTTACTACATGCTAACTATAAATAGTGCACCAGTTTTGAGCAGCGATATAAGTACACCTGGGTGTACGCTCCTGCCGTCAGCGGCACCGTGACGTATAGTTACATTTCTGGGGAGGTAAATGTCAGGTTACAGCGCAGGGTCCACGGCTATGCCGTACTTACACCATCAATTTGACTCAGAAGTATAAATCAGCCCTTTAGTAGTTGGTGGGGGGGACTTACTTTGCCCAGGCAAGCAAGCATTTTGAAGTCAATGTTTCTCCTGTGGCGCAAGATCCTCAGCACTCCATCCAGGTAAACCTGGTCCTTACTGAAGCAGCCTATCAGACATACCGAGACATATCCTCAGACAGCCAATAGCGGGAAGCCTATCAAGTCGAACGATCCTCACTGATAGCAGCGTAACAGTCGCACAGAAATAGGCCTCGATGAAACGAGCGACTCCCACCTGGTTGGGAGGTGTCGGTCTGCCCCCTCTTGGCCCGGATGCAGTACTCCCAGCGCACATTGGGGTCCTCGACGAAACGGTTGATGTGGGCGAACAGATGGCTGAAGCTCATGTGTGCGGCGTGGTAGACGGTGTAGTACAGCAGGGCGGCACGCCACAGGAAGGGCTGTCGCCGTAGCAACACACTGTGCAGGCTGGCCAGGCCCTCCTCAGTGGGGTTGGCGGGCTTCAGGTCGAACTGCTTCCTCCCCATGCAGCTGCCCCAGGGCTGCAGGCTATTATTAACCCCGCGCAGGTAATGCGTGCCTGGTAAGGCGGAGCAGGGTGGGGGGGGGCGTTACCATGAGCTTGGGGGTGTTAGCTGTCATGCAGGGGGGGTGGTCAGGCTGGCGTATGAGTGATGGACAGAATCACAAGACACAGACAGATAAAGATGCTGGGCCACAACCCATTTCCCCAGTCTGTTTTACATCTCTCACAAGCGACTTTCATAATACCAGCAGCATATCGGTCGGTTTAAGTCTTAGAATTCGCTTCAGGATGCAGCCTGCAGGGAAGTACACGAATTGCTTCAGCTAGATATTTTAAAAATTAAAAAAAAAAAAAAAAAAAAAAAACACAATGATGATGATGATGGTGATAGGAGTGTGATTGGAGGACCGCCAGGTTGTGGAATGTTCCGGCATCACACCGGGGGGCGGGGCCTACCGATCTCATGCCGGAGCATGCCTTCCAGCCAGTGCTGCCTCGCTCCTGATAGGCTGATTGTGAGCGTCGGCCTACAGCTCTCCACCATCATCACAGCCTGAGACAGCAGCTCCTCGGAGAGACGGACCACCACCTGGGTCAGAAAGCACCACGGCACGTCACACTGCCGCCCCACTGTTCCCCCGCTGCCCCCCCACTGCCCCGCAAGCGGATGCTGCGTCTCCTCCTGGCAGCCTTTCCCGGGCTCTCACCTCCCCCACGCAGCCCTCCTTCTGCAGGTATTTCCGGACAGCCGCCCACACATGGCTCTTGGGAAGCACACTGCCCCCGGAGGCTTCCTCAAAGCTTTCATAAGTGCCAAACTTCCTCAGGACGCACTCCATGATCCCCACCGCCTAAAAACACACGTGGCGTCATCACTCACGGCCGGAGCCGGCCTGAGGACAGACCCAGGGACTCTGGCAGAGCCAATAAGGCAGATGGGCGGCCAACCTGGTCAAGAAAGAGGCCAGAAGCCTCTTTGTACTTCTCCAGGACGGCGCTGGGCTGCGGGGAGGCATACTGGAACTGGGGTTCGTACTGGAAGCCAGCCTGGAAGAATGCCTGGCGCTCCTGCTCCATGTTAATGGGCCGTAAGGCCACCAGGAGACAGGAGCCTCTGGGTGACGAAGGCGAGGTCAGCGGGGTGGCTCTACCCACCCGAGCTATGTGGGGCAGGGAGGTGGCGGGACGCATACGGCCCCCGCCAATCGCCCCACCGAGGCCCCCGTTCATTGCGATGGTGCTCTCACTGCGCCGCATCCACCCACCGGGGGACAAGCTGGGGCTAGTGAGGCTGCGAGCGGGGGGGCACGGAGCCTGGGCGCTACGCCAGGGGGGCTGCTGCACCCGTCTGTGCTCTGATTCCGCCCCCCGCTGCCGCTTCACCTGCAGGCTGAGAGGACGCCGGGTCGCCGGCCCCGTGGAGGCCCGCCGGGTCACCAGCCCCTCTCTGTCAGGGCAGGCCGCCCCTGTGGAGGCCTGCCGGGTCAGCAGCCCCTCTCTGTCAGGGCAGGCCGCCCCTGTGGAGGCCTGCCGGGTCACCCGCCCATCTCTGTCAGGGCAGGCCGCCCCTGTGGAGGCCTGCCGGGTCACCAGCCCGTCTCTGTCAGGGCAGGCCGCTCCTGTGGCCCGGCAGCCCGACTCCAGGCAGGTGTGGGACTGCTGCCTGCCGGGGCAGGTGGCCTCCCCCTTGGTGACGCTGCCGGCTCGGGGCCTCGCCTTGGGCCGGTTGGGCCTGTGTCCCGGCTCCAGGGCATCCCGGGTGTCCTCCATCCCACCCTCCCCCTGCAGCCGGTCTCCGCAGCCTTCTCCGGGATCCAGCACCATCACCTGCTGACGAGAACATTTCCCCAGTGAGTTTCACATCGACAGCAGAAACATGCGATAACATGCAACCAAGTTTCATAAAACATTAACAGAAACTGCTGGTCGGTATGAATGGTGTGTGTGCCCTGCGATGGGTCGGCAGATGCCGTATAGGAGTTAAATGAATGGACGAATGAATTACGTGTATGATTTGGTAATGGTGTTACAAAGCTGTGTATTGCCCTTATCAGCGTGGCAAAAGATTAGCAAAGGGAAGGGACGATTTTCTGACTCTTCACCGGAAAGTTGTGAAATTCTCACCACAGGACTGGGGTAAACATGCATGGTACGAGTGCAGAGAAATGCGTGGCTAGGCAAGCGTGCGACGTCTGTGAGAGCACTTGTGCGATGGGAACACCGCTGCACATCTGCTTTCTCATGAGTGCTTTTGGCAACTGAGGTTGGAGAAGACTGTCTGATGTTCTGCAAAACAACTCACCGGAGGAAGATGAGATCAGCCATGCAACGCGGCATGCACGCAATACATGCGCGGGATCTGCGGGGCCATCCGTATACGGATATTTAGTGATAGAGGTTAATAACAGATTGGATTAACAACGAGAAATGTGAGGCATAAAGATGGGCGGCGCAGGTAAAAAGGACTTAAAGAGACTGAGTCACAGCTCCATGACTTTAATGTTGATTAAAAACAAGCACCAAAAAAAAAACAACAAAGCAAGCATGTAAATATCCATCCATCCATCCATTTTCTATACAAGGTTGTCCTATGCAGGGGTCTGGAGCCTATCTAAGAAGCAACGTCTGCAAGGCAGGGAATAACCCAGGATGGGGTGCCAAGCCGGTATAGGGCTGCCATGTACACGCACATTCACACCTAAGGGAAATTTCTGTGTAACAATTTAAAAATACGTTTATCAAGAGTGCATGGGGGAGGCACAGCAGGCGCTAGATAAATCATTAAGATATCATATCTGTGTAGAGAGTCACAGCTTCAGACGAGTAGGATATTTAAGTTCGACCAATATTAATCCCGACAGTACGTGTCCCCAGACACGTGGCCAGCACACAGCACGTTACCTGCTGCTGAACAGTGAGACTCGCTCTCTGTGTGGGTTTCTTCTGGTTCACAAAGTGCATTTGTGTCTTTAAAATTGCCTATAGTACTTGGCGTATAACGGAATGGATCCCATCCAGGGTGTCCCAGCTCGTATCCTGTGTTTCCAGGTACAGGCTCCAAGTTCACAGTGATGCTACAGTGCATAAGTAGTTACTATAGATGGTATAATTAGCAATGAGAATATCTAGTAACCAACTACCCACAAAAAAGACAGGTACATAGCTATGTCATACTCAAAACTACATAATACACACAGTGCACATAATTCCTTCCAATCTTTTTTCTTTATTATTTCATACAAAAGAAACCATGATAATTAACATGACGAGTATCCTTTCAGAATGCATGGGACAGCAGTACAATAGAATGAACACTCTGGACAGGTGAAAAGAATGGATATGAGCATCAACATATTTTTAAAAACTGTTAACTAAGTAACGAATGTAAGAATGTAAATGTATAAAATGTATGTCAATGAATACAACACTTTAAAAAAGTGAACTGCATCTTGCGTTTTTTGTCACAGCAAATCGGGAGGCGAGGCTCCCGCACAAAGGCCGAACACGCCGCCTTTGATACTCTGCTTGAGGCGCAGACAGCGTCCGCACAGTCGTTTATTATAAGGCACAAAGAGGGGGTTTTTTTGCATGAATGCAGGACAACTGCGACCAGCGTAGTGTGCAGTCCCTTCCCCAGCCCGCTCATCCCGCTCGGCCCTCCGCCGCTACGCCTGTATCGGGAGCAGGACTGAGAAAAAAATCTTCTGTCTGCTTCCTTGACAGATTTGACCGCAGATGGACCGCAGAACGCATAAAGCTGTAACATAAACACACGACAGCGTCTATCCCAGCTCGCCGCCTGTCAACATGTGGTAGGCTGGCTCAGCTCCTGTAACTACACCGCCCAGGAGCCCGGCAGCAAGACAATTCAGCCCTCTTCCAAAATAATTATCCATAATTAGCAAATAATGATTATTAAACGTACCTCACGATGCGTTTGCAATGCACCCCGGTTTATTTACTTAATGGGTTTTCTGTCATGGCGAGTCAGCAGTGGCGTACTATGGTCCCGGGCGTACGACCGGGTACTACCCCTAGTCAGATCAGTATAACGGATCAGTGCCGGGAACGGAGCTACCGAAAGATGGACCACGCTGGAACTCGCCGTGCGTGCGTACGTCTGTACGTGTGCTGTGCGTGTGACGTAAGCACGCAGCGCTTTCTGAACAAGGGGAGCTTACGTTCCACGTAATTCAAATATGAAGCTGAATTAAGCCCATAATGAAAACTACGTACCTTTATCTCTGATTACAAATATAGAAATGTTTACCAATGTAGTATAGGTCTATTAAGTTATTTTTTACAAAATTGCGTAAAACGAATATAAGCCTTAAGTTACAGTTCAACGTCTGTTCTGTAGGATAGCATCTCTTTTTTGGCGATATCTTACCGTGTTAGGAATAACATAGGTTTTCTTGTTTTGTCACATATGATTATATATACTTATATATATTATATATACTTATAACTTAACAGGAAAATAAGTGTGAAAATGAAATAAAATCGGTTGTTGCAGGTGTTACATTATGGATTATTCCAAAGATTTCCTCTTAAGTTGATGCATTCAAAAACATTAAAACACTTGGGTTTTAGAAAACATCACCTTTATTTCACATCGAAAAGAAAAACTACTTACAATACCTATTCATGAAAATTAAGTCCAAGGTCATGAAATATGGATCAATATCCTCAGTTATTCAGAAGGATTACATCCTTCACTGCCGACAGTGTGAGGGACACAAATCAGATGAGAAAATAAAGCTTCTGTAACAAACTACAGCAGGGTTCCCCAATACCAGATCCTGTTTTTAAATCTCAACTGATCTCTGCCCAAGAGATCAACTAGATTAATTAGAGAAACATTTACAAAAGAGGGCTTTATGTACAAGAACTTGCAGGCACATTCCTCCATCCAGGACCAGGACTGTGGTCGCATTGAGTCCAAATGCAGTGCTAGTGAGAAGCACAATTTGTACTTGATTAATGTTAGTTTACTGATCTCAGTACATGTTGTTCATCTACTTCACCGGTAACAAGCCTGATGGTGAAAGCTAGATCAGTCCTCTGCTGCAGGTCACGGCGTGGATGTATCGGATCAGAACCAGCTATCAGTTGATGGTGAGCACGTCGCTCTGGATCTCGTGGCTCAGCTGGGTCTGCAGGTCACTCAGCTTTTTCTTGAGCACGGCCAATGCCGACAAGACGATGGTTTCTGGCCGTAATGAGCCACATGACTCTACATTGTAGTAGAACCTATGGAAGATTAATATATAACTGGTACTCGTTACCAAGCAAACACGTAAGAAACAATAGGTATTAAGTCAGTTCAACGGTGTCAGTCGGAATAAAACTTTTGGTAAGCATACACCAACAAAGACCAGGTGAATTCTCATCATACCAAGAGCAAACCTCTACAGAGCTGCAAACACCAAGCCAAGTCTTTCTGACAGATGTAACCCACCTCTCTGGCTTGCCGTTGGGGTCATAAGGCGCCTGGACCTCGTCCTCTTCAATCTCAGAATACTCACTCTTGGGCCTGAAATAGCAGAAATATCTACTTAGTTCAAAAACTGCCCTGTGGGTGGGATTTCATCCAAGAAAATGAGTTCAACAATACAGACACACTACAGATAAAGATTCTGGAAGCATGAAGAATGTTTGAAAATCGGCACAGACTGTACACAGGGTGCGGCAATGGCAGTGTGATATAAAGGGAACCTTTCAGGTTCAGTATTCCTTGCACTTGGTGTAACTCCCATGTCACCAGCACCAAAGTAGCCCCGTTTACTAGCTACTTTACAGACATGTTTTACTGAGCAGCTCAGTCTTTAGCTGCTCAAAGAACGAGAAAAGCTCCCTTATTTAGAAATTAGGACATCACCATGATTATATAAGGACTGGGCAACAAACTAAGTTTTCAGAAGACTAAAGAAAGCTGCTTGAAATGTGACTTTTGGCAGGGCTGCATTTTTAAACAGTTATTTCTGATTTGGAAAAGTGCAGTTCCTTCAAAAACAAGCATTTCTTTACGCGATTCCAAACTTCTGAACAGCAGTGTATAGTGCAATGAGAAATGGCCCGGCACATCGCTATGTGAGGATTGGAGTCACATCTTAGTAACAAGGACCTACATACCTACAAAAGCCATGTTATACTCTCTGACTAGGTTATATATAACGAACTATAATCTTCATAACAAATGTATAATACTAGAATCATGCCATTTAAAAAAAATAAATATAAAACTTTGATGCCCGGGGGTGGTCCAGCAGCATTACACGAATAACTAAATGGGGTATAGTACTGCGCAGGTGACAAGTGGCATGTAAGGTGTGTATTTCAGTGCAACTACAACAGCACAATGATGTAGTACTTTCTCAATCACAGTAAAATCTGACATTCAAAGCACAATATTTTTCAGGACTATTAAATAAAGAAAGCACTATAAAAAAAACAGAAAATTAGATTTACAAATTAGTAATATGTTTCATGAAGCCTTTGTTGGTGGGCGTGGCGGGGCGTACCATTCCTCTGGACGTGGGTAAACTGTATGCCTCAGGGCATTGTCTGGGTCGTACTCAAAGGACACCCCTGCGGTTGGATTCCACTTGGCGTGCTCCTTGCCAAACCCTTTCTTAGCATATGCTCTGAGACGCAGCTCCTGACCCTTTCGCAGCTTCACTAGGAGAATGTCTAACAGGCGAAGGAGCAGCAAAGAGCAAACGTCAGTGGAGTATTATTCGTTAACTGTGACTTTTAAACACCTTTGTTCACTCATGTTGAATGGAGTAGGTGAGGCTCAATGACTGTGAGAGTAATGAAGGAGACAATGAAAACCACAAGAGGAGACCAAGGGCATTTCTGCGCTTACCATCCTGCTCGACATAATCATTAGGGTCATTGTCCCGACTCCTGGAGGTCACCTGTGTAAAACAGACGCAAAACTCGTCACCAAACAACAAATCCAAACAAGGCCCCCCGACCCCCACAAGCATTCCATATGCACTCAACCAGCACCCCCACAAACAACCATTCACAACGCAGCTAGTTTTTAAGCATGACTGCTGCAAATAAAAAAAAAATATATATATACATTTAATGGGGCTAAAAATATATATGATGGCATTACAGCACAAGGTTAACTATTCACCTTTATACTGTACATCTCTATCATATATATTATTGGATATAAGTTGGATATAACGTTGTACATGCAGAATGACTTCTTTTCTATTCTATTTTCTTTTACCTGCATGCAGGAGTCCTGATATCAACAGCAGTTAGAGAAAGTGTTTAGTTTTGTATGAGCACGTGTCTGAGAATACATAAATACAAGTGTGCTGGGTATCCATGCCTTTATACTCACAGGAATGACACGGGGATTGTTGGACAGGAGGTCTCGAGAAGTAACGTGACGAGTCTGGTCCTCCGTGCATCGGACATCCAGTGTCAGCTCGACAGAGCATTCGGGACAGAAATCGTCACATGTGCAGTCCTGCGGGGACACAGGCAATTTGAGCAGAAGTAATGTGTGACGATGCCTGAGACATTTTTAATTACAAATTAAAATTTTGGGTGCAGATGTATAGGGACTTACCCTGGAATACTGCATTTTATCCACTATGTCATCGCTTGTGAGTGGGATTAGACCTAAAAAGACAAATCACCATTATGAACAATACCATGAATATTGATAGCTGTATGCAGGCTGACTATAGTACAAAATAAGTGTTGCAGAGCACATACAAGCTGAAGGTACTCACTCACCCACTCTGTGGGCGATAAACTCATCATGCAGAACCGAAGAATTGGCATCTATCTGAATCCAGTCGATTGCTACAAAAAGTGGATATGATCATTACAAAACAACTAACACAGACATCACATTTGTATCAAACGGGTAAAAGGACTGAAGCGGTGGTAAATATTTTAGGCACAAATTACCAATTGTCGCCACTTCAGACATAAAAACCCGGCGTATGGAGTTTGCCACCCTAAAAAAGAAACACACACGACAAAGCATATATACATTAGTTCTCTTCATGTACCTTTTTAAAACCTAATGTCACCTGTTCACGATCTGAAATATCGAATACCTCAGCACAAAGTCTATGCTGGGAATGCCCTACCACATCCTACCTGTAGAGCACGGGAAGAACATGCAAACGCCACAGACACGAATAAGGAAGAGGGCATGGAAGCCACAAGCGCACTGATGTGAGAGCGCAGCCTCAGCCCCGCTCCATACTCACGCCAAGTCAGTGTTCTCTATGACAAACTTCACATTCTCGTCCGTCAGCTCTGTTATTTTCACTGTCGGCTGATTGGCATACGGCATGGCAAAGACTCGGCTAAAACAAAAATGCGTATGATAAAAGAAGCAGATAGATTAATAAGGTTTTTAACAACACGATAACGAGTACTGCAGACAAAACGTTTTCCCCGCCTTTCCGGTTCCTATCTGCGTTCTCGCATTTTCTCGCGTTGCTTCGCGCCTTGGCTACTTTATGGTTTCCACTTCCGGTGCGTCTTTCTTAAAGAGAAAATATTGTCAGTGGCGCATATCAGAAATAAGTATACGTTATACGAAAATATTAAACATTGTTATCATAGATAGAGTCCACATTGCTTTCGTACTTTTACATTAACCTGCAAGTGGGTCTTCGTTTTATTTTGTGTGTGTGTGTGTGTATATATATATATATATATAATTCACATTCTCGTCCATCAGCTCTGTTATTTTCACTGTCGGCTGATTGTCAGTTTTCCTGCAGTAATGTCAACAATGACCTTTCAGGTTTTGAATGTGTGTGTGTGTGTGTGCACTTCATGTTCAGAATCTTTTATTTGCCAAGTACAGAGAGGTACAAGGAATTCCTTTTGGTGCAGGTGGTGTCATGACATAAATAGATTAAACATACAATTAAACATTTAAAAGTAAAGATACAAGGACAAATAAGTAGAGAAAAAATCGTTTACAGGAGATGTGTAATGATGAGGTCAGCATTTGGACAATATAAATAAATAGATAAATTGACGGGTATATTGTGCAAACAGCTTGAGTATGGTGCAAATGAGTTCTGTAAGTTAATGAAGTTGGTACATTGGGTGGTTAGATTATGAGACAGTTTCTCATGGGTCTTTATTTTGAAGGGCACTGGCCTGGGGGGAAGAAGCTGTTAAGGTGACGGTTTGTCCTTGAGCTCAGGGCTCTTGCTCTCTGCTTTCGCTGGGATGGAGGATGTTGGGAAAGGGAGTGTCCAGGAGCAGGGGGTCAGTGCAATAACAGTGGGATCAGAGTTCTGCCTTTCCTGATAGAACCAATAGCTGAGCTGTCAGGCTTAGTTACTGGCAGTGGATGGACCCAGAACAATCAGTAATAAATATGTATAAAAACATAGGCTAATAGGAAAGTTACATGGTGTGCATTTTCCCCCGAAGTTTAATGCTTAAAGCACACTTAACTGGACCGTTTGTGGTTATAATTATTAGTCTATTAATTCTATCTTTTGTACTTTAAACGGGCACAGTACAGTTATTATTAGTAACAAAAAAGTATTGCAAGACCTTGCAAAGGTTCATGGAATCACGCAAAAGTCCCTGTTTTTTTTCAGCCACTGACAATTGCTGCTATACTTTGACTTAAGATGTCGTTGGTATTGAGTAACGGCCGTTTGCAAAAATCTTTATTTATGCCAAAGGCATGCAATGCATTTTAACCAACAATTGCAAAAGTTACTGGTATTTCATGCTTATTTCAAAACCATTACCAAGGAGTGAGATCCGACAGTTTCACAATGGCATGCATGCATGAGTAATTCAGTCATGCAAATTTTACATTTTTGTTTTGTGAATTTATATATTATATGTATTTATATTTTTATATAAAATTTTAGCAAATACATAGTATTATTTAGACGAGGCCTTGCTTAAAAAGTCTTGTGAGTTGATGGCGGTGGTGTGGTTTCCAAGATATCATGGCTCACCGTGGGGAGTCAGGGAATAGTCAACGCATTCCTGGAGATTCTAGTCTGACGCAACACAGGTGTGGCAAGGAACAACCATATAAGTATTATGTTTTTTCTTTCAAAATACACAGTAAGGTTTCTTTACTCGATCGACCTAAAAACTGTTCTGGCTGATCAGAATACAGTTGCCATGAAGGGGTATACTTGGTCTACAACAACGTTTAGGCAGGTGGTATGTGTCAAAGTAACATCTACATGAATGCCAAGGTTTTCCAGCGGAACATTGCCTTGAGCATCACACTGCCTCCGCCGGCTTGCCTTCTTCCCATAGTGCATACTGATGCCATACTGATGCCATGTAACGACACACACACCCGACCATCCATGTCATATAAAAGAAAAAGCGATCCATCAAACAAGGCTACCCTCTTCCATTGCTCCATGGTCCAGTTCTGAAGCTCACATGCCCAGGCACATTCAGCAGTGGACAGAGGTCAGCATGGGCAATCTCCAGCAAACTGTGATGCACTGTGCATTCCATCACGCACTATTATAGCTGTCATTAATTTTTTTCAGCAATTTGTGCTACAGTAGCTTTCCTGTTGGACCAGATGGGTTACCCTTCACTCCCTATATACATCATTCAGCTTCTGATTGGCTCACCGATAGGCCTTCCTTAGACCACATTTGGTAGGTACTGACCACTGCATACTGGAAATACCCCACAAAACCTGCTGTTTTTGGAGATACTCTGACCCAGTCATCTAGCCATCACAATTTGGCCCTCATCAAAGTCACTCAGATCCTTACGCCTGCCCATTTTTTCTGCTTCCAACACATTGACCTCAAGAACTGATTTTTCACTCGCCCTTGACAGGCGCCATTGTAACTATCACTGTCAGTGGTTTTAATGTTATGGCTGACTGGTGTCCAGTGCAAAGAAAAAACACCCAGATCACCCCCATTTTTGGACTCGAATCCCGAAGTCACAGGCTGGGATCAGTGACTTAATGATCAGGAGCTATCTAGCTGCAAAAACACCATTGTCCCTCACCACACCACGACTGAAGATAACCTTTGGAAAAATCTACAAAGATTTACCATTCAAACTAACAGCTATGTGTGTATAAACCAAAGATTATATTTTGACCAGCTGGCATAGGGGTGATGTGCACTTCCGTCGATTTGGCCGCCGTGCCTGTAATCACTAGTTTAAATTTCACATCGTCTTAGTGGTTTCATAATTAAACAATTGCACTGCAAAAAACTGCAGGTGTCTAAGATAAAAAAGTGTCTGCTAAATAATAACAAGGGTGTATGGAGTGATTTTTGCAAACCAAATCATTACACAAAAAGCACAGTTACTTTGGAAAACTGTATGCCATTGGGCAGACTGGCTTTGTACAGGTCGAACTTCAAGTGTAATGAAAGTGAGTGAATTGTAAAAAATCATTATAAATCCCTCTTTGATAGGGCTGGCATCCCATGCAAGGTGTACCCTTACCTGGTGATCTATGTTGTCTGGGATGAGCTTCACACCCCCAAGACCCTCAGCAGGGAAAGTGATTAGAAGATACATAGATATATGGATTACAAGGGTCTTCAGGTAAACAACATGTGCTATAACTTTGACATTCTGGCAAGGAGCTGGGAGGGAGTAATAATGTAGACCGGCTGGATGGGAGGGAGTAATAATGTAGACCGGCTGGGCGCCCCCGACAACTGGGTTGAGAAACACTGGTGTAGTAGATATATAGTGCAGAAACAGGGGGCTCAGCTCACTCCCATGTGAGGACTCCCACACTTACAAGCACTAACACACTTACAAGCACTAACCACTAACTTAGTAATGAGGAACTAACTGCTGCAGAAACATCTTTGTAGTTCCTGCCACACCACACCTATAGATAAAATCTATAAAAATATTCTAATGCAACCAATATCCATGCATATTTAAATCAAGGATTATGTTGGTGATATGATGGCATGCATGAGATATGACTGGACACATTTTTACTTGCTATGCAAATTTTTCAAAATTTTATCCAATGCATTCATTTAGAAAGCAGGGTCAAACAGTTCCTGAAACAGCTGGGGGTTAAGGGCCTTGCTCAAGGGCCAAATGGTGAAGTCACTTTGCTGACCCTGGGACGTGTACCCAACAACCTTCCAATTACAGGCACAGCACCCTAACTCACTGAACCACACATCACACACATTATCAGTATTATCAATATCCTGTCAATATTGATTTTGATCTTTTAACTTCTTGTTAATTATTTTGTCATTTATCACATGACACATGACATAACAGAAAATCTTCCTGGTATTTTATCTGAAATGTTTTCAGCTAAAAGTTTTGCCACAAAATTTTGTAACTTTTCAACACTTCTGTTTTTGTCAGGAATTCAGTGTCCTTCAGTCTATATAAAGCCTGGGTTTTCCTACGTTTTTGCGATTCGTTTGTCTGCAGCCTATTCACCATGCCATCTGCGGTCGGGGCGGCCTGCCTGTTTGCAGTGCTTGTTGTGGCGAACTGCTACGTGATTAAGGTAAGAAGAAATATGTTTATGCATGTATCTTCTTATTTCTGCTGACAAGAGGTTATGAAACATGGTTTCTTCCCAAGCAAAAAAACAAACAATTATAGATTAATACTACCAATGTGATTTTTCCAATAAATTGTCTGTTGGTGGTTGGAAAATCAACTTCTTTTCAAAATTAGTTCACAAGCTTTTCACATTCTGAAATATATCAAATTTTTGTTGCTGCCAATTACCTAATTGTTGTTGTATTTATTTTTGATAGTTAACTATTATTTTTCTTATATCTGTTCATACAGCAAGTTCCATATGAGGAAATTGTGCATGCAAAACCTGGTAAGTTGGTCTAAATCTTCTCACCTCATTCAGTACGATTCAATATTTTGTATACTATTCATTTTTGATAATCATGTACTCAATTATTCAGTCAAAGATTCAATTAAAGTCAAGTGAATTAGGCGTTAAACTAATAAACTGAATAAACTGAAAATTCAGCATGCAGCCGATTTGAT
Organism: Petrocephalus sullivani; assembly: GCA_026780845.1. Classification (NCBI taxonomy): domain Eukaryota; kingdom Metazoa; phylum Chordata; class Actinopteri; order Osteoglossiformes; family Mormyridae; genus Petrocephalus; species Petrocephalus sullivani. Next base: position 18,746,414 of record JAODKM010000020.1, read on the forward strand.
TGTTTATTACTGACTTATTTACCAAGGTGGTAATATTAATTGCAATGATTTTCTTTGACAGTGAACATTTCAGAGGATGATGAGTTTACTGTTTCAACCATAATTGAAAAAGCAAACAAGAACCTTGGTAAGATTAAAAAAATAGATTTAAACTGTTCTTCTTTCCTTATAGTTATTTTAGATTAGATTAACCAAAGTGCGAACCAAAAAATAAAGATAAAAAAGTGTGAAATACGAAATGTGGAGTGTGAAATACGAATTCATTGCTACTTGATTACTGTTTTTTTCCAAATATCATATCTTACATACACATTTACAATGATATAACTAGGGCTGCAGCTATTGATTATTTTAATAATCGAGTATTCTATCGATTATTTCATTGATTAATCGAATAATGGATAAGAAATATTTTGTCTTATTAAACTGCAATAGTAACTATTCAAAAGAGAAAAAGACAGGTCTCTTAAAATGAACAATTGATTGGTTTCAGTGGTTAAACTGCATACCATAATGATGATATTTTAAGTAATTCAACACGAGGGAGGTTAAATAATCTGTAAAAAGGTACTTTTTTCGAGTGGTGATTGCAAAGAATTTGCATCGAGGATTTTTTGTAATCGAATTATTCGAGAGAGATATAACAGACATATTCTGCACCATTTTCTGCAATACAAACAGTAATTACCTGTGAATGATGTGATTTTTAAGACCTGAATGGACCCATCGTGAAGTTTGGGGACGTTGCCATCCCCACTGGCCTTCAGAATGCCGACCCCTGCACTAGTCGCCGCTGCTTGTGGCCGAAGCATTCTGACGGCAACGTTTACATCCCCTACGCCATCTCCAATCAGTACTGTATGTGACCTGTGTTACCTCCATGTCTGACTATAAAGACTAGAATTTGATAGATAGAGGTGGGAAGTTTAGGTTTGGAAAGTAAAATCCGGACCACGATTTTATTTCAACCAATCAGTTTCATATAAAGAGTAACAGTCATAGGGCACTCAACTGGTTGGTTGAAACAAAATTTTAGTCTGGATTTTTACTTTCTGACCCTGAACTATCCACCACTGCATGCACAGCATTGACTGTGTGTATCTTTCAGCATCTCGGCAAAGGGGTGTCATTCAGCAAGCGTTGCAGTCCTTTTCTACTTCCACTTGCATCCGCTTCCGACCACGTAACAGGGAGAGAGACTACCTGAATATCCGCTCCCTTGGCGGGTATGTGCATGCATTTGACATGCTTATCATTTTCACTTGTAACTGCAACAACAACAAAAACAATAAAAAAAAATGCGCGAGCAATTTATTATTATCGTTGTTTAAAAATTGTATTTTGGAGCATGCTTATTCTGAATCGGGAATGGGTGCATCCAAACCTTACGTATAATTCTCTGTATTTATCAATAGGTTTACACCATTTTCAAATATAAATTCATGCCATTTGGAAGTCAAAATGAATAACCCTTTGCATTTTCTGTTTCCCGTTTGTGCTCCAGATGTTATTCATTCATTGGGCGCCGTGGTAATGCCCAGGATGTGTCTTTGAGCCAATCGGGTTGTGTCTTCTTCGGAATCGCGCAGCACGAACTAATTCATGCCCTGGGTTTCCACCACGAGCAGAATCGCAGTGACCGCGATCGGCACGTCCGGATTGTGTATGAGAACATCATGCGAGGTATGTTCCCACTGTCCCAGCACGTATGGAACTCAGTTTCCTTTCCTCCGTTATTTCACGAAAATAACCTTTCAGACAAATTCAGCCCCATTATTAGGCCGATACACTAAATGAATTTGCTTTAAGCCAAAACACTTTCTTACAGTTTGTTACAGATGAATAGTTGTACACAGGGCCGTAGCTAGAAATTCTGGGCCCTCTGACAAAATGTCACCTTTGCCAGTGAAGGACCAGTCCCACTGATCTTCCAAAGCTTCCTTACCCTTCCTATGCCCCTAGTTGTACAGGTTACATGCTTTAGAAAATATTTAACTACAGCTTAGTACTTCTGCCCTGATTTTTGTATCTTTTTTATAAATGCTAGGACAGGAACATAATTTCAACAGGATTGCAACCAATAACCTGGGAACTCCATATGATTACAATTCTATCATGCAGTATGGGAGGTAAGTAAATTCTTTCTCACTGTTGTACTCATGCAAACAAATAAATAGAGTACTTGTATCACTGAGCAACAAGCAGAAAAATATTTAGAATGTATTAATAGAGAAACACATAAAAATATCTAATGGTAAACTGGATAAAGTAATCTGATGGTGTTCTGTACTTCCAGATTCGCCTTCTCCATAAATGGTCAGGAAACTATCCGTCCAATCCCAAACGGCAATGTATCAATCGGGAGAGCCACACAAATGAGTCAAAATGACATTAATAGGATCAACAGATTATACCAATGCAGTAAGTATGGTCTTTCTTAGCATGCTAAAAGCTTGTTCAAGGTTTTCTGCTGAGAGATTTTTATTTTAATGTAAGAAAGAAGGTAGAAGCGAGGGATTAAATGTGCCCACGGTGGCCAATGATTTAAGACATGAATAATATCCTGGGTTATTCCCTGCCTTGCGCGCGTCGCTTCTGGGATAGGGTCTGGACCCCTGCGAGCCTGCATAGGACACATGGGTATGGAAAATAGATGGATGGATAACTTGTTGTGTTAAAGTGAATGTGTTCTTCTTCCCCAACAGAACGATATATGAAAAAACAATGACCTTCAAAATGGCAAAGAACGAAACCTACAAAGTCGAGGAATAAATCTCAGAAGAATCTTGATTTTAACAACGTTGCATCAAATATAAGACTGCATATATGCAGATGTGTTGAGCATTAATATCCATGAATACTTAATAAATTGCTATTTACTGCAACTCAGTGAAACATTTTTATCTGTAAATCGTATTCGTTGTATGGCTCCCTGCACACCTGACAGCTTGAATTGGGATGAATGGATCATTAGTGAGCTAAGCTTGCTCTCATTTACTGTACATACATGCAGAGCAAGACAGGGTAGGTGAAAAGTACATTTTTCTCATGAGGAATCAATAGTGTCATTAACTACAATCAGAGAGAATTCAACCTTTTTTCATGATGGGGCATGATTGACGGTCCACTAGGGAGCCTCTGGGAGAATGGGGCTTTATTAGAACACAAAAACCAAATACTGTAGTATGGTGAAAGTATCATGTTTTTTTAAATATTTTATTGATCCCCATGGGTAAAACTCTCTTCTCACCTCCCCCAACCTGGCTCTCTGGGAGAATAAGCTTGGCTGTGAAGGACAAGGGCCCACAGATGTGCTAATGTGGGGTTTGAACCAGCAATCTTCTGATTACAGGCACAGAGCTTAACCTGTTGAGCTACACACATGCCCCCTAAGTGCCCATGTGTGAAGCAGAAACTCAGATGGTTTATGTTTTTTTACAAGCCATTTTAAATGTGCTCACTTCTTTTCAAGGGATGTGTCAAGCCCTGGCTTCCTGCCTCCCTCGTTCTCTCCCTATAGTGCGGCTCTAATGAGCCACGCCTGTTGCTTGCTTTGTCTTTCCTCCCATCTCAGCCCTTGTCCGGATCAGTCCAGCTGCCTCTGGTTTGCGATCTCTTTAGTCCTGTGGTCATTAAAGCTATTCCCTGTTTGTTTATCCTTTACTTTTATCCTGTGTTTATCTTATGTTAGCCTGCCTGTCTGGCCCATTGTGATCTGTTTTGTTTTGCTCTGTTCCTGTGCCCTTCTGAATCAAGCCCCTTTTTTTATTCCCCAACCCCTGTCCTAGACTCAGTGTGTGTTTAGAACATGACAGTATGATGAATAGCTCATATATTGAGTGGAACAATACTGCAAACTTTTTATTGCAAAGAATCTAACAGAAAAGTATAATAGAAGTAATCTTACGGTGATTAATTGTCATTGTTGACACACCAAAGCACACAACAATGAAACACCATTTGAAGTAAAATGACAGAATTAACCATTGGTTTTCCTCCCATGTTCATCTACACTGAACTTCTTACACTACTCTTTACCTTGACTAGTACTTTTTAGTAATTTTATGTATCGGTTATACGTATATGTAGCACCTTGATCCGTGGAACGTTATTTCCTGTCACTGTATGCAGTGAACTGTTTACACACTCGATCAATTATTCAGCTGACTCTTTAGAAAAAGGCAATGACAGTTCAGTCAGCTGGATTTCTACTGAAACCCTTTACTGATGTGTGTATGACCTCGGATTTTTGACTGGTTTATTCTCTTTTGCGCGCCTCTCGGTTACTGTGATACGGATTGTGTGTGTGTTTGCGTGTGTGCGGTGCGTAGGGAGTGACTGCCATTTTTGTTTCTTCGTTGTGTGTGATGGATTGTTGTTCGTTTGGTCAGGGAGGCAGGTCCGTGTACGTGACTGCCAATGGATTTTCGTTGTATAATTGAGAAACGCTTTTTGGTTTTGGTTTCAAAAAGCGTTTCCCGATTTTCGTTTTTCCATTATACAACGAAAATCCATTGGCCGTCACGTACACTGACCGAGGCAGGGGCAGTGATTGTTTTTTTTGTCACCACTTTGTTTTCGCACGTAGGTTTAGATTAGCTCTGGGACGCGTTCGGTAGTCGGGTTTTTGTTTGTTGTTTTGGCCAGGGTTGCACCTGGTATTTGTTAAGTACGTGTCTGTCGCGTGAATAAAATATAAAAACTATAAAAAACAACCCCTTTGTTTCCTCATGTTCCCTTTTCCCGATCCCTGTCTTAATGTCTCGTCATCCCCTTTCCCTCTTCTGTTGGGCTCCAACCCTAGACTGGAGCTCGTAACAGCAATCAAGAAAGTGAAACTAAAAAAGTCTTGCATATTGGTTGGTTACCTATGGTTAAGGTTAGGACTGGGTAGGAGTTAAAGGTGTCGTTACTGGGAATAGGGTTTTTCCCCATAGAAATGAATAGGCGCGCCGCTTGACTGCAGAATCTGCATGTATTTCAGTCCAGGCTGTTAATAAAGTCATGGGATAATTTGCTTTAAAGCAGCATATAAATAGTCATTATATTTATATTCATGACCTAAATCAGATAGAAAGTGAATTGGGAAAATATCCCTACTTGAGACATGATGTAGGGTGCCCACCAAACTTTCACTGATGGGCTTTTGGAGTTTGTTACACTAAAACACCCATCCATCTTTTAACCAGGGTCATGGGGAGCTTGGAAAATATCCAGTGCAGTAGAGAGCAGAAGGTAAGGGTACCCCCTGGAGGGGATTCCAGTACATTGCTGAGCACAAACAGTCATGCACCACGGGCAATTTAGAAATGGCAATTAACCTAATTCCATGTCTTTAGAATATGTGAGGTAACAGGGAGAACATGCACACTGCCCACAAACAGAGTGGATGCAAATTCCACCCCCCAATCCCCAGAGGTGTGAGGCAACACTGCTACCCGTAAAAGTACTAGCACACTGCCCATAACAATGTGACATGCTGCTCATTCTGATGGGGCATGATGAGGCAGAGTTTGCCAACCTTGCAGTGTCATGTGGCACTTCTTCACTTTCCGGTGTCATTTCAAATCTGTTATAATGTGGTAGGGGGATACAGGGCTTTCAAAGGAACAAACGGGCACGCTTTGGTCCGTTCAGAAATATTTCATTAAAATATAGAGTAACATAAGGTGGGATGAGTAACCCCTTTAGTCGTTAAAATGCTGCAAGCTATTTACACTTGGACGTGCTATCATCACCCACCTTCAGTTTTAGACCGGGGAGCCCCTTTCAGTCCTGGCAGGAGACCAACATGTGATTCCCGAGGAGTGCCGGGCGATACGAGTTCTTAAGCGCTGGGTTCTCCCCTCTCACTTATACACTAAATTGGGCCCGGTCTTAAGCCGACTGTGAGCTGGCCAGGCTCATCCCTCCCTTCAGGTGATGCGCTCTTCATTTTCCAATTTCTGTCCGGGTAAAGCTGCTTGCGGTTGCAAAACATATCAGGCAACACATTCCCCTTTTCCCCAGAAAAACAAGGCATGCATCCTTGGAGCGAAGCATCCTTTGAAGATAAGCGCCTTACAAAGTAACCCTTTCACAACCCCATCCATCTCAATCTAGCGACACTACTCCTCACAAATGATAACACACAAAAAAAGTTAAATATGCAAAAACAATAAATATATGCACATAGAAAAGGTCTTAGAGGGCCAACATAACCCAAATCCACATTGTTGAAACAACTACCCAATTTATCTTACTATCATGCAAATATATACATCTACCAACTTGAAAGTAAATCTATTATGTAATGATTTATGTTCTGAAAGATTGAATTACATTCATATATTTTTTTTGATTTTGAGATACTTTATTGATCCCCGTGGGGAAATTGTCTTCTCACCTCCTCTGTGAGAGCAAGCTTGGCTGTGAAGGGCAGCTACCCTGAGGTGCACCTAGGGAGCTAGGGGTTAAGGGCCTTGCTCAAGGGCCCACAGACGTGCCGAGGCTGGGCTTGAACCGGTGACCTTCCGATTACCAGCACAGAACTTGCTGAGCCATACTCTTCCAAGCAGGATGAGGGAAAAGACGGAGACAGTAATATGGAAGTCTCCCGTTCAGGAGCTTTATTTTGCACACATAACACAGACCACGAGACTTCAATGACAGGACTGGGGAAACAGACTTGAACGCGGACTAAATACACAGCACGGATGACAATCAACGAGAGACAGCTGGCGAACGTTATTTAGAGGCACCCGCCATCCTCTTAGTGAATACCTCTTAGTGAATATTTTGAATCCCAAAACACCAAAGAACACATACTGCTGTAGAGAGTGCTTTGGTCATGTGGAAGATTCTGGTGCCTACACATGTTCTTCACATGTTGTTTGGCTTCCTATTTAAGTCTGGCCTCACCTGATGCATGTTGTGAGATTGTTGCCTTTGTTTGCACTATTGAGCAGTTCCCTTTGAAGACTTATCCTGTGGTTTTCTTGGGTTCCTAGTCCTGGTTACTCTGCCTATGGACTTTTAGATTATTTGGATTTTATTTTGTTTTTGACTTTGCATTTGGATTTCCTATCTGGCATTTTCTGCTCTGCTTTTTGTCTTTGGATTGCCCTTGTTTTTCTGGCTGATGTGGATTGTGGTTAATTTTGATTCTGCCACAATGAATCTGGTAAATGCCATCTTGCACATAGTTCCCTTTGTTTCCCGCGTGGCACCTTGTTGTAATAAGGCTGGAAAGAGCATGTTACATATAGGGGAAGGCTTGCCACATGTGATACATGCGTCATTCATCCATCCATTTTCTGTAATCACTTATCCTGTTCAAGGACATAGAGTCCAGATGCTGTACAAGCATTGTTTAGTGGACATATTAGTCTATTTATTACAGGAAGCAACCAGCAAAGCTTTGAATAACAGTTCTCAATATAAAACGCATGCCTTTCATGCATTATATTGTATCGATTCATCGCTCAACTGCTTTTCCAATATGAGGATGTGAGCTTGGAACCTATTCCAGGAAACACTGGGCATAAGACAAAACCCTGAATGGGATGTAATATACAGAATTAGTTATGTAAGTATTTAGTTATGTAAGTATCTGACACAGCAGAAAATATTACAACCAATTTGTGGTGGATTTTCAAGTTTTGCCATGAAGTTTTGCAACTTGTAACTTCTGTTTTTGTAACGAATTTAGTGTCCGCTGGTCTATATAATCCCTTGATCATCCTACGTTTTTGCAAGTCGTTTGTCTGCAGCCTATTCACCATGCCATCTGCCGTCGGGGCCGCCTGCCTGTTTGCAGCGCTTGTAGTTGCAAACTGCTACGTGATTAAGGTAAGAAGAAACCGTTTATGTGTGTCTTCTGATTTGTGTCAACATGATGTCCCAAGCAAAACTATTATCCAGCAGATATCCAACTATTATTTTTTCCTATATCTCTACATACAGCAAGTTCCGCATGAAAAAATCAAGCATGCAAAACATGGTAAGTTGCTCTAATTCTTCTCACTTAAACTAAATATTTCTTGTACTATTACTTTTTTGATGACTTTGTATTCAATTACACCACATCAAGACAAGGAACATTTGTTTGAAGTCATATGAATTAGGTGTTAGACTAACTTACTAATTAATATAGCTCATTTTATGGTTACTGTTTTATTCACCAAACTGGTAATATTGATTGCAATGATTTTCTTCAGCAGTGAACATTTCAGAGGGTGATGAGTTTACGGTCTCAGACAAAATTGAAAAGGCAAACAAGAACTTTGGTAAGATAAGAAAAAAAAAAAACAGAAATATCCTAATTATTTCAGATGCATAAATAGATCCCACAAAGTTCAAACAAAATCAGGACAAATGGAAGTTACATAAATTTATCAATAAAGTGGGAAATTGACATACATTACTGCTTCAATATCAAACACGTATTGTGTATGATTAAGTGAATACCTTTGAATGTTATGCTTTTCTAGAAAATGACCTGGAGATGCCCACCGTGGACTTTGGGGATATCCTTGTCTCCCCTGGCTTCAGGAACGCTGACCCCTGCACGAGTTTCTCCTGCAAATGGCAAAAGTATTCTGATGGGAACGTTTACGTCCCCTACGCCATTGGCCCTGAGTATAGTATGTGACCTGTTATTTGACTTTAAAAATAAGAATTAGTTTTGCACATGCGTGCCACAGTTATGAGTCATAACAATTGGGACCCTAAAAAATGTGGACCATAAATGGATTGGTCTGGGTTGGAGGGCCAATATGATATGTATTCAAGGGGCCCAAAATCTGTAGCGGTGCCCCTGCCAGTGACTGTGTTGATGTTCTTTAATTCCTCAGTCTTTCTCCTTCTCAGATGTGTGACCCCATACTCCAGTACTGCTTGTTTTGAGCAGTTGGTTTTTCTTTCACATTCTGTGGGCATACATGCTATTGATTGTGTGTGTCTCCCACAGCGGCAGAAGACAAGGCAAAGATTCAGAGATCACTGGAAGCCTTTTCCAAAGTCACTTGTATCCGCTTCTATCCATATAATAGGGAGAGAGACTACGTATACATCCGAAATACAAATCAGGGGTATGTACATGTTTGTCACGTGCCACGCAATTGTATTTCCATTTTTGACATCCTTATCGTTTGATACCCTTATCGTTGTGTGCTGTGGTGGCACGTGTCGACAATGATTAATCACCTTCACTTTTTATTTGTAGTGGCAACAGCAACAACAGCATTTAAATAATTATGACAGCAATTTGGGGATGGCATGGTGGCACAGTGGTTAATACTGCCTCACAAAACTGGAGTTTTGATTTGATACGTGTAGAGTTTCCGTGTTCTCCCTGAGTCCTCATGGGACTGTTCCCTACCTCATGCCTATAACTTTTGTGATAGACTCTGGATGCCTTGTGACCCTGCACACAAAAATGGGTATGGAAATGGGTGGAAGTTATAGATTGCTAATTCCATCCATCCATCCATCCATCCATCCTCCAACCCGCTTATCCGAACAGGGTTGTGGGGGGTCTGGAGCCTATCGCGGAAGCTATGGGCACAAGGCGGGAACAACCCAGGATGGGGGGGGGGGGCAGCCCATCACTGGGCACACTTACACATGCACATGCACACCTATGGGCACCCATCAGCCTCAGCATGTCTTTGGACTGTGGGGGGAAACTGGAGGAAACCCCACAATGGCACAGGGAGAACATGCAAACTCCACACACATGGAACCAGGCAGGAGTCGAACCCCAGTCCCTGAGGTGTGAGGTGACAGTGCTAACCACCGCACCACTATGACGCCCCGCAATTTATAATTTTTATTATTAATCTTGTTGTTTCTGATCTTTCATATTTACTAAAATATAGACCAGTTTGCAAGTGTTTTTTGTGTTCCAGATGTCTTTCACATGTTGGGCGCATAGGTGGGATGCATGGCTACCCATATTGTGCAGCATGAATTCCTGCATGTTCTGGGTTTCCACCATGAGCAGAATCGCAGCGATCGCGATAAGCATATCCAAATCTTGTACCAGAACCTGATAAAAGGTGCGTGCCGCGTGCCCCACAACAAACACCCCTGTCTCAGGAGATGCTTTGACATGACACGACGTGTGGAACTCGTAATTCAGATTTCCTTTCCTTTGAACCATTATATTTAACAAAATATAATGACAAATTTCAGACAAGTTCAGCCTTACTATTAAGCTGATACTGTAAATAAATTTGCATATTTGTCCATAATGATGTGATGACAAATTAAATTGTGACTTTCTGCCATTTCATTCTGATAAATTCATGACTCATTAGTCTGTAAATCACAGTTTAAGCATTGGTGTCTAGACTACAGCGGAGACCTTAACCCTGATTTATCTTCTCTTCCCTCCCTTTTTTTAATATATCCCAGGAATGGACAGATATTTCAGAATTGTTCAAACCAACAACTTAGGGACTCCATATGATTACAATTCTGTCATGCAATATCCTAGGTCAGTAAATTCAAATTTTCTTACTGTTGAACCAAGCTAACAAATAACTAAAGAACTTTTAGTATCACTGAGCCAAACTTCTGTTGAATATGCTGAATGTACTGGTAGAAAAAAATATATCCGGATCAAAAATTTGTCAGGAAACCATCTCTCCAGTCCGAGACAGAAAAAATATTTATAATGTTAATTAATGGAAAAACACACGAAAATATCAAACAAACTGGCTAAGTCCTACTGGAAAAATAATCTAATGATGTGTGATTCCAGAACTGCCTTCAGCAAGGATGGTCATTCGGAGACCATGCGTCCAATCCCGAACCCCGATGTACCAATCGGGACAGCCGAGGCAATGAACCAAAATGATATTCTTAGGGTCAACAGGTTATACCAGTGCAGTAAGTATGGCCTCCTTTGGCATGCGAAAAAATGTGTGTGTGAGATTTGGGGATTTAACCAAACTTTTTATATGGTGAATTATTATAAATTCATAATTTATTTATATTATATTTATTTATATTTTTATATTTATTATTTATAAAATTTATGCATTCTTTTCTCCCCCAACAGAGCAATATTTGTAAAACCCACAATTGCAGGAAAATCCATGACGCCAAATGGTCAGAAATTGTAATAAAGAAATCGGCAGCTTAAAAATCCTACTTTTTAATTGCTTTGGATGCAAAATAAAACTCAGCATATATGCAAATATCTTGCACGTTTATTTCTTTCAATGCATAAACTAATAATAATCATACACCATCAATATCAGAACATTGAACATTTGATATCCTTTTATCATCCTCATTATTCATTTATGGAAGGTCAACTGATTCAAGCATTTAACTATTCATTTTTTAAATACAGAAAATGTTTTTTTTTTCATTACAGTACGGGAAACATCTACAGTTTATAGGTTAAATCCAGATGATCAATTATCATTGACAACACACAGTTCACATTTTCTGTTAGCAACCAAATATAAGTATTTACCTCTCTTCAAGCTAGGATTAACAACTTTGAAATATACATTTATGCATGCACTGCAAGTTAATCATGGAACTCCATAAATCTACCTAAAATCGAATAAAAAAACCTGTAGTTTTGCTACTACAGCTTGGAATGACAGCAACAACTCTTAGACACGTCATGTCCATTCACCTTTACCAAATGTTTGGAATTGTTTTGAGCGTTTTATATTGAACAAAATATTAAAATACAAACCTTTACAGCACTATATTCAATACACCAATCTAGTGCAATGTGCTGACACAGTAGTAAAGAGAATATAAGCAGCTCCCGGACACCCGCAAATGATGCACAATGTCCCGGAAATCTCTCGTTCCGCTTGTCAGTGTCGTTAAAATCGCCCACCCACCCATTCTCACTGCAGTTGGCAATAAGTAAATACAGTATTGGGCCTGTGGTGGTGACGTCATTGCTCAAGGCATTGTGGGTCTTATTTGTTACCTCCTGGATACCCCTCATCTGCCTCCCTGAAGTCAATATCCCTAAGGTGGTGTGGTAGTCAAAATTAACCTAAGCATCTATGACTCTATAATCCTCTATAATTCTATCTCTCTCTCTCACACATAAATCAACTCTAGACCTCACATCTGATGAGTAATGTTTTCTGCTTTTATTCAGCAATCCGGCATAGCATTCCAGTGACACTCGGGTACAATGCACACCGCACCTAGAAATCAGCAGGTTAATATACTATAACACGAATTCCCCTATATGGACTTCTAAGTCCTGACTGGTTACCAAACATCTGCAAACCAGGCTTCAAACATAAAACAAACATAATTCACCACATCTATTGGTCCATTTCAAGGATGTTCTGATCCCCATTAGGCCTAAGCCACCTATGGGTCCCACACATAGGCCTGTCCATCCAGCCTAGGAAGGAGGGCGAAAGCCCTAAGCATTAGGGAAATTCCACTCCCAACCCACCAAAAGGTGCGGCCCCCATTCGGGGTCCATGGCTGGCATGGCTCACAGCACTATCAGTAAGGGAAACCACAATCCTACATTCCCTAAATAAAGACTTCAGCGTAAGCATATACAACCCTTACGGGTACACAACTTGCTTGTATGTTCAAACACTACCATATAACAAACTGCGTATAGCATAGTATAGCAGCTACATCCCAGGTCTTCCCGCAGGCCCCCTTTCTCCCCCCTGGCCATGTTCCCTTCAGCCCAGTTCTCCAAGGTCTGTGTCCTGCAGAGCTGGTTCTGTGCAGACAGCCACGAGGCAAGGCCACCCAGCTCCATCCCCAAAACAACAGAACCTGGGACATAACAAAGCCTCCCAACCCTGGCCTACCACTACGTTAAATTTTCCTTCCAACATTGGGATGTCTGTAAATGATAGTTTGTGGTGGGATTCTGTACCTATGTACCTATTCCATGAATAACTGACCACATACACATATACAATATTTATGCAGAAATATAAAAAAAAAACCTTCTATAACCACTGCAAAGCATAATTGATCTGGGGTGACTTTCCCGAAAGCGATCAATCTTAGTGAATAACAAGATTAAGTACTACTTAGGAAATAACAAGATTAAGTACTACTTAGGAAAATAACGAGCAAGGTCTACATGCAGGTGTGCTTAGGCTAAAAAGGGTATAGAAACATAAGGCAAGCTTAACAAGGATCAGGTGAGGCTGATTAAGCCCTGCCTGAAGGAAACACAGGGAAACCATACACACAGGGCGGGGCTGAGTGTGACAGCTCACAGGACATGCAGTGAGAGAGGCAATCGCAAACCAATTTTTCACTCATTAAAATAAAACTCAGACCATGAACACATTAAAGTGTGATGTTTATTGGTTGGCACTCTCCCTTTCCTACAAAGTTAAAGTGAAAAATTAATCACAGTACACAGATATAGATGAAATGCTGATGAATGTATAGCAATGCCCTCTTTTCATGCTTGAGCTTCTCAATTTCAAGCTTCTGCTTTTTTATTTCTAGTTATGTCTTCATGCAGTCGAGCTGGAGCATGGGCTTGTAGAGGGAACGCACAGTGTCTGTTCCAGCCTACACAGGCAAAAGGAAATAAACAGGGTGAAGCAGTATGCATACAGCTTATGATCCTGAAGAGTGAAAGACAAAGCAAAAATGCAATTTCTGTTTGGGAGGTGTGAGTGGAGGTGGCAACAGGAGGGGAAGGGGGCTATTGCAGCTCCTCCTAAGGGAGAATAATGCAAATGACAACTTAAGGACACTCAAATCACAGATGTACAAGAGGAAAAGAATCTGTACAGAGGTCTATATGCCATGCTATACTATATTATCCTGGGGTAATCATATGTATGATGGAATGCTTCTACCTGGATGTGCGTGTCAGACAGTGCCGACAAAGTGTCCTCATCTGCATCCTCCTGAACAATAAAGGAATACATACACTCACCGGCCACTTCATTAGACACACCTGTCCAACTGTTCGTTGACACAAATTACTGATCAGCCAATCACATGGTGGCAACTCAATGCATTCAGGCATGTTGACATGGTCAAGACGAACCGCCACAGTTCAAACCGAGTTTCAGAATGGGGAAGAAAGGTGATTTAAGTGACTTTGAACGTGGCATGGTTGTTGGTGCCAGTCGGGCTGGTCTGAGTATTGCAGAAACTGCTGATCTTCTGGGATTGTCACACACAACCATCTAGGGTTTACAGAGAATGGTCCGAAAAAGGGAAAACATCCAGTTCTGTAGGCGAAAATGCCTTGTTGATGCCAGAGGTCAGAGGAGAATGGCCAGAGTGGTTCGAGCTTATAGAAAGGCAACAGTA
>JAODKM010000020.1:18846270-18870189 GCA_026780845.1 Petrocephalus sullivani
AGGCTACCATACTCAGCTATGGGGTTACGGTTTTCTTAAATACATATTTGATGCCATTGCGCAATTCCAACACGCTGTGCACTATCTGATGCTTATAGTCTGGTCATTCATGAGTGTGACACACTGTTCCTTCAGAGATAACCTGGAATCTGTTCATGTTTGTACAAGCTATTTGTGGTCTGCCCTGATGTTTACTCACTGTGACAGTTAAAAAGAATATAGGTACATGCATTGCACATTGGAAAGCAGGATTTTTAGACAAACTGCCCCTGTGGATATTATTAAGATAAACTGGTACCAATTGTGAAGTTGCTTGAGTCACACTGGGAGGAGTAATGAGGCATTTGTGAATTTTTTTGTATTCTCTCCTATACTGATTGTGGTTGAAAATAGACTCTGTACAGACACGTTTGTTTAATCTATAACATCATATTTTGTATGACTGGAAAACACGATTTTATGAAAAAAAATAGTACAATTGCTACTCTTTTTATTTAAAAAAATCGTTATTGGTAAGTTAAAAAATATTTCCAACAAATAAACCTTGAAATACTTGGAGGAAATCCAAGCATAATTACATATACAAATACAAAAATAATTGTAATAATGATGCTGTTGTTCCGGCTGTTTTCATATTTTCCCAGCTTCATTGGGTATTCCAGAATGAAACGCTCTGGAGTTTCATCCTTGAGCTGTTGTGGCATATGACACCATTTAATTTCATTGTAAACACTCAGAAAGCTCATCTTGTTACTGCTCTAACAGAAATCAGGTATCTGGTTTCGCATACATTCAGGAATCTGATTACTTTTGATATTTCTGAGATCTCGCTCAAGCTTTTGTGAACAAACCTCTATACATTGTTATTCATATCCACCATAAATATTACTAGTGATGCATGTAGAGACAGGGTGGCTCACTGGCTGTTAACTGTATTCATATCTGCTTTGGGGTTGTAGGTTCAGACTTCACCCATAGTTCCCCCAGTGTCTGGAGCATCTTGTGTGTATATTTGCATAGGTTCCACGAGCATGCAGTTAGATGGATCGTGTGTCTGATTTACTCTCTGCGTCTGCTTCATGCGTTCTTAGATTAACTAGGACTCAGCATTGGATACATGGACTGGTGATTTTCTTCAATAGAAAAAGTTCCTTCCAAACTGTAATTCAAGGTTTATATGGTAGATAACTTTTGCTAAAATCCCTGGGTCTGTTGCCAGTGTATTTCTGTCAGTGATGACGTGCCAAGAAGCCGTCGTGGAAGTTACAGGCCTTATGC
The DNA here is from genome assembly GCA_026780845.1 of Petrocephalus sullivani. NCBI lineage: Eukaryota > Metazoa > Chordata > Actinopteri > Osteoglossiformes > Mormyridae > Petrocephalus > Petrocephalus sullivani. The sequence goes on from JAODKM010000020.1 coordinate 18,847,549, forward strand.
TCATGCTCTTTTGCCCACCTAACTTTATATCTCTCATCTTTCATTCTTATATATGTAACCTCAGACTTTCATTTTCCAGATTTCTTGAACGTACAGAACCTATATTTAATCAACTTATTTTTCCAGTTTTTCAAAAATTATAACTGGGTATAAAATTCTCATTTTTATGACTTTTTGAAGGCTGGTATTTTTATATTTTTCCATTTTCTTGCACTTCGTACATAGACCCAAAATAGGCTAGCATTTCCATACATCATTTGAAATTGCACCAAAGCACCTGGGGCCTGGAGAGGAAATTATAAAAATTCATTGCAGAAATGCGACGCCCGTCAAAACTTCTGGGTTTGTTTTATGATGCATGTACCTGCGTGTCGGCCAGGTCAGTTAATGAAGGCGCATGTAAATCCCAGAAGAAGCTCTTCAGTTACTAGAGTTTGTTTTCTCAGAGAACTGTATTAGTTGCAAGGCATGGGTGTGTGTGTGTCTCAGCAAACGCAACTCGCAGAGTGGGAAGAGAGTCAGATGCTGAGCTTTTATTCTGTTTGATAAAGGCAGACGTTACAGGACTGAGATGTGATCTGTTGTCTTGATTGACAGAGAAAACAAATTATAATCCATTGTTTAAGAAGAAGTGAGACCTTTGGGTGTTTTATGAGAAAGCCTTTTCTGTGTGTCCTCATGCAATCATTCTGGGGGGGGCAAAGGATTCTGGGATTGGTCCTCAGCGTTAAACTAAACATGTTATCTCAAGGACAAAAAAAGTGCTTTAAAAATCTCTGGATTAAAAAAAAAAAACCTATTTCAAATTCTACCACAGTCGCAATCTTTGACTCACACAGTAGCACTGAGTAAAATTAATTATATGGCTCTGAGCTGGGTTTGTGATAGGATAATGTACAAACAGGCACTATCAGAGGTTGTGGGGAACCTCTCTGATTTTGGGAAAATGCAAAGACTAACAGTGACCAGCATAGAAGTATGGAAAACTATGCTATATTGCCAGAAGTATTGGGATGCCGGCCTTTACACACACGTAAACTTTAATGACATCCCTTTCTCTGTGAGGTCAGGCTCTGATGTTGGATGAGAAGGTGTGGCTTGCAGTCTCCTCTCCAATTCATCTTAAAAGTGTTCTGTTGGGTTGAGGTCAGGGCTCTGTGTAGGCCAGTCAAGTTCCTCCACACCAAACTCACTCATCCATGTCGTTATAGACCTTGCTTTGTGCACTGGTGCGCAGTCATGTTGGAACAGGAAGGGGCCATCCCCAAGCTGTTCCCACAAAGTTGGGAGCATGAGATTGTCCAAAATGGCTTTGTATGTTGAAGCATTAAGAGTTCCTTTCACTGGAACTAAGGGGCCAAGCTTCACACCAAACTTTTCACTTGGCACAATGTCCTCAGGCAAGTACTGTTCTCCTGGCAACCGTCAAACCTAGACTCGTCCATTGGATTGCCAGACAGATAAGCGCGATTCATCACTCCAGAGCACATGTTGCTACTACCCTAGAGTCCAGTGGCGGTGTGCTTTACATAGCACTTGGTGATGTAGGGCTAGGATGCAGCTGCTCGGCCATGGAAACCCATTCCACGAAGCTCTCCATGCACTGATCTTGAGCTAATCTGAGGGCCACATGAAGCTGGAAGGTCTGTAGCTATTGACTCTGCAGAAAGTTAGCACTGTCCCCGCTCTGTGATTTATGTGGCTTACCACTTCATGGCCGAGTTGCTGTTGTTCCCAGTTGCTTCCATTTTGTTATAATACCACTAACAGTTGACCGTGGAATATTTAGTAGCGAGGAAATTTCACAAACGGACTTATTGCACAGGTGGCATCCTGTCACGGCACCATGCTTGAATTCACTGAGCTCCTGGGAGTGACCCATTCTTTCACAAATGTTTATAGAAGCTCTCTGCGTGCCTAGGTGCTTGGTTTTATACACCTGTGGCCATGGAAGTGATAGGAACACGCAAATTCAAAGATTTGTCTCTATACTTTTTACAATATAGTATACATGACTTTGGACAGCTGGAGGAAACATGGTCAACATGTAGACTCCGCATACACATAAAGCCAGGCTGGGCTTCGAACCCTCAAACCTGCCTGTGTGAGGCAGCCTACATACTCCGCCATCCACAATCAGTGCTGTTGAATCGTAGTTTCTGGGTGAGGCTGTATGCAAATTAATTTCTTAGTGTACTTTAGTTTTATGGCTATGTCAGATTATATGACTGCGATGAACAGACTATGTAACAGTGTAACCCAATGAGATGAACTGAGCTGGAGTGAATAATATTATAAAGATATAAAATTACATGGTGATTTAAGCGTATAAGCTATAGGGCACATTTGAGCTTCCTGGACAAAAAATTTACTATTCCTATAGCTATAAGCATGGTCAATATGAGCTATCCTTCCTGGAAAATGTTCAGTCGTACACAAGGACACTCAACACAGACCTGGAGACCAGTACATTTGACTGGACACCGAAGCAGGAGAAAAAGGCAGATCCAGATAAAAACAAGTGTATACTATATGCATCATATATGATATGTGCATAAAGAATCGTTTTTAAGCACTGTGTTCAGGGTTATTTTACTTAGATGTTTTTATGTGAGTATATTGAATTCAAATATTGAATAACTTCAATGCGCAAATTTGGAGCATATTCCTTTGGTTAACAAAGGCTCTTTGTTGAAGAGCGTAAGAGGATAGCAGCGGAGAATAGAGCCCTTTGTTTGTCACTGTGTAGGTATGCTCTGAGGGGGAGTCCGGATTCCCAGGAGGAAACTTGCCGCTTGTTGTCCTCCCACTGGAATTGCTGGCAGCCACACTGGTCTAAATGGGTTTCTCTACAGGCGAATGTCTCTGGACCGGTTATACAGATCAGAGCGCGTCGACGTTGTAAGGTGAGCTTGTGTGGGACCTGCACAAGACAGATGTGAAGAGATATTAAATGTGACCCTGTCATTGTCACGCTCCCTCTCTCTAACCCCCCCTGTTCAAATGGCAGTGGTAGGAACAGAGAACTGTCATCGCCAAAGCAAGAGATATAATATTAGCTGTTAGGAAACGGCACAAATACAGAATGAAGAGACAATGAATATTATAAAATACAAAATGAATGTTAATAGTGGCAGTAAATATAATGAGTATTTCTGGAGCTACTTACAGTTTTATTCCTCATTGTGACACATTAATAGCTAAGTCATATTACATCTTCTACATCTCTACACCCCCCCACCCCCCGTCACACACACACACACACACACACACACACTCACTATTCTAGACTCATACTCATTTCTTCCGTCAGCAGAATGAAATTACTTCGTTTCAGTTTGAAGTTAATGCTGAAAACCAGCTTCAGCACAACAGCATCATTTGTGATCCGGTGAAAGATTTCGTTGATCAGCGTCCTCGTAACGACAGCGGCGCTAATTACACAGCAGGCACAATATGGCGCATTGTCGCTCGCTCTGAATAGCGACCAAAAATGTAGAGGAAATATCAGTGGTGCACACAAGCATTTTGATACAGTGCAGGGAATGTTTGCAAATATTTGACATGCTTGGAGAATGCTTGGGAAAGCTCCATGAACTCTGGATAAAAGTCATAAAATCATATCGCTGCATTAAAAAAAAATCTAATTATAGTTTGACATAAGACAAAAAAAAAATCCAGAAACAGGATATCTCCTTGGTCTGTCTGTACGTGAAAGTCAGTACCATGTGGAGAAAGCTCCTCGCATCGGCAGCAGTCATTTCTGGGCAGTCTGCATTTGTGGACTGAATTAGTGACATTTGACTGGAAGAGCGGTTATTCTATACTTTCCAGGACAGAAAAGTAAAGAAAGCAAGAAAGAATTACTCTCACTTGGCCAGAGCAGAGGAATATGCCACTGCTATGTGCTGCAGAAGAATTGCACAGTACATCTAGGAAGGTCCTGTGTGGGATTGTCCCAATCTTGTTAATTTTGTGAATCTTTTGTGATAATGAACCTGTTTACCGTCATATTCTCACCTTTGTTTCAGTCTCAGTTACATAATATTGTGCAGCAACTGGTTATTTATTGTCCTACTCGTGAATTTTATGATTCATTGTTATCTTGAAACAGCAGATCAGTTCTGTACAGTGGTACTTTAAAGCCCGATACACTATACTGGCTTCAGATGCAATATTATAAAACTGTATATCCCTTTAAAAAAAAATTACATAAAATAACAGTGGCTTCCAGTGGTAGTCCTTGTTCTTGGTGTTAGTTTACAGAATTGTTCTTTTAATTTGCAGCAGTTAGACTATGAGAAACAAAATTCCGGCTCATTTTTGGGTCTGTGAATTGTTAAATTCTAGGGGAAGTCAGTGTACCATAATAAAAGGAATCATATTTCACTCGCTCTCACGGAACAGGAGAGAAGCTGCTCCTCTTTCAAATCTCTCCAAGTTTTCCCTTCTGTTCTTACGCCGTGGATGGTTAATTATTGGCAAAATGCCCCCTCCCTCTTTCCGTCCCTCCCTCCCGGTTTATCTGCAGCTTAGAGACTAAATAAACAGTTCGGAGTAAGTGAGGGGAGCCTAGAACAGGAAGTCACTGAAGGGTTAAGAGGGCACTGGGCTCCTGTGTTTGCACAAAGGGAGCTGGTTGCGTTTCATTCAGTAGGGACAGAATTATTGTCCGAGGACCCTTTGAAGCTCATGTTTAGGACAAGATGAGCGGCTTCATAGAAGAAAGACACGGGAACAAAATTATGGGAGCTGCAGCGGAATACTTGAGGAAGAAATGACTGGGGTTTTGCATTTGCAGGTAAACGGAAGCAGCCGCATTTAGAGTCATCCCATGTAAGGGGGCAGGAAGAACAGGACCGTGTACTGTAAGTAGCAGTAGTGAGGAATTACTCTTACGTGTCCACAGATCTATAACTGGCCTCAGTTACGGTAGATGCTAGATGTCAGGGAGGATGGATTGAAAGTCTATATTCAAAACTGGCAGCTGTTATGGAACTGAAGCTTACATTGATTGCTGTGTTCTGACCAACATGTTGTTACTATGCTTTTATTATGCATATAGTAGGAATTTTACATTGCAGTGCTTCGCCTTAGTGATGATGGGTGTCTAATGTGCAGTGCTTGAATTGTATTGATTGCACGGAATTTACTTAATTCCATATCCATTGGTACATGTTTTGCAGATCACTCGTTACATTAATCTTGGATGAAGATGGAATGGAATGTTTGGCATGAAACGGGTTGTTCCAAGTTGGATGGGCTGTTAATTGTCTGTATTACTCATGATGAGTGGAATAAGAACCTGAGCAGACTTAGCTGTGGGAGAACACATTAAACACTAGCACAAGTGACAACCATACTTACTTTCACTATTATTTTATGGTTTAAAGTAGTTTCTTTTTTCTGTTTTTCTTAAAAATGATTTAAAGATCAACTGACACTTCATTCTGTGACTAGTGTTTGGTATTAACCTGCCAATGCTTTTATTTATGCAAGAAAACCAAACTGGATGGGTCATCAGCTCAGAATTACGAGAAGCTACGGGATGATTGAGTGTACTTTGGCTGATAGTTAATGTATATTCTTTACACACGTACAGCAAGGACAACATGAAAAGTACAAGTAACAGATCTACAAATTTAAGCCGAACAAATGGCTCACCAGTACAGAAATCTGTACATTTCACTATGGAAAACGGTCGGGGCAAAAGTTCAATTAAAGTGAGAATTACTAAGAACTGAAATTTAACTGTCAGGGTACATGATGCAGAATTACAATAGCGACATTATTTGAAATGGTTTTTAATTTGAAATTCTAATACACTCTTTAATTGCAGACCATTTTCGGTTAATATTAATGAAAAACCGGTTCAACAAACTAACCATGAAAATACTAATAATAATGATTATTAAAATGACTGAGAAGCATAGAAGGTATACAGATGCCAAGCAAAATGATTTTTAATGGACCTTTTGATACAAAAAATTATGTTATGTTTTAAGAGCTGGAGCATTTAACAGCCAGCAACGTTTTCATGTTCTACAAATGAGCAGAACTACTTCATATGGCATTCAGCTCTAAAGTTCTGCTGTTATTATTATTTAAATTCAGTTTCCTTTTGGAAGTTGTACTTGCTATAGACATTGGCAATTAATGCATTCTTTTATGTTACGGATATATTAGCTGTATTTAGGAGGCGCAATAACCGTACTAGATATGCGTACTTTTAGATGTGATAACTGCTGCAAAAGTTGATGTTGCATTACTGCTGCCACTTTGGTTTCTTGGGTACGGTTTGTCATGCTACAGTACACCTCATATTTTTACATGTAGAACGCGAATTTGCTCGTATGTCATTGGTGAATAGTGGAAAGGCACTTGTGTTCGCCTGCATTTCAGACCCTACATGTGTAAGTTTTGACGCAACCGAATGTGCCGGTCCGCGGGGCAGCACACTTGGTACTCAGCCCAATTAGCGCATGTGTTTTGTTTAGGAAGTGCAATTTTCACAAGATCTGCTCCGTTACCATAAAGACGTAGAAAGAGAAACTTTATCACTTCAAGAAAAGCTTGAACTTTTAATTGTTTTTGACACAGTGAACGTGATTTTTAATAGTCTGGTTAGGTTTTCAGTGGTTTTACCCTAACCATATTATTCTATAAAACCTGTTGTTTTTGATTGCATAAGTTTTACTTGAAGTGAAAGTCATAAACTTTACTGTTTTTTTTTTTTTACTCCACTCTTTTCCACAAAAAAGGAGAGCAAAATAGATGCCTTTAGTTTTTTTTATTATCCCACATTATTATGTTGTAATTAACCATGGTGTGATGATAGTAGCATGTAGGCGTTTTCACTTTTGTGTTGTTAGAAATGGTATTTTATTATGCTAAAGCACAATCATTTTCTTAATTGATTAAAAAGTCAAAGAAGCAAAAAGGGACCTGAATAGGACAGGGCTTTTTACGCTGCCAATCTGTCAGCATACTTATGGCTCCTAATATACAGTAGGGATGCGTTCACCCTGGACGACTTTGAATAGCACTGATCTTATGGCAAGACCAATTACTTAGTTTATGTGTGCCATTTTCTTTTATTATGTTTCTTCTGGTCTAAGGTGTACCAGACCCTGCTGGCTTTAATCACACCCGAAAAAGATAAGAACGAAGGAAACAATTCCATACGAGGCCGCACTGTCACGCACTTATTTTGGCAGGGACTAATACTGTCAGCAGGTCAAATGGGCAAGAAGGTCATTACCTTAGTTAATTACCGCAAAGCTCCAAATATGTAACAAGTAAGTTGATTACCTTCGGTGGAATCCCATCATGGAATTGAATAAAGCTGTTATTAAATACAGGATGTGGCGATAAAGCTTGATAAGACAGTCCATTTTAATGTAATCCTCCTTTAAGATAATTATGCATGCAGAGCAATTTTAAATTATATTGTCAGAGGGCTTTGCCTCAGAGTGAAAGTGTCAAGCAGATGTAAAATGACTTCTTATCCAGATCATTAAAGCTGGGACTGGGGAAGATGACTGAGTACAGTCAACTAATCACAAATTATAAAAAATAGACCAGATCTAACTCTGTTACTCTTTGACCATATTTTTTGTTCAGTAAAGTTGGTGAACAGTTGGCAGCTTTAATAATAAAGTTCCAAGTACTCAAGCACTGACTCTCAATGGGAGACAAGCAACTGCCTGCTCTGGACATTCCCAAATGATCAGTAAATCAGCACTGTATTTGTCTGCCATGTTATATAATATAACCAGGCAACAGTAGTTTTTTTTTCATTTGGGCTCATGGCTAATGGTGATTTGATTTGAAATCAACTTCCGTTGCCCCTTTGATCTCTCGAGATTTTCTTTCTTAAAATAACCATTACTGTACTTAAGGTCCACATTGTTTTTATCAGTGAGTAGCAAACAAGTTCTAATAACTAGCTACATAATAGAGATTAAAAAACCTACACTGTGGAAGTTTTGTAAAGGTTTAAAATTCTTTTAATTGATATTTTCTTTATTCGTAAGCCAGAATGTAAAACTGGTTGAATGTGGTTCTTTATAACAACTTTACATTAATTGGCATTTCAGGTACTTGCAGCTTTACAGATTTTGGAATAGAGACTGTGATAGACAGTAACTGAGGAAGAGTGGCAGATTTCAGCTAAAGTATCAAACCATTCTTTAGGGACTAGGAAGGCAATGTACCCTACAGTAGCAATTAAGTATGAACTAACTCAGGACCAAGTCTTTGTCTATTTTTGAATGCCAGAATGAGCCGAGGCGAAGGGTAGCGCAGAAAACATTTATTTCCATCAGCTTTTTCTGGGCAGGCCATCAGCAGCCGCTGAACTCTGCGTTACCCCTCTCCCCTGGCCGCCTCAGCAAGGTGCCCTTTAACGGGGAGCAGCTTAGAGCCCCAGCTCGCAGCCTCAGCCGATTGGACCGTCTCGCAGTCCGCCGGGAAATCACTCAATGCTGGCTTTCACTCCGGAGAGTGTCTGTGATGGGAACGGCTTAGGCCGGTGGAGTTTCCTCTTACGGACTAATGGGAAGGGGAAGAAAAGTGGAATTCACACTACTTTCTAGAGCGTATGAAATAGTATTTATCAGTATCTATCAGTACCATCTTTCCGTATCTATCAGTACCATTATAAGAATGTTGTTGTAGTTGCTTTTATTATTATTTATTACTACCATTATTTTATAATACCAGTTCTAAGGTAGCTTTGTATATTTTATTACTCTCAATGCTGTCTAATGATGAAAGTAAAATAGGATCAAGTAAAATGCAGTGTACTTACCAGCTTAGAGCATCTCCATAGTAAGCTCGTGAATGTGATGACATGGGCCTGTCTGAACATCAAGCAGAAATCAGCTGTGTATCGCTGCCTATAATACTGGTCTAATCAGCTTTCCGCTAATGCTTGGCCATTCAGATCCTTGCAGTGACTCTGGCTCGATGTCCTTTGTCCTTAATGACTTGCTTCTGTTTTTCCACAGCTGAGTCATCCATTGCACTAACATTAACTTCACAGAAACAAATTATAGTTTTACATTACATCTTAAGTGTGTACAAAGCACTAATCCCGTGCTCTTCTCTCTCCCCGTCGACGTCGCAGATGGCATGATGCCGCAGCCGGTTCATGTGGGACTGAGCCCCACTTGAAAATATTCCAGCCCTAACACTTCACCTACCCACAATGCCCTGCTTTCTCCGGGGGAAGATAAAGCTTTTGGCGGCATCTCTGGCTTTCATGGTACTTCTCACATGGCTGTATCTCATTGTGTGGAACTTAGAGAGTAAGTATCACCGGTGTGATATTCCATCTATCTTTGCGTTTCCCTACATCTTCGAATAGAGTTATGTCTTTTGCCTTTATAATGTGCAGCCTTCTGAGATATCAGCGCATGTGAGCGGAGCGGAACGTGAGCGAGGAGCGGAGCGGGCGGAATTTGGTCAGAGCGCGGAGCGGTTTTTTTTTTAAGACTGGAGCGGTCGCTCTGTCTCGCTCCTATTTCGCTCCAATACCGCTCGTACCACGAACCCGAGGCGTGCCCAAATCTACCCAGGATTCTTATGTACAGTTATCAAGACTGTTACGCAAAGGGCGCTTTTCCACCGCAGCAAGTACCGAACGTTTGGTACTTCTGGTACCTCATAAAGTACCAAAAGTTCGGTACTTCTTTTGTGTTGGTTTTCCACTGCCGTAAAAACTGGTACCGGCGCTGAATAGAGGCACAGCGTGAGGCGGGGCATTTCGTACTGGATTCTAAAAATGGCTGTAGTGTGCAGCTAGACGATGCCATGGATATTAAATCTAACATGCATGTTATGCACATGTAGGTCTTACATCGCTACTGATTTCCATTAAGATCAGACTTTCCTTCAGTTCTGTACGGACATTATGGACAGCGCAGGGGGTTAATGTTTCGCTAAAACATTTTTACTCTGGCATAAGGATAAAGCTTAGCTATCTTTGCAATTTTAATGATTATTCCTTTTATAGATTATCCAATATATGTTTTTTAAATCAGTTTAAAATTTACCTCCGCTGCTTTTTTTTAGTAGTTAAGTAGTTTTATGCGTCATTGCTCGATCTGCTAATTTGACCCTTGTGTACATGGGACTTTCCGGAAGCACGTTACTGCGGGTAAAAAAGCGGTCGAGCGCTGTTTGCAGACGCGGCATTTAAAATATAAAAATACAATCACCTCACCATGTTTGGGTTGCTAGAGAATTGTTCTATGGCTTATTAGGTATATGTTCTATGTAATTCTTGTTAGAATAAATACATTTTGGATTCAATTCATATATTTCTATTCTTTTCATTGGATTAATGTATAGCACGTAGTTCAGATTTCAATGTACAGTTGTGCTCAATTACAGTTTTTTTATAAACATAGTGAATACTGAGCTGAGTAAAAAAAAAAATCGCTAGTCAAATCGCAATCGTAATATCTGTCAGATAAATCGCAATTCGATTCTTTCTTAAAATCGTTCAGCCCTAATTCATGAACACATCTCTACGTTTTTAGATCGGGGGGCTGTACCCCAGTAAAGCTTTATCTCTAGCAACGCCCCTGGCGCGAGTGTGGAGCGATATGACTGGAGCAGGCGAAAATTTTAGTGGAGCGAGGAGCGGTATTTAGCAGAGCGGCTTAGTGTTAATTAGAGGGGAGGAGCGGACGGAGCCAACAACCTCGTGAGCGAGGAGCAGAAATTCTCACCGCTCCGCTCCGCTCACATGCTCTGCTGTGTATCAGGTGACGAACTCCATGTCCGATCTCATTCACAATATACAACATTTGGTATGACAGTGCAAAAGGCAAGATGGAAATTTTCAAACTAACAAACAAACAAAAAAAAAAAACACTCCGGAGAGGTGTGCCACTTGGCATTCCGAAAATCATGACATTATTCTGACATCTATTTTGAGTTGCATTTGATAAATATTCCTTTCAAAGAAATACTATTATTATTTTAAATTTGGCATGTTTTTGACATACAGGAGGCAGGACGTCCTGTTCCCTATGCACATACTGACAAATACCACATTCAACTGTTGAAACCTCTCAGGCGAAGAAATGACGTTGTTATTTCCGATTTATAAGGGTTGATTTGAAGCCTGCCCTCTGAAATGGAATTATGTGGATTTTTTCTACTTCAAAGGAAAAATGAAATATGGCCCCCTAATCTTAAGAGAATCAAACTATGCCGCATTAATCTGCCCTAAGAGGCTGTAGGTAGCTGTTCTGTAACACGTATAATATGCATGTAGATGTCGTGGGACATGCAAGACATGCGTTACAGACTAACGGGCTGTAATGGGGCTGTGAAGTGATGCTTCAGTGCTTGAGAAAGCATGAGAGAACCTGACAACTCTGACATGGCATGTCACTTAATTTGCCAGTGCGCAGCCAATGGTAGCTTAGCCGGCCATGCGGACCGGTGCCAACTACAGGAATTAGGCACTGGAGCACAGTGTGAGAAGTTTATCAGGCTGCAATTGGTATTTGCCATGCTTTGGCATGTGAAATGAGCCACAGCGGGAGGCCGCAGTGATGGGGGCCCGTGGCCACCGGTGGACACATGTTCCACTTACCCTTGTGGAAGTGTCACGCTGTCAGAAAGTGCTCTACAGATGCTCTGCTGTAAAGGGGGCTAATGGCGTGGAAACGCATGGCCAGCTGCGGCCGTCGCATGTCCTGCGACGAGGCTGAATTCGACCTAGGTTGCAAATGAAATGCGCTCATCTGCAGCCGCTCCTTTGGCACGACGCCGGGGCCGAGTGGAAGACCAGTTATCAAAGTGGTTTGTGTAATGTGTTCCGGTTTGGCTGATTTTACGTGGAGATCGGGAAGAACAGCAAGGGGGGAAATGCATGATTTATTAATGCTGTCTCAGCCTGAGCAAACAATGTGATCCTAAACCCGAATAAGTACCAGTTGGATCCAATTACATAAATCGTTTCTTTTCCCTTCATTTAGATGCTGTTCTAGTTGAACTGCATGTGATGTGACACCTACTACATTTCTTGTTTACATTTTATTTGTTAAGGAGGCCTAAAATATGTATTGGGAAAGTCCAGAGTGATGTGAAGTTTATTCCAAAATTGGCAATGAATAGTTAAATAGAATAGATAAACCTGCTGAAAATGCAGGGATGGATGGTAGTGATAGTGATATAGTAGTATAGATATAGATATAGATATAGATATAGATATAGTAGTGGTAGTGGTAGTGATATAGCTTGCTGCAAGGAAAGAGTATATGACACCTTTTATCCATTTGCAGGTGGGCGGTCCTTACTGCTCTCCCCCTGTCTTGTTGACCAATCAGAGCTCGGGTACTTGGATCGTGATGTGCTCATGTCACGGATGCGTAAGGTGGAGGAGGAGAACCAGCAGCTACGGGCCCAGCTCGGCCAGTCCCAGGGTATGGCACACATGCAGGAGGGGAACTATGGAAACCAGCAGTGGGTGGCATCTGCAGACACGGGGACTGAAGACGGCGAGAACACGGCAGAAGAGCGGGTCAACGGGACTGACTGTGAGCGCCGGCCAATGGTTGAGAAGTGTGAGGTAAGGACCCCATGGCCATAGACTAGGAGGTGAGAGGTGTTATCTATGTTAATAAGAGGCTGTCTTTAGATCTTGAGTTTAGTATCTAAAATGGGGTTCTCTCTATATACAATTTCAAATGAAGTAGATAAGCAAAAATGCATTTGTGTGAATTAAAATATAGGAAAACCTGAGATACAGGAAATTATATAGGAAAAAGTAAAAAAGCCTAGTAAATAAAAGAACAAATAAGAAAATAAAACTAGATTGTTGTATACATTATTACAACTAGTGACCAGCATGTTCTGCACAGGGAAGCCTTCCTGCACACCACTGTTGTACTGTGGTGTTATATTTGCACTTGTGGCCTTTCTGTTAACTTTAACCAGTCTGGCAATTCTCCTGTGACCTCCCTCGTTAATAGTATGTTTTTGGGCACAGACCCGCCACGGACTGGATGTTTCTTGTTCACACCATTCTCTGTAAACCGTAGACACGTGTTCGTGAATATCCCTGGAGGGTGGCTGTTTCTGAAATTCTGGAACTGCCACGATCACACCGCGTTTAAAATTGTATATAACATGCACATTAGCCCTTCTCATGCTTAGCTGCATCTCTTGACCCTGTATATCTTGCATATATGGCATTGCACCCACTTGATTTACCGTTTTGCATTGACAAACAGGTGTGCACAATAAAATGGTCGCTGGGCATATATTGTGGAAAAAAAAGTTTGTATACTTTAAAAAAGTACGGTGCTACAATTCACTGTCAACAAGTTGTTAAACTGACTCATTAATAAATGAAAGGCAGTTCCCCCCCTGAAGAGTTTCCTGGTACAGGCGGGATCCCCAAAGTGAGTTTCGGAGAATCAGATGCTTGATCGATAAGCCATTCTAGTATAAAGAGTCTTCACAAGGCTGTGAAAGCGCTTGGGGTTAAACACAGCCTGGAATGCAGCTTGTCAGACCTATTGAAGCAAGCCACAGGATAAGGATCTCCATGCATGCAGAGTCTTGGCTAAAAGAAGTTTTAACTCTCGCAATCACCTCAATGCATTCATGGACCTCGACCCAGAATTCTCTGGGGTGCGACCAGAGTACACGGATGAGATTACCCAACGCCTTCAGCAATCTGCCGTGTACTTTACACCCAAGCTGTACAGCCTCGATAAGAGTCAAGTATATAAATAATTCAAGATTTTTAACTGTATATTTATTGTATGAATATTGCCGCTCATTTTCCCCTGGTTCTTACAATTCACAGTCTTCCTTACAGTAATGCTTGCATTTTCACAATGGTTTTGCATTTTATGATTATATATATACACTGCCATAACATTTAAAACCACTGACAAATGGAGTGGATAACATTGCTTATCTCATTACGATGGCACCTGTCAAGGGGGGCGTTGTATATTAGGGAAATTGTGTTTGGAACAGGAAAAATAGGCATTGAAGAGGGCTAAATTGTGATGGCTAGATGACATGGTCAGAGCATCTCCAAAATGGCAGGTCTTGTGGGATATTCCCAGTATACAGTGGACAGTACCTACCAAAAGTGGTCCAAGGAAGGCCAACTGTTATGACCTGGAGATGGGGTCACGAGCGCCCAAAGCTCACTGATGCGCAATTGAGAGTGAAGGCTAGCCTGTCTGGTCTGATCCCACAGCTACTGTAGTACAAGTTTCTGAAAAGTAAATGCGGATTATGATAGGAAGCTGTCAAAAGACAGTACATCGCTTCTGGACCATGGATCAAAGAAAGAAGGTGGTCTTGTCTGATTAGTAACGTTTACTGTTACATTATGTGGACGGCCGGGTGGATGGCCATCCTATCCTTAGAGGCCCCACCTCACAACTTACAGAACTTAAAGCATCTGCTGCTAATGTCTTGGTGCCACAGGACAACTTCAGAGGTCTTGCCTTGACAGGTCAGAGCTGTTTTGGTGGCATGAGGGGGACCTACGCAATATTAGACAGGTGGTCTTAATGTATAGACTGATCGGTAAGTCAGTGTGTGTGTATATTTATATATAGTGTGTATGTGTGTGGGGGGGGAGGTGGCATTGGGGGGAGGGCCTAGTGATCGCAGGATGGGGAAGAAAAAATCAGGTGATGTGTGAAACACACGCAATTCTTGCCTCTGGAGAGACCACACTCGCAGACCTTGTTGTGCAATTTCTAGATCAGATGCCAGTCTTTTTTTTCCTTGTGCCGAAGCTTAAGTAGCTGCCCTTCAAGTACATTTTCTCTCTGCTGGCGTCCCAAATCCCAAACTTAAATAAAGTCCCTCTTCTGTTCTCTCACCCTCCCTTGTCAAGTGGATCAACTCGTCGTCCCAACTGGTGTCAAAGATCTGAGACATCGTTCTGTATGTGATCTCTAATCGCAGGATCATGGGGTGTGAAGGGAGAATCTACATCCAACCTGATGAAAGAGCACAAGCGTGCTATGATCCTTCATCACTTTTGAACATGTGGTAACGGCACCTGTTGTCTGAGCTGCTTTTTCCAGTCGTGTGTCCAGCAATGAGTGATTATTGAAAATCTGTCCAACAGCAAAATATTTTGATATAAGCCATAAATACCTGGACTTGAAATCATCTTTATTTCCGAGTTGGAGATGTCCACATTTTATTGACAAGTGGCTGAATACTATCAGGGGAGGTCCTCGGTCACGGAGAACAAAATAAATTATTTTCTCTAACTTGGCAGAGTGTACGATCAAAGGAACATTGCTCTGAGTTAAAGATGAAGTTATACTGTCAATATATTACCTCTGTACTTGCTATGTCATTCAGAGGGTCTTTGTAAAACTTTCATCACTATTAGCACAAAGATTTATTTCAAGGCCCACCCATCCATCAATCCATCCATCCATCCATCCACCCAGTTTCCATACCCTTTTATCCGGAGCCTATCCTGTAAGCTACGAACATAACAACCCAGGATGGGCTGCCAACTCTGTTATTAATTAAGTTCGATTCAGTTTTTTTTTTATATAGCACCTTAAGCCCTAAGGTGCTTTACATAGGTGTGCTATAATGCAATACTACATCATTTATAAAGAATATTACAAAAAACACGGAAAAGATGAGACAAAGAAAGAGAAATCCGGAAAGAAACCCCCCTCTTTTTCTAACTTCACTGATACTCAGCTGCAGTGCTATGTACGGACAGAACGGTGAGATATTTAGCAGTGCATAAATATATTTAGATGAAGTCCAATGCCTGCTTTTCCTCTTCAGAGTGTTGATGGTATTGCTACGATTGGGCATCTTTTATCTTAATAGCTCTCAAAAGGTCCGGTGGAAAAAAATCAATAGGCGATTACTGTCCCCTATTTGAGGCCCGCCTGTTATGTGA
This sequence comes from Petrocephalus sullivani, assembly GCA_026780845.1. NCBI lineage: Eukaryota > Metazoa > Chordata > Actinopteri > Osteoglossiformes > Mormyridae > Petrocephalus > Petrocephalus sullivani. The sequence continues at coordinate 18,863,486 of JAODKM010000020.1, forward strand.
TTGTGTTCAGTGTAGAAGTACTGGACGAATTCAGCTTTAACGATAGCCAAGTTTAAGAGGTGTACAAACGAAAGAACAGTTGACACATTTTTGTATCACTTTAAGTTTATTTTGTCTAGAAAAGTATTGACATTCCCAGCCTCGGTGCCCTCTGGGACTCCTGTGAAACAAAGATGGCTGCAGCTACTTCTGTTCTTGTTTGTGAAGAGATTTAATCTCCTTCCTTCCCATAGGAGTTAAATCTTAAGTGTTACTTAGCATGTTCTGTTACCCACACTTGTTGGGCTGTTTAATCTTGGTAGGATGGCCGAGTTTTTCCACAATAATCTCATTTGGTGTTTGTCTTCCTGGAAGATACCTAATGATCTTTTTTCACCATTGTGGTATATATGCTACCCCAGGCTATCTGTAGAGTTCCTGGGTTTGCACGAATGTAGGTCTGCGCTATTTGCAATAAAACATATGTAAAATAATGTCTCATTATTACTACGCATAATTATAATATCACAATTGTAGCTTCCTAATCCTCTAAACTACCTTTGAGCAGTTTCTTTCATTATGACCTTTTTGATCAGAGCTACAGTTTCTATTATCTTCGCTATATAAAGAAAACAGCACCCCTTAAAAAGGATGTTTTTCAGACTATAATGCCGAAATGGCAGGAGATATTGTTTTGTACGGATCCTCTTTAAAGGCGCTCCGTTTTATGAGTTTGGAGGCAAAGTTTTCACAGTTCTCTCTCCCTTCGCAGGTAATCCACGTCGCGTGTGTGTGTGCTGGCCACAATGCCAGCCGAGATGTGGTCACCCTGGTCAAATCCATACTGTTCCACAGGTGAGGGTTCATGGCTTTGTTGTGAGTCAGTAATTGACTTCAGTGCAGTTTAATGACTACGTTCTGGGATCCCTTCAAAGTGTTGCATCCTGAGGCAGGAACACAAGGGCACAAGAGAACACAAGAGTCTCCTTCTTTGCGTTCCTCTTTTCAGGAGGAACCCGCTCCACTTTCACTTCATCACGGACGCCGTCGCCCACCAGATCCTCAGCTCCCTCTTTGCATCCTGGATGGTGCCGTCCGTGCTGGTCAGCTTCTACGACGCAGATGACCTGAAGGTAATTAGGTCTTTCCCAATTACCATTCTATTTTAAAACACTCTGGGACCTTCAAGACATCCTTGATAAAATCAGTTTCAATATAGCTTTTACACTTTGTACATTTTTGCTTTCCCGAATGTTCTTTTCCACACAGCCACTGTTAACTCTTTAATAACTTCTGATAGCAAACTTTCTCTCTGTGCAGTCAGAGGTGGCCTGGATCCCCAACAAGCACTACTCAGGGATATACGGTTTGATGAAGCTCACCCTGACCAAAGCACTTCCTACCGACCTCACCAAAGTCATCGTCCTGGACACGGACATCACCTTCGCCACTGATATCGCCGAGCTTTGGGCCGTCTTCAGGAAGTTTACAGGTTCAGTATGAGTGCTGCACTTGGGAGGCAGGACCTAGCGAGGAGTCTGAAACCAGTACCCATCCGCACTATGCCAGGCTGTCAAGTGAAGCACAGATGATACATTCCATAGTGTCTCAGTATCCAGACCTCACTTGAACTTTCAAAGTATGTACGAACAAAATGGAATTAAACAAGCCATCCCTAAAAATCATAACCCTTTTTTTATGATGCCACCTTTGCATTCTGTTTGGGCCTTCACTGTCACAACAAGCCTAAAATAATGTCTTTGTAATTTCATCGCATTACCACTGTATAGCCTACTGCTTGTTACAAAATATCTTGACTGAGGTCTATGTATAGAACTGGGGTCTATGTATAGGGCTAGTCATTCTGAAAATATTCTGTTTGCAGATAAGCAGGTAATTGGGCTGGTGGAGAATCAGAGTGACTGGTACCTGGGAAACCTCTGGAAGAATCATAAGCCTTGGCCTGCCCTTGGACGTGGATTCAACACAGGTCAGTATTAAATCTTGTGAAAACCCCCCCCCATGAGGGGGGGTAGGCTATTGTGGTTGTGCTCAGTGTATAAAACAGGCAGCCAGTCATCGAAAGAAAGAGTGTGATATGGGTCCCAATGTGGTCTATGGGGTCATCACAGGGGTCATTCTGCTGCTGCTGGAGAGGCTGCGCGGGATCGGCTGGGAGCAGATGTGGCGGCTGACCGCGGAGAGGGAGCTTATGAGCATGCTCTCCACGTCGCTGGCCGACCAGGTCAGTCACAGCGCTGCTCCACATGGGTCAATGTTCAGCACATCAAGCGATTCCAATAATGAGCTATTTAGCTAACAACACTGTTTCGCCCATCTGTTCATGTCACGTGTGCAAATTAAGCTTAACTAATGATTAGTCTTGTATTAAGACCTAGGATTCTTTTACATTGATGCCACGCTTATGAAGGATTCAAAATGTAAGTCTGGGATTGTGGGACCAGGCGTAAAATTTCCTGTTATTAAATCTGAAGAAGACTGAAATGAAATAGTTTTTCAATTGCAGTTTTGAAACTGAAATGAAATCAAATTGTATATGTTTGTTAAAAATATTTTGCCAGCACTGAAAGTAAGATGTCAGAAATGTATATGGCAGGCCATCCAACAATGATAAGGATACCTTTAGTCCAAATCTCCTTAGCCAATCAGCTTTAAATTCCTCATAGGATTAGGAGAGAAAAAACCCAGCTCTGTTTAAAGTTGACTCAGTTAGACAAGCCACTTTTCTGTACATGAACATGAAAGAAGCATGGCACCTGAACTATAAATATAAGATTATTTGTAAAATATTCATGTCCTATATTACTTACTTATGAAGTAATGTTGAATGTTGGTTTTAAGATGAGTAGGCTTGGAAATAGTCCTGTTTTTTTCTATTCACTTGCTTCTCGTTCATTTGATTAGCTGACACATAATTCGGAATACAACATAGTTATTTACCCAGCTACCTGCATTAATGGTATAAAACAACATTTTTTGATTTAAAGTGAAATAGATTTGGTTAGTCAGGAGGCTGAAATGATAAAATGTTTATGACTACAGAACAAATTCAACAATATTTAACCAAAAATTCAATAATCCAGGTCTAATCTTAATTGTTTGTGCTGTCCTATGAAATATCTGAACATCCAGAACTGTAGTATATTATAAGAGGGTCTGTTGTGCATTGGGTTAAGAGCCTATATTGAATTATATTCTATGTATTTCTGCGCATTCTAGAATATCATGTTGGATGCTTGTATTAAATTTTTCTTATAATTATTTTCAATGTTACAAAATGATTTATTTTCAATTTAAGATTGAAATTGAAAAACGAAACATCTGGGTAGCAATTGGTATTTATAGAACTGTATTAGTGACAGGTTAGCTTACTGGTTCATGTTGTTCCACAGAAGGACCCAATATTGTAAACTTGAGTAGGCCTCTATACCTGTAATTAATCCTGTAAATATATTTCCTACAGTAATATGAATTCTCTGGCTGTTGCGTGCAGGACATATTTAATGCCTTTATCAAGCAAAACCCGGTCCTGGTACACCAGCTGCCCTGTTTCTGGAATGTTCAGCTCTCTGACCACACGCGTTCAGAGCAGTGCTACACCGAGGTGTCTGACCTGAAGGTAGGTGCTGGTGTACTTAGATTTAGTACCGATGTAGAGGTCTCAGCTGAGTATTTAAAATACTGGGCACACAGTCAAAAAGTACAGAGTTTTACTTATATTGCATACTTAAACAACGTACTTCACATTTTAGGAAGCTAATAATGTATGCTATTACAAAAGGCAAATCAATCCTATAGGTTACCTCTCACGCTCACGGAAGTAATTTTACAGTAAATCTATATTATTCCATTATAAACCTAAAAAATAGCCGTGTTTGTGTAGTTTGCAACCCCTACTGACTACTGAATACTACACAGTAATAAAATTCTTACATACATGTAAAGGAGTGTACATGTGTGTGCAGACTTACCACGACCTGAAAATCTCACTCCATCCAACTGACCAAAGTTGGCAACCCAGCCCCACACCTCCATTTTTATGGGTTCAAATCCCATCTTCTTCCATGTGCATTGGAGTTTACGTTATCCTCATGATGTTTGTTTCCTCTCGCAATCCAAAGACGCGTAGTTAGGCTAACTGGTGTCTCAGAACAGCACACAGAGTATGGGTGTGTGTGTGATTGTATATGTGCCCTGAAATGGACTGGCATTCCACCGAGGGTGTCCCCTTGCCTTGTGCCCTGGAGGACCAGTTCTAATGTGTCAGGCCTCCATTAATGCCTAGTGTCAGTGGACACACAGTGTGTACGGTTAAAGCTCCCAGAATTTTAGATGACTCCCCTCTGGGCACCAGGTGATCCACTGGAACTCGCCCAAGAAGCTGCGTGTGAAGAACAAGCACGTGGAGTTCTTCCGGAACCTGTACCTGACCTTCCTGGAGTACGACGGAAACCTGCTGCGCAGGGAACTCTTCGGCTGCCCCAGCCAGCCCAGCCCCGAGAGCGTCCAGGTGAGCGCCCCTGCCTCCCAGTCAGTCACCTGTTTGGACCTGTAGGTACCTGGGCCCTCCAAGAGCAGGGGAAGCTGATTAAATCCCCACACCTTGTACCCTTCAGCGGAATGAAAATATTATATCACTTTGTACGTTTGTGTGACGGACGCGTCGTCCAAAGTGACTCGCATTCTGAAATTTCACCTGCTTATATGCCTGGATATTTTGAAAGAAGGATTACAGGTAGAATATGTTTTGCAATGACACAATCGCAGAGGCGGTCCTTGCACTTGATATGACAGTCTAAGCAGTCCATCTTCCTGTTAGACATATATAAGACATTTTGGACCTTTTATTTTCATTTAAATTGATTGATGGGTAGGTATGAAATTTCTGCCAAAATTAGATTTATACAACCTGATTTAGATATGAAATGAACACGGATGGCCACTTGTGAGCCCAGTTACAGGCGGCTCTGGAGGAACTGGACGAGGACGACCAGTGTTACGATTTCCGGCGGGAGCGGATCACGGTGCACAGGATGCACCTGTACTTCCTGCAGTACGACTACAGCCCCACCGAGGACGGCTCAGACGTCACCCTCGTCGCCCAGCTCTCCATGGACAGGTCAGAGCCATCCTGTCAAAATCACTCTCTGCTCTAGAAAAGTAAGGCTCAAGTTTATTGGCTGAATGGCAAAAAAATAGCTAATTTTCCACTTAATTACAAGGGTTCATTTTTTTCTTATTTAGGATTATTACCAGATAAATATCAGAGCAAACTGTAATCAGACAATGTGGCAGTACAAAGTCATTGGAGATATTGCATTGATATCACACTAGAATTATATTCAAAGAAATGAAAAGCAGCATTATTATTTAATTAGAAATTGGATTTAATACTATGAAAATGCTTCTGCTTCTACTACTTTTTTTCTACATTGGATTTTAGTCTAGATTTATATGAAAATGAATACTATATAATTATCACTGTTTTAAACCAGTCTATGATTAGATTGTCCCAGATTCTTTGCTTTTAAGTATCCTGCTGTTTTATATAAATTTGTCTTTTCTATACAGTATATTACTGTTAATTGCATTCTAATTGCTGTGTTGAACTTTGCTTGTCTAATGGGATTAGTGCTTGTAATTATTTTTAAATAATACATCAGCACATTCATCAACTACAATTACTGAAATATGGGAATAGAATGAAATGTACTTATTATAACCTTATCTTTTGTCAGCATTAAGGTTAATTGCTTGATGCTGAGCAGTTTCCTGATTGCTGAGGGCATGGTTCATTAAGGCATTAGCCTTGGCAGGAAGTCATCTGATTTTCCTATTTAGCACGTCCACACATGCACCTGGACATTCACTGGCAGCTCAGCTTAGCTGCACTCATGCCTAATTGACACATTAACAGCCTGTATGTTTGCAGTGTGCTATTTGCCTCACTAGTACGTTGCTTTTGGGAAAAATCTCCTAAATACAAATAAATGTAAATATTTCCGATATAAAATAAGTCGAGTAAGAAGTTTGGCATGAAACATAAAGTATTCATATTTTAAATACCAAATGAAAAAATATTAAAAAATTTAAACGTGTAGATGGATCTTAACATTACCCATCACAGTTCCCATTACAAATCCGAGGCATGTCAAAGTGAACAGGCCATTAGCGTTCAGATGCATTAGCTTTGTTTTGTTAATAATAGGAAAGATTTATGAATAAAGTATTGGTTCACTTTGCCCGTCCCTGCATGCCAGAGCCACTTCACAAGTTAGATGAGTGTGTTTCCAAGAAAGGGGAGTTCTCAGGGAGAAGGAGATGATGGAACCTCAGGCAGCAGTGATAACCAACTCCTATGTTCTAGAGCAGGGGTCTCAAACGCCAGTCCTGGAGGGCCGGAGTCCTGCACACTTTTTGGGTTTACCCTCATATAACACACCTGAATCAATTCACTGTGCTAATTACCACACAGCACTTGAGTGCAATCATTTGTGATGGAACAAGGAAAGAATTAAGCTACACGGGACTCCGGCCCCCCAGGACTGGAGTTTGAGACCCCTGGTCTAGAATCTCCCAGGTCTGGCCAATATAGACAAACACTGATCCACACAACGATCTTTATACCCAGGCTACAGATGCTGGAGGCCATCTGTAAGCACTGGGAGGGCCCCATCAGCCTGGCCCTGTACATGTCCGACGCC
>JAODKM010000020.1:18883094-18925739 GCA_026780845.1 Petrocephalus sullivani
AAGGCAGTTCTGAAGGCGAAAGGGGGTCAAACACCGTATTAGTATGGTGTTCCTAATAATCCTTTAGGTGAGTGTAGATGTCTATGGTGGAACTTAACTATTGATGTGTGGCCAGAGGTCCTGCTGTGGGAGGCGGAGGGTTAAATCTCTGGGGTTTTATCCACCATTAAGTATAATTGTGGTTTGCCCTGGAACAGACGTGTCACACACATGGAAAGTTAATTATTTACTGATCCACTGGGGGCAAAACAGAAATGCAATGGACTTTCTGAATAGAAAAAGAAACTGGCATCTTTTTTCAATAGTATAAATATTTGAAAAACATTTGAAGGTGGAATATTTAAAAAATACATGAATACATACATATTTAAATAACAAATGTCTGTACCTAACTTAAAGGATTTATCTATTTGTTTACCCCAAGAAAAAAAGATTTATCTATTTTTACTCCAAGAAAAGTGTTAAGGCTCGTAAAAAGTCACTAACAAGTAAAAAAAAAAAACATTAAATGACAGCTACATGACACCAGCATAAGCCACCAACATAAATGCTGACATGGGGAAAGACAAGTTATGTTGGCTGTCATGAAGGGCATATTTTGGTGTCATGTATTTGTCATAGAGCACCTTTAAGTAAAGTGTTACCCATTTTTCCAATAAATAAACAGTGATTAGCTTGATTTGTACGAGATTATACGGTTGGTAGTTTTATTGTAAAACAAATAAAGGCAGTGGAGGCTAGCCACAACTGGCCCACCATGTAACACAATAGATGTTCCACCTGGCTCAATTAGGTGCTTTAGAATGAATGTGCCGTCCTTCAGGAGAAGCATGTATCAGGAGGTCATACACATATAGGATGCTAAGTGATACCATGGTGAGCAGTCTCTCCATCATAATTTCAAAATTGGATGGGGCATTGCACAACCCGAATGGTATGACTGTGAAATACCACTGTCCTTGCCCCTGGGGAAAACACTGTCTTCTCTATATCCCTGGTAATAAGCACCCCCTTCCAGTAGCCACTGGAAGTTCAGGGAGGAAACAGCAGGAGCCCACAAGGGAATCAAGGGCACCATCAGTACATGACATTGGATAATCGGTTCAAGCAATGGCATTCAGGTGGTTATGGTTGACCTAGAAAACAGCAAGACAGATAGTGCTACCCACCGGCTGAAGGACAGTTCAGTGACGCCTACCTTGGCTATCTCATGCTGCTTCCTCTTCACCACCTCCCTCAGCAAGTGACAACAAGCAGGGCTGAAGGATGACGGGTGTATGGATATCTACCAATCAGAACTAGCCTTCAAAAGGGATGATCCTTAATTGTAGATGGTGAAGCCACCTACCTAACGTGTACCACCTCCCTTTGACAGAGCACAGCTTTATGAATGCTGCTGCCCACTCTTCTGACAAGGCACAGTTGGTACCCAGCAAGAGCCTACTCTTGAGAGCAGGATCTTTTGATAGTATATGGGAGGAAGGAACTGTGTTGGGTGACGGTTACCTCTCTGTAATCCCCTGCTGGATCTAAGGCCCTGAGTAGGGCTGTGGCCTCTGATCTGGCAGAGGCAGTACACAGTGGGCTTTGTTGCCGTGGTGACGCATTGCACCGGCTCCTCAGCTTCATCCTTCCCTCCAGCTTCCAATGCCCGGTGGCACAGGACCAGGTTCAGCCACTCTGCCGTTGCCTACTGTAGAATGCTAGGTGTGGTGCTGCAGCGCTGCTGCTGCTCTCCCCCTGGTGTAAATGGTGTCGCCAGCACCCCCAGCATCTCTCCCGTCTCTTAGCGTTGACTGGTGAGGAGCTAGTGCAGGTGCCCCGGGTCCTGGACCTAAGCATCACTTGAGCCTCAGCCCGATGAACTGGTGGTGGTCTCGTCGAAATCACCGAAATCAAAGTAATAAAAGCTGCCTCTATCCCATTCTCAGACAGGCGAGACCCTTCATTTTTGTCGAGTGTTTTTAGTTGAAAATTCACAATATGATTATTTGCATTAAATGTGCTCTGAATCTCTGTTTAAACTCCTGGTTCCGTGGAGAAGAAAATACACCTAAGCTTCCTCCTTTTCTGTGGGCCTGACTATCTCGCTTCATACGCCAGTCTTTCCTTGTTCAGTCTGAGTATAATGGAAGAGTGTGGAGTGTGAAAATTATCCATGAAAAAGTCCATGAAATTATTTGCTTTGGATGGGTGTCAGAATTGATCACTATGGGCACATACACTAAATACTGTCCAAAACTGTCCTGTCCGGACTTCATAATGATTTTTTTGCTGAGGTGCTCGGACATATGTGTATATGATGATTTTTTTCCCTTGATATTCTGTGCATGATGTACTGGATACCGCACTGCACAAATACTTATGTTTACCATTCAGCCACCACCATTTTAGCTCCAAATTTGGCTCTGGTTGCATTTCAGCTTGCTCATGAATTTTTAAAGAGTTATGCATGCCCAGATATGTGCCTTACAACAACAAACGCAACATGGCCTCCTACATGCTGGCTCAGTCTTCCGGAGTTTTCATTCCCACTTTAGATAATAGAGATGAATGGAACAATAAGTGGGAGTGCACTGAATAAAATGAACCATTCAGTGGCAACATGCTGAAGAGGCAGAGAGAAACAAATGGGCCTGTGAGCACAACAGACTTCTGCTCATCGCTGACCTTGTCCCGGAGGTCTCAAATCTCCATCTGAGGCTATGAAAATCAAAATGAAGCTTCGGGCACAAAATAGTAACTTGACGACTAAGTAAACAAAGAATTATCAGTCATTCAGTGCATTGTTATGCTAAAATTTCCTGGACGAGCAGTCGCACAATGGAATAATGTATGCCTTGTCGCAAAACTTCAATTCTTGTGTAAAAAGAAAAAAGTTGTTTTAGCAACCAAAATAGCAGCAACTCCAATGTGTTGTGAGTCATCATTGTCGCATTACACCTGCATGAAGACAGGCGAAAGACGACATGGTTTAAGACAATGGGAGCTTGCAATAGGAGTCATGAAGTGCCAATCAGTACCACTAAGTGGCAGATGATAGCTTTGTTAGGTCAAGATTATGTTATTTGGAGCCGGTGGCTAGGAATAAGTCAGGCAGAGGTACCCCAACATACCTGAAGTAAACCAAAAAGACAGGCTTTATGAAGCAAAACCACAAACCACTTTGCTCTCAATCCAAGGTGCCTCTAGTGAGCGCAGCTAAATGGAAACCCTAAATGGAAAGCAAAAGCAAGAATAAAATAATGGAAAAGCACGCAAATATCACGTGTCTTGATGGTTTTAGTTGTCGCAATATAGGAATCCAAAATTTCAGATGTTGCCGTCTTCAGAGTTGAAATCTGATGGAATAAATTGAAATGGCTTAGCGCCTGCATAATGACCTTTTTGTGTTTCCAGCCCCACACTCGCAAACCAATGTTAGATTGGGGGAGATCACAATCTCATTCACTTCCACCAGTGCACTAAATGCACAAGCAATCACCTCGGTTTCCCTCCAAAAAAAAAAAAAAACGAGCCTGGAGTTTCGGGGTATGAAGGCCTTGTTATTTGAAAAAAGAAACTGTTTATAAAGCTGTGGCAGCAGACACTTGAGAACATGTAAGTCTTTTTCTTTTATTTTACAGTGCAATGAAAGAAGTTTTAGCCACAGGAAGTTCACACTTGTTCTGCTGTACTGTATGCAGTTTTACTGGAAGGCTCAGCAGCATAAGTTCCTTTCAGAAGTTGGGTTTTATTTTATTTTATGGTTCAAGTGACGGTGAATGACGGCGCAGGATATGTTTCCTATATTCTGTATTTTACAGTATTTTATTTTTTTTTATATTCTGTATTTTTACAATATTATGAACCCAGACAAAAAAACTGCACCTCTGCTTGCTTTTTAAGTTTGTTCCATGAATTTGACAGAAAATTGCAAGTTGTTTTTTTGTACACTCATTTAGCTGTGGCCTATCAAGGTCCCCCCAATACTGCCTAAAACCTGCCTTTCTTAGGTGTATTATTTAAAAAATGTAGTCCCTATAAGGATAGAATGCCTGGTCAGGCTACTCACTGGAATCGCCAAGTTCATTAAATTACTTTAGAAACCATCAACAGGTGGCAGACAGGTCCATGAGTTTTGGAAACCAAGGAAATTATGCTGATACGAACGGCTTGTTCGCATAGCTTTTTATATTAACATGTTTAATAATCCCCTCCATGAATTGCCACCTTATCGTGGTGGATGGGTTTGTGTGCCTCCATGATCCTAGGTGCTATGTTGTCCGGGGCAGCTATCCCTGGTAGGCTCTCCCAAGGTCCTAGGTGAACAGCCAGATTAAGTGTGGTTCATTTTGACCCCTATGAGAAAAAGTAACAAGGACAGTGTTACCCTGCCCAGATTGGGGAGACCAGGGTCTCGCCCTGGAGCCAGGCCTGGGGTGAGAACCTGAGGGCGAGCACCTGGTGGCCGGGCCTCTACCCACGGGGCCCGGTCAGGCATCGCCTGAACAACTGACGTGGGTCTGTCCTCTTTTGGGCCCACCACCTGCAGGGGGAGCCGTGGGGGTCGGGTGCAATGTGGATTGGGTGACACTGGAATGTGGTCATCAGTTATTGAAACTGGCTCTAGGTACATGGAACATGACCTCTCTGGTGGGAAAGGTGCCTGAGCCTGAGCTGGTGTGGTAGGTAAAGAGATACCAACTAGATACAGTTGGGCTTACCTCGACGCACGGCTCAGACTCTGGAATCAAACTCCTGAAGAGGAGCTGGACTTTATTTTTGCCCATGGTGAGAGGCGTCGGGCTGGTGTAGGGTTACTCTTAGCCTCCCCGGTCAGTGCCAGTGCGTTGGAGTTTATCCCAGTGGATGAGAGGGTTGCCTCCCTTTAATTTTGTGTCGAGGGATGAGCCCTGATGATCATCTGTGTGTACACGCCAAGCTCCAGTTCAGAGTATCCATCCTTCCTGGAGTCCTTGGAGGGGGTGCTGGAAGGTGCCCCGTCTTGGGACTCCATTGTTCTTTTGGGGGACTTCAATGCTCATGTGGGTAACGACAGTGTTACCTGGAAGGGTGTGGTTGGGAGGAATGGCCTGCCCGATCATAATCCAAGCAGTGATTTGGACTTCTGTGCTAGCCACACCATGTTCAAGCATAAGGGTGTTTACAAGTGCACTTGGCACCAGGTCACCCAAGGCTGCAGCTCGATGATTGATTTTGTAATTGTATAGTCGGATCTGTTTCCATATGTTTGGACACTCGGGTGAAGAGTGGTGAGTGGTGAGCTGGATCTAATGGTGGGGGAAGATGCCTGATGGTTGCCACCTGGTATACACAAACACATATAGTGAGGGTGTGCTTGGAATGTTTGGTGGAGGCCCCATTCTGGGAGATCTTCAACTCACACCTCCGGCAGAACTTCTCTGCTCTCCCGAGAGAGTCAGTGGAAATGGGCTATATTCCAGGACTTCATTGCTGAGGCACTAAGGAGGGACCTGAGCCAGAAGGCAAAGCTCTCAATTTATCGGTCGATCTACGTTCCTACCCTCACCTATGGTCATGAACTTTAGGTAGTGACAGAAAGAATGAGATCGGGGATACAAGCGGCCAAAATGAGTTTCCTCCACAGGGTGGCTGGGCTCAGCCTTAGAGACAGGGTAAGAAGCTCAGACATCTGGGAGGGACTCAAAGTAGAGCCGCTGCTCCTCCGCATTAAAAGGAGCCAATTGAGGTGGTTCGGGCATCTGTCTCGGAAGGTCCTGGACAACTCTCTGGGGAGGTATTCCAGGCATGTCCAACAGAGAGGAGGCCCTGGGGCAGACCCAGGACACGCTCGAGAGATTATATCTCCTGGCTGGCCTGGGAACGCCTTGGTATTCTCCCGGTGGAGCTGAAGGAGGTGGCTGGTGAGAGGGAGGTCTGGGCGTCCTTGCTTAGGCTGCTGCCCCCACGACCCGACCCCAGATAAGTGGTGGAAAATGGATGGATGGATGTTTACTAATACATTATAATGCATTAATATAGAACTGGTATTAGGCTGCCGGAACTACCTGTGCGGTTACATAAAAATAATCAACACCCATGTGACATCTGTGGACCAGTAAGAAAGCAGTATTTAGGAAAGCCGTGATAAAATAGTTATTGATATTATTCTCCCCTTAAAATATTAATGACAATTACGTATAACTGAAAGTCGAATAGAAATGCTAACAAAAGGATGCATGCACATAATTTATATATCCATAATATGTATTATATATATTATATTAGTACATTGTTAAGGGGAATTTGGGGATATTTAAATGATGAATTAGTATGACAGTAAATAGATTTATCAGCAGTGACAGATTAGGATTTTTCGGTGTTGCAAGTTTTGCGATGGCCTAGTGAAACCCAACTATTTTGTCCCTCTCTGAAAGTAGTACACAATTTGGAGTACATACACAAAAAACATGTAAAATGTTTTGTGTGCCTTGGCAGAGTGCCGGAGCTTTTGTGATCTGTATCTGTGACGAACGGAAACTTGCTAGCAAGAGGGAACAACAGCAACAGGGACGTTTGGTATAGTTAATGTTTTCCTACCTGTTCCAACATATTCCTTTGTTCAGATTGCCGGTGATTGTTACTTTTGTCTCTTTGCTACTGTATCTCACTAGTAGTTGAAATTCCCAATTCTTGCTCCATGTTTGAGCTGTTAGGTTACAACTCTATGAAATGCTATCCCCACTTTTAGGAAATGACCCCCATGTTAATACTTTGTGTAAGAATGGAGAGCTTTTGATTAATCTGGCTAAAACAGGTCACTTCTTTATCCCTTTCATCTCTGCTGTGACAGGCATCAAATGGGCCCCTAACATACATTTGTTACAAATAATAATTATACCCCCATTCTGACTCGAAATATAGAAAGCTACCCTCAGATAATTATTTTCAGACATACATTATTCCCAGTTGTTACTTATGCATTAATAACTCTTCTGTGATCAAAAGCTTGCCTCGGCATCATATTATTATTTTTTTAGTAATATCAATGTATGATTTTCTATAAAAATTAGAGAATAAAAACCCAGTATTTATAGACTTCCAAACATCAGGACATTTATAAAAGCAATTTGCTCAAACTACAGCAATACCTGATTTCGATGTACTGTGTATCATGACTGAGAAAATTTAGGGTTATCTGTAACTAGTCCCCTTTTACAGGATCAACTAGGATGGCATAAGCTAACACCTAGTTGTAAAAGCATCTTTATCAGTCCTCCTTTAATATAAAAAGAAAATATAACAACATTCTGTAACGCTATGGTACTAAGAATATAGTATGATTTAATACAACAAATGAACTTTGTTGGTAACACCCACTCAGTTATATTGATTAGTGGAAATCCACCAAGCTCACCTGCCCCTGCTAGCCAGCGCACCAATGGTGTGTTTAAACGTTACCCCCCACAAAATAGCTATTTACATGTGCTGCATTTCTACAAGCACCAGTGAGACAAGAGAGATACAGCAGAACGAGAATCTAAGTGTTTTAACACAGGAAATTCTGCTAAATAATATTGACTTCTCTACTCCCAGCACGCTTTTCGCTGCCAGGAACTTACATAACTATAACGGCAGGGTCACTGCAATATTCTGAACTCCAGTTTATGTTTCATCTGCTTGAAAATAATTGCTTAACAATATTCAGTACTTTTGCGTCACTGAAAAACTTGATAAAGTCTCAGTAGATTTACAGGAAGGCTACTGCAGCCTGTGGCCCTTCAAAAGCTGCCAGGCTGTCAGAAGTCCCAGAAGTCCCTTATTGGCGCCAGGGTGGACAGGTCCTATGAGCCTGCTTTCTGTTGCCCCACGTGCCCTTGCAACATGGCAAAGCTGTAACTTTAATTAGCTGAAGGAATGCCAAGAACAAACAAAAAAAAAAAACAGACGTGGGGGAAACTCAGGATGAGATTATAGTCAGCGTTCCAAAAGCTAAGATTACCTAAGCTTTTGAATAAGTTTCCAGCATTGCTTCCGGCTGTTACAAGTGATGTAATGTATGCGGAAATGCAGAACCGCCATGTGCACCACTTCTACCAGCAGGGACCAGTCCCCATCAAAGCCCATGTGGAGCCTCAGTCAAACTTCAAGCCTCCCCCGCCCCCTTGGGAAACTTCACCACCCACTTTTACTTCAGCTCAAACAGCTCCATAGCTCCCTGAGCCGATGGCGTGGGGGTGGTGGTGGTGCAGCTTGCCGGTGGGGGCAGCACCAGAGGTTGGCTAAGTTGGTGTCCCCACAGATGTCCCCCTAGCTGGATGCCTATGTCACCTAATGAGTTTATCATCACTGCCAGGGTTACTCCAGAGTGGGCGATGTGCGCACTGCATAACAGGTAGGGTAAGGGCATTTTAGATCCCCCACCACTCATATCTCAAGTGCATTCATGTTTTGCTGCCCTTCAAAAAGCTGAGACTCTTGACTGTTCGTGCTCTGGTAATATGTGACTGGCCACAACTGTTATGGTTCTTGTCCAGTTCGGCTCATTTTGTGAGTCAAAGCTGGTCACCCTGTGAGCTCGGTGACGCGGCCATTTTTAATGAATCTCCTTTATCATTGTCTATACTGTACTTGTCCTTCTCCCCGAGGATCTTGCTCCACAGATTTTTCTGCTGAGCTGCCAAAACCGTTAAATTACGAGATGACACTCTGTGCCATGACAGTGTGCAATGTACGTATGCTAAAATTAGACACCTATGTGACTCATTTGTCCAGAAAGTTCCAGCTAAACTTTGCGTTGGCCTATAAAAAGTCTTCTTGCTGCACTTGGTATTGCAAAGTTTTGTCCATGTATCTTACTTTCTGATCTGCGGGCAGAAGCAGGTAGAAGCAGGAATTGGGTAACACAATTTATGGGATTATAACAGTTGTCAATATAAAATCAGATGTATACCAAGCTTTAAATTCATTAAGCACAAATATATAGATGTATGCTAAGCTAATGAATAATTTTGGGGTGAGAAGAGAAAGGACAGGAGGCAGGTTTCTTAGCCCGTGAAAGAGGATGAAACTTTATTATTACAAAAAAGGGAAAAACCATATCTAGTTGCCGTCAACACACCAAAAACTCTGGGCAGAAGAAAAATTAACCTTCAAAATAAAAGTACATTTGCCCTCAAAATTCTGACCAACTAAGAACCCGCTACAATTTAATATAATGTTATTTTTATCCTAGTTCATTTCACTCCGGGCCATTAATACATGGTAGATGTAAATTATCTGAAGCTTTCCAGTTTGTGCAATATTGGAACCTTTATCAAATTTCAGTATAACTGGAAGGTTGTCCCATTGGAATTCATAGAGATTTTTTTCTTTAATTGTACTTTTTGTACAGTTATATTTTATAAAGAGGGGTATTCCATAAGATTTAAGGGTGGATGTTTGCTTATGCAGATTGACCCAGACAGACAGGATTTCAAATAAAAAGCACACAGACCATTTCAGTCTTGCATCAGCTGTTTATACTGTTCCTCCCCCACGCTGTCTCTGTCTGTGTTTCTCGGCTATGATGTCTTAATGGGGCATCAAAGGCCTCTCGAGGTTTTTTCTTTCTTTCAGCAGACTCTGGGCCAAAGGTAATGCATTACCATTTGCTCAAGCATTCTTATGCTGCAGTAACTGAAACCATCAACCATAGAAACTCCTCCCTCTCCAAAGGAGCGATAAAATTAACGATTGCAGAATGGATTCATTGGAGGCCGGTGGTCAGAGGAAGACGCTGGCCTTGCCATGTCGGCCACTCCACGGTATGAGTACAGATGCTATTCTAATCGATGGGCACTTTTCTTTCTTCGTTATTGTGTGTGGATCCGCTCTAGTGCAGTATCTGGGGTTTCACCACTTCTCCAGACTTTCTCAGGAGAATCATTGCTCAGTATCATCACTGTCATTAGCTCCGTCGCCATCGTCACCTCCATAACAGGCAGAGCTATTTGTGGCCAGAGAGGAGAGAGACAGAGAGTGAGATCTTCAAACTGAGACAGAACCAGCATGGATGTCTGCTCCCATGGTTCTGTGAATCGTTGGTATGAAATGTCATTATCCTGCCTCGAGCGGACTGAGTTCTGTCCTCCTGTGATCATCACCTAATACCCATATGTAATGTGTTTGATGATCTAGAAGAGATCATCGAGATCATCACGGGGAATATAAAACAGACTTCTTTTTTGTCCGTCATTTTATGAACTATTTAACAATGTCTTGAATTATTCTGTTCCAGAAATAACGCCACACTGATATTTGAATGAGAATTAGGATACTCACGATGATGAAGGAAAGTTTACTACCCTCTACTCTTCAGGGCTCTTGAGATCTGAATGCATGGGGTTCTGAGGTCCCTCAGTTCTCTGCATCAACTAAGATGTTAACCAACCCTAAATGCCAAAGCTGAAGCACTGGTTAGTTTTGATTAACTTTATGTCAGGCAGTCTTTTTTGTATGTCAGACTGTATGAATGAATGAATGAATGAATGTAACATTTATATACACCCAAAGCAATTTACAGATCCACTGGAGAGCCAGTTCAACCACCACCACTGTGTAGCACTCACCTGGATAGCAGTGGCCATTCTGCGCCAGTATGCTCACCACACAGTAGTTAAGGTGGTGAAGGGGCAGGAGATTTCGCCAGTTAGATAGCGGGGGTGATTAGGAGGCCAGATTTGAAAGAACCACAATGGGCAATTTTAGTCAGGTCATCAGGGTACCTCCCCTATTATGTGGTGGTGGTGGCGTGAGACTTGGGTTATGGGCCAAGAGGTTGCTGGTTCAAATCCCATTGTGTTTTACCACCAGTGGGTCTCTGGGCAAGACCCTTAACTTGCTCTAGGGAGGCTGTAATTTGGTAATGTAAGTCGCTCTAGATAAGAGTGTCAGCAAAATGCTATGAATGTCTCAAAAAATACTCTTTCTAAAGATACCCAGAGATTTGTTATGACCTCAGTTTTTTGTCTCATCCAATGGATGGCACCATTTTAACAGCACAGTGTCCCCGTCACTGGGGCACTGGGATCTGCACAGAGCACAGGATGGGCTAACCTGTTGGCCCCACCAACATATAAGATGGAAGGAAAAGAAGATGACACAGTGGTCTTCTGTGTGGTACATTTTTGCTTCTTACCAGACTGTCTAACAGAATCTTAGATGGAAATTTTCATTTCTGTCCCTGTAGCAGTTTAGCATATGAAGGTGGAACTGACATTTCTGACAGGCAGACTGAATGAGTTTGTGCATCCATGAATGGAAATGTAACATTGTGCCTTTATTGAACATGATCACTTGGCCTTATGGAGAATCTGTATTCTTGGTTGTGTATTCTAGGTCAGTTGCCACCCGCAACATCAATATCACAAGCCATTTCATGTCATGTCAATCACCATTGTAGAAATTTGTCCGCAAACCAGCCTGGTGGCAAGTCCTGATCTTGTTGCAATAATGAGTCACTTGCCTTCATGCTGAGTCTTGGTTTATGGGCAGAACTAGTACATTTAGTGTGTTGCCACCTCCTGCCCTCTTTGCCCTGCCAATGTGAAAACTAATTCCTGTTACCCTACCCCCTCAATGCCCCCCAAATGTCGCCAACACAACTTATTGCCAGCGTATTGCCTAGCAACAATGACAGCACTGAATTGTATTTGGAAATATCTGTGTGTATATGCAAAATTTGATTGCCGAGGGGAAAATGCAGATCTGTATGCATAACGAGTGCATGTACAACTCATGTATATTATAAATAGCAATATCATGCATTTGTTTAAACTAGAACCAAAAGAGAAATAAAGACACAGCATAGATATCACAAAAATGTAATGAATTAATTATGACCTGAAACAACAAAACAGTGTTTAAAATGAAACTCTTCTAAGGATTAACTGATTTGTCTTCTAGACTGCTTGCTGCTATAGGACGCTCTCCTCATCCTGCCTATTAGTAGATACATTAATAAAGATGTAGTTGTAAAGCTGCCCCCTGCACAGATTCTGAGTAAGAGAAACTGCTGGAAATTGTTTTTGCCAAATATTTCACACTGCCTGTGAGTTCGTTTCATTTATCAGTACTATAATTATTAAGGATTACATGAAACCACTCTAGATTTTGAGTTAGTGTCTCTGTAATAGCTGTTTTATAATGCAGAATATAATAACATTGTTATGATTATGATATTATTGCTAGTAGTAGTCATAGTATTAGTAGTCATTTTAGTAATAGTAGTAGTAGCAGTAGTATTACTAATATTACTAATAGTAGTTCTATATATAATTATTTAATATAGCATGTGGCAATAGAGGATATTATGCTTTTAATGTCTTGAAAAGCACTATATAAATGTAACATTCATTCATTCATTACAGAGCATAAAACAGTTGACAGTGTTGGTTGAGAAAAATAAAATACTTTTGAAATCAAGAGCATTTTTGTCTCCTGGAGTTATTACCAATCAATTTTACATGTAGTGATAAAAAGTAATTAAAGTATATAACCCTTCCAGCAAGACCTTTCTAACCACAAGCATATTTTTGAGAGAAGGGTGGTGGTTGGGTTAGTCATCACACTATAATTGTACTAGCTAGCTAATTAGCAGCACCATTTAAAATACGCTAACTGGCAATTATAAAGAACTAGTTTCCCCACTCAAAGAAAAAAATCTAAATGAACAATTAATTTAATTCTTTTTAATAGGTTGCAACATTATTTCACTGGCACATGCTAAAAACTAACTGACGTATTAAAAGTTAATTATGACTTTTAGACCTGTCATGCAGATTAAACCTGAGGAAAAACTAAATCTGCAATTAAAGTGTACAAAAAAAAGATGTCCTCAGAGTCTGAAATTATTCATAGGTTTCCAAATGTCTGTAATGAGCTGCCGTAGTCACTGCAGGACGGCCAACATAATGTCAGTTTTAAACAATTTTTAATGAATAAGTCTGTTAGAAACTGCATTGGATAGCTATTCCCTCAGGCTGTGTTTGTAAATATCTTTAAATATCTTTAAATCTCTGCACAATGTATACATACGTAGTGTAGTGCACTTGACATAAAGAGGTAACTTCACTTTAACAATGATTTTATCTACCCCCCCTTCCAACCACTTATGCCACTCCTGGTCACGGGGGGGTCTGTATATTGTCCCATGCAGGATAGGGAACGAGGCAGGGGTACCTTGATTATGTCATTCTCTTAGAGGGCACACACACTCACACCGGTTTGTATTCATACTTTTGGCAATTTTAGTCTTTTGATTCCATTTACAGATACTTGTGAGGACCTGAAAATCATTGTGGGGACATTTGGTCATCACAGTATGTTAAATTCAAACCCACACATACACATGCACACTCACTCACACACACACACACACACACACACACACACAGTCCTTAGTTCAATTACCGTGTGCCATAATTTTAAAATCTAATCAATCAGTTCTGACTTTGAACAAATGGGTGTCTTGGGACGGTAATGAAGTGTTAGATGAGTCAACTGGGTAAAACCTAAAATCCATGCACTGTTTTTCCTGTAACAGTTTGTGTTGGATCAAATAATTCATAATGTCACCTACACATCTGCACTGTGACTGCCATAAATCAGTTCAGGCACTAGTCAGTACTGGCTTATATTCTGTAAGATATATAGGGGAGATGTTCCACAAGTCACGTTCCACCAGTCACCTTCCTTTGACAAGTTAAATAAATGTTATTGAAAAACTGAAAAGCCCCAACAAAAACAACCAGAAAGTGCTACCGCACCATCAAACTCTCTTGCCAGTGAAACTTTTCTTGTTTTGGCACTTTTCTTCTTTCAAAATTAGGATATTTTCTCATTTAAAACAGAAACGATACTAAAGTTTATCAGGAGTTTTGCCTTTTAGCAGAAGCCACAGAAATTTGGAATAATGAAGTATTATTGTGCCTCTGGCATTACAGTGCTTTTCAGTAGTCTAAGTATTCAGGTTCTTTTTGTTGTTTATAATAATAATTATAATTATATGATTTATCAGCTGTTTCTGTTTTGTTTCAGGTTTTCCTTTTTACTGGATTGTATGATATTGTGAGTTTTGTAAATATATATGCAAACATTATTCATTATAAGAGCATGAATTATAGGGTCCCGGACATCAATCCCTCTTTCTCCAAGCATTCAACATACACTTAAAATTCTGAGTAGGAATGAGTCGGAGAATTAAAAGTTTGCTTACAATTAACGAGCTGTTAATTGAAAATGATTAGGCTGGATCTTGCAAATAAAAAATGCTACCAGTTATCACTCCTAAAGAGTAACATTATCATGCAAGGGCGAAATAAAGAAAGATTCTGGAGAAAAAATGCTGATAATTAGTAAACATGGAAAGTAACAATAGATTAGTGCTGATTCTTGCATAAATTTATTAGGATTAAATTAATAATCCTCTGTTGTTTATGAGTCTGTTGGGGGAAATGGTACACATTGTTATTTGTTAGAAAAATCTCAAACAAAGCCTGGGGCTCTGCAGAAATGTAAATTATCACTAACCTACATATAAGTTACTTATAACCAAAGTACATTTTTTAATAATATATGGGAACAATTTTCATCGCCAAAAAAGATGAAAGACCTACCCCATTTTCTGAAAACTGTACCACAGAATTTGTATGCTTCTATAATACTCCTGCTTTTCAAACCAAATGTACAAAATGTACATTAAGTAGTTATTGAAACTAGTTGGGTGGATGGGGAGCTGATGGATAGATAAACACGTGTAGCACAGCTGGAGTGCTAGTACAAGTATTAAGTGTTCTGGTGTATGTCAGATAAGGTCTTATGGAGTTTATCTCTCTTTAAAGGTTACAGAGGGAAATTAGTCTGGTTCCTGACCTTCTGCTGTCCCGAGAGCCACAAAAAGAGGGGTGCATAACCTTACAGAAGCAGCAGAATGAATAATTCTTGGAAAATAGCTAACAATGTCCTGCATTGCAGATTGTTATATAATATTTGATGGGATGGACCTAATAATAATGCCTACAAGCATTCTACAAAAAATTTAATAAAAATATTTCTCCAGGTAAACTTCAAATGCATTCAGTGATACATATGTTTATTTACAGCATAATAATGTGTTCATACCCCAGTCTACTTCTCTTAAAGTAAAGTATCCATTCGATCTGCCACTGTAATCAGTTACAATTCCCACTCTCTGTAATCAACTGTGATCTTCGTTAGTATAGTGGTTAGTATAGCCTGTCACGTGAGAGACTGGGGTTCCCAAACGGGGAGTTGCATCTGGTTGGGGGTAGTGGCGGCCTAATGGTTAGTGAAGCGCTCTGGTGATTGAGAGCTTGCTGGTTTGCATTCCCGGCCACTGAATTAGTTGCCTGCTGCTATGCCACAT
This sequence comes from Petrocephalus sullivani, assembly GCA_026780845.1. Classification (NCBI taxonomy): domain Eukaryota; kingdom Metazoa; phylum Chordata; class Actinopteri; order Osteoglossiformes; family Mormyridae; genus Petrocephalus; species Petrocephalus sullivani. The sequence continues at coordinate 18,898,486 of JAODKM010000020.1, forward strand.
AAGTACAGGGCACATTCCATTGTTGTCTGCTGTATTGTGTTAGCAATGATAATTAATCACTTTTACAATTAATCCCAGTACAATGCAGTATAGCCAGTTAGTGCCACTTAAATTTCAGTGTCAGTCTAATAGCTATAGTCAGCTGTAGTCAGTTTAGTTCTATAAAGCATCTTGTCCAGGGGTGCCCTTCCCAAAAGCATAGTTGCTACCTACGTTACCAACTTACATAGTTAAATCCATGCAACTGAATGAGTCCAGCTATGTGACTTGCTAACAGGAGCCTTTGGGAAACACACCCCAGTACAGTTGCTCCAAATTGCTTCCTATGCATATACAGAAACTCCTACAGCACAGTGAGGAGGAAGAAAGAGGCAGACAACAATGTAGGAGAGGAACAATAATTGCTTGGTTTGGAAGAGAAAGGGGAAAAGAACTCCAGGGGTCAAAGGTCAAGTGACCACCCATCTCCGCTGAACATGTTATCTATAGTGCCGGAAAGCCCGAGTGGTCTTACCGCAGCTACCGGTTGTAAACTGGCCAGTAACTTTAGCCCAGATGCATGTCAGCCTTCATGTGAATGGAACCGGGTGGGAAGGCACCTGCACTGAGCTTGAATCTTTCCTTTGAGTCCTAATCCCCCACCAGGGACCTGAGACGCTGGGAATCTCTGCTGTGCTGTGGGAGAGAGACTCAGGTAGGATAATTAGGAGCAAGAGACAGGCCCTGACTTGACAAATCAGCTAACACAGCACAATGAGAGTGTTTGTTCTCAAGGAGACTGGACCTCCATGTTCAAGTAGGTCGAAGTGGGATCAAAGCTTGTGGAAACTGTAGCCACTGTTACAGGCACATATATCAGCTGCTTTACTGCAGGACTTGTGCTCAGCAACCCGCAGTGCAAATATTTCCCTTAAGGAGGCCTTCTTTCATGCATGCTTTTATGAGAGCATTTTAAGGGGACATTTTCAAACAATGGTACTTTTTTATGAGTTATCCATTGTTCCAAATTTACCTTCTGTCCTTTTCAGCTACAGAAATCATTAGCCCCTATTTCTGCATTCCATGAGAAAATGATAATTCTGACTTTTAACTTTTAATCAATTTAAAACAAGTAAACAAGCTTTATGTTACATTCCACATTTCCTCATGTGTGCTGCAAGTTTAAGAAAATCTCTTTAAAATGTATGGTGATTACGTTTTCAGAAAATTAGAGACAACCAAAATGGTGTATAACTGTTTTATGCTGCACAGAATTACATATACATATTCTGAAATATCTCATTTCAATTGCAGCTTTCATTTCTCAGCTACATTTGGTGGCAAGCTAATACATCATACCGTAGGTTACAGTGTAACTAAGAGCCACTCCATGGGCCATCAAACTTGCACAGATTTCTGGGACATTTACAATGGAAACTATACGCACAATGTTCTACAATGCTCCTGTGGCTGTACGCATCAAACATGCATAAGCACTTTTTTTTTTTTAAATCACTTCACATACACGTATTATTAAATTTATGCAACTTCCATATCTGGGGAGCCAGCCCCGAGCTACACTAAAATCTCAGTGGTTTAAATGTCAAGAATTCAATGAATATACAGCTTTACAATGGTGCACTCCATCATTTGAGAATTAAAAAGATAATTCTTAAGAACACAGCGAGCTTCTTTCAGAACTGCAGGATCTGAAATTCCAGTGCGCATTTTGTTTTGGTCAGCAATAACTAAAAAGCAATGCAAAGTCACAATATTTTATTTAGAAATATGTATTTTCAAATAAGTAACCATTACTAACTCTTTGAATTATTGTATTCCATTCCACTTCTTTAGACAAGTCAGAGTAGCATATTGTTTTTCAATTTTTGAGGGATAGGCACAGTAACTTGGATCAGTGCCCATATGACAAAGAAATAATATACTCGCAAGTAGCTTGTTTTTTTTCTTGCTGAAACAGCAGATTTTAGTTATATCTCCATCTGCCCCCTTACTGAAAAGAAGGAAAATACATAAATAAAAATCTAGGCTTGTTTGAGATGTTTTGGCACGTTTCTCTCCTCTGGCTTTCCTCATAGTACTTTTCAGTGAAATAACATCAGTGTCACTTCATGAGAAGTAATATGAGACAAATAAATGTAAAAAAAAAATCCATCCACCGACCTATCATGGACAGGGTCATGGGGGAGACGGAAGCCAATCCTAGGTAGCACCAGGGGTGCATCCTGGAGGAGATGACAGTCCATGGCAGGCCACATGAACGCAATTCACAAGGCAGGAAAGCGGGGTACCTGGAGGCAGCTGGTGTGACAGAGGGTAAACATGTAAACGTGAGGCTGTGCTGCTGCCCGCTATTTCACTCAATAAGACACTCGACATTCCAAGTCTCCAGTGGCTGCAATATTGAATATTGTCTGCTTTTGTGATAATGTGTGTATTCGTGGTAGGGCTACAGTGCAGTATAAAGAAGATGTATGAAGGAAAACATAAAATTAAGATGAATGAAGTAGATTCAGGAAGGATTCCATTTGTAGTCAGAGAATTATTCTAATTATGTTTTCACCTTGTATATTATCTACAGTGATCTATAGGGGCATTTCTAGTATTTACTGTACTACATGTTTCCAAACTGGCACCTTGTCCTGCTGATCCTTTTGTGTGTCTGATGGGGTTCGAGTGAGGAAACCTGCAGGTCCAGTAACCTGGAAGACTGATTGCATGAATGTCTCTTAGTAGAATAGTGCAGATGAGAGAACATTGTCTTGGATAGACTATTTTTTTATTCACTTGCCAAGCACTTAGCAAGTCAGCCTGGTTTAAAAGTCAATACATCAAGTTATTTATAACAAAAGCATGAAAGTCACAGCTGTGTCTGATGGGAGTTTTCTTGTTCTCTCCAAGATCTCATGGGGTTCATCTCACAAACCTGAAGTCATGATAAGCAGCTGAATTTATTAATCTAGATTGCATAGCTTTTTGTGCCTGAGGGCAACTTCCCTAGAATGAAGTGTAATTCAGTCTGCGATATATCCCAACTTTTATCCAGGTCTTCCTGAAATGAAGCTCTAGAGCAGCGCAACCTTGACTGAATGATAAGTCGCTGTTAATCGATTAATAATTAAGTCATTTTAAGATGCCAATAGAAAATCATTTGTCCCTGTGAAGAAGACAGCACAGAGTTAACTTTGGCAGCCAGGATTTCTAATATCTAACAAAGTATCATATGTTATAGTTGATGGAACTACCAGTATAGATTGACTCATCTTTATTTTGCATAAGCATACAACTACAGATTTTACATCAAGCATGTAACAGAAAGGCCTTACTGTGGGGCAAAGTTTCTCTCCCCAGGATTATAAGGAGAAAAAACATGCTAGGGAAGACTTTGCGTTACCTATAATAGTGGGACATTCATTCCAAACCCTCCCTATGACGAAATGCATCCAACATTCAGCTCTTTGCATTTGTCTGTTGTTACAGACCTTACGGCATTGTGGTTGAGCAAACCTGGTGGTCTGTGTCTACATCAAAGATATGAACATGGCAGGCAGTGGGGTCCTGGGAGGGTTGCTGGACTGAGAACACTCGTAACCCCAATATGACCTCTGGTATGCCTTTCCCCTAGTGGATTTTACCTGAGGCTGGCTGCCCATCTCTTAAAAAGACCATTCACAGCTTGCTTATTGGTGCCACCTGCAATGAGCTCAGCAGCTGTTTCCTCACTGAGCTCAGGAGCAGTCCATGCCATTCCAGGCAGCTAAAGCATGGCATATGATGATCAATGGTTTGCCTCTAGCCCACGAAAGCTAGCAATGGCTAAAGGACTGTCGGTTTCGGGAGAAGAGAATTATCTGTGAGAGCACAAAACCAGTCAGCTTCATGCTGCATTTCTGTTAAGTCAGCCTGGCTGGCCTCAGGAAACAGAATCTGCAGTACGACGAGGCAGATTCTCAACAAACAGCAGAGGTCCCGTCCAAAGCAAAGAATTTGGGCGTGTTCAGTCGGATCGATGTGGAAATGTCTTTTACTTATACCATAGATGAAGAAATAAAATCACCCAGTATCCTTCAGGTACATTTTGAAATGCATTCTTGTACAGCACACATGTTAAACAAATAACACTATGTTTTTGGTAGATGCTTGACGTTTCCCCAAGAGAGCCAGGGTGCTTTATTTATTTATTTTTTTGAATAACGATAAATCCTTCTCTGTGTCTTTTCTTCCGGAAGTTGCAATTGGGAGCTTGTTAAGGAAATGACCTCTGGAGGAAACAATGAAACAGGAAATATTTCTAGAGCAGGGACTAGAGTTTGTGCTGTGGTTGAAAGAGTTTATAACCAACTCATTCAGAAAGTGGTTTTTAGCCATTCTAAGTTCCAAAATGCTAATTGAATTAGCTGAGGCTTTTAACGAAAAGACAATAGGATTAGTTGAATAAAGAAAATTCATTCATCTCATTTGCAAGAGAACGTCCCCGGCAGACAAGGGCAATGCTGAACTTAACAAAAAATCAAGTACAGTAAGGTTTTGAACTTTTCCCTTTGCTTTACTGTTTAGAAACCCTAAATACTCCACACCGGCGGGAAAATAACACGTTGCAACAAGCTAAATGTCAAAGGACATCTGAAGAAGAGCCACGCAGAGCGATGATGCATACATGACTGCATGCAGGGCTGGTGTGCATAATTCCTGGGCCCTGGCCCCCTGCATGGTGATCACTGTCTCCCCTTACTATGGGGGCCGGGCCCCCAAACCCGCCCCCATCCCGGGACAGCTTCCCTGGCTGTCCCCCTGGATGCAGGGCCTGACAGCATGGCTGTCATCTATGAGTTGCACTAGTGATACCACTGCTTGAGGTAGAAGGAAATGACCAATATTTATACATTTCTCTTAATCCATTCTCCCTGATGTGCTAAGAACCTAGGCGCTTATATCCATAGCAGAGCTGGGAATAAAAAAAAAATTCTTGCAGATGTGAGTTAGACAAATCGTTCCCAAAGGGCAATAAGCATGTACACAGTAAGTGTGCGAGCGCACGGGAGTGCAGACAACCACTAACAAGAGCATCTGCTGGAACACATTAACATTAAAGTTAGGAAAATCGAAAGTGTCAGCATGCTTAGCATGCAACCGGCATTTTTCACATTAGTTTTGTCTGTGGCAAACTTGTTAAATGAAAACTTATGCTGTGGGCGAAATTGGTCACATTATTCAGTACATAGACTCTACAGCATGTCCCGAATGCACTGCACTTAGTAAAGCGCACACACACACACACACACACACACACACACCCACACACACACACATACCATGTATTCCTGTCTTTATGGGGACACTCCATTCATTCCTATGGGCATGAATGATCCCAACTACGACACCCTTAACCCCTACCCAGCCCTAACCTTAACCATAAGTAATCAAACAAAATATGAGACTTTTGGCATTTTTAGTTTTTTGATTGTAGACACAGATTTTTATAAATTTTTTATAAAATTGAGGTCCCCACAACATAATATAAATATGTCCACACATACACACACACGTACGCTAACATAGAACTAAATGTGTATTTTTTGATGAAAAGGAAATGTTGCATGGAACATTGTAATTACTGAATACAGCAAGGCAAAATTGGCTGCATTATGATCCGCTGCTGCGCTAGCTAATGTCAAATACGGGAAAAATGGAAAGTACATCCACTTGCTTTAATGGTTCATAATGACTAACATCTAGAGCAAAATAAAGCCAGGGAGGAGTGGCCAAGTCTGTTTGCTCATCTCAGAATTCAGCCGGTCAATCAGATTATATTGTGTGCAGTTCAATTATGGGACTTTTTTGGCACGTGGATGGTTGTATATCAAAGCCGATAACTTCACTGAAAAATAATTCCCATCAAAATTATTTGTAGGGTACGGCCATTTCACTTATTGCAATACTGCTGTGAGATTAAAGCACACATCCCCGTGCATATAGGAAGTTTGCTCGTTATGATTTGAGCACAGAGGCTTGCTAACGCTGCATATTGACTATAAAATGCATCATTTGATCTTACTGGGATTTTTGTTGGTCTTTCTGGAAAGTTGTCTACAGCCTAGTGGGGGTCAGCAGTGTTTGTTCAGGCCTAGAGGAGCTAGAAGTGGGAACATTTGTCCACATCTCGGGATCCTAACGCCCCTTAAAATGAGGTACAGAGCTGGATGCTCCCATTATGTGCTGACTCACGTGCCCTTTGATTGGTTCTCCTCCAGATACAGAATCAAGACAATAGTGCTACAAATATAGCATTTACATAAGATAATTTCTCATGGAATATTTACAAAAAAAGAATCAATTTGCTAGTCAGACCAGAGCAACACAGCCATGAGTACACATTTCCAAATGATCTGAAATGTAATATTATCCATATTTGGCTCTTGGCATTGACATATTTGTGGACATAATGTACCCATGATAATCACCAACTAAATGTCTGCAGCATTATGTATTCACATGGGTATGCTGTCTCTAGCCCACTGTGGATCTAAACATAGTATCCTAAAACAAAAAGAAATCGCATTGTCAGTCATTCAATATATTCAATCTATTTATAATATATGCTTTTGGAGATAATTACACTTCCTCAGAAAGCAGTCAGTAAACCTATTTTCACTGGCACACAGACACCCACACACACAAACATTTTAACCATCGTTTTGGACCATTTTAATCACTAAACTTACTTGTTTGTCTGGGAATAAGCTTTAGTGGAAGTTAACCAGTGCGTGGGTGGAGTGACTGTGTAGAACCTTTGACACCAGAATTTGCACCCAAAACTTTGTCTACACTACCATATGTTTAATAAGTAAAAAGGGTCAACTGCACAACTTCAAGGAAGGGCTTATCTGGCGAAGATTTTTCCTTCTGTTCCCCTTCAAGGAGAAGGGAGTTGGGCCTGCTTTGTTTGACTGGAGTTACTCAGTTTCAGGTACCATGCCATGTTTGCAGTTTTCTGAAAAGTACCCATGTCAAGGTCATGGTCAGTGGGGATAGATGTCATTTCTTTGCTTTCTCAGTAGATCCACTGCTTTGGCTCCCAGGAGCCTTGGGGCTTGCTGGCACACTCTGTATTTGTCCAAGTCTGCTTTTGTGTCAGCATACCTGCCAGTGAGCTCTCGATCAACCCGTCAGTCACCAGTAAGAGCTTGTGGGTTTTCATCTGTCATTCCTGTGCCCAACACTTCTGGGTGGGGACAGAGGTGTCGTGGCGGAGGGAGTTACGGGTAGCTGGCCAGGTGTCCATTATTGCTCATTTATTATTGTTATTTGCACCCATTTGTTCTGCTGACCCCTCTGTCCACTCGTCCTGCACATAGTGATCAAGTCTGATTTGCTTCACCCCAAGTTTGGTCCGGCTGCTGAGAGATTTCGTGTGTATGTTTCTTCTTCTGTATCCCTACCAAAATGACAATTTAAGTCCCCCCCCCCCCATATGCCCGTCTTCCTCTGAGAAGTGGATCTGTTTTTAAATCCGTTTTTCTCGTTTTTCTGTTTGCTGAGCTGCTGAGGTTTTTCACGGCAAACAGATTTCCTGGCAAAGGCCGCATTTTTCCGCCTCTCTGTTCCCTCTCTAAAGCTTTAGGGAGCCGTATCCGTCTCATATAAAAACATGTATGTTTCCAGCGCTTAAGTATGGAAGCTGTCATGATTTTTGACTTTGATGATAGCTGTTCTGCTGCAATAAAAATATGAATTTGATTGAACATTTCGTCAGGACCTAACCTGAAGTGACAGACACTCAGGAGCAATTTAGCGGCTTTAGCAATGGCATGTTTTCGAGGACCCTTCAAAACGCTGAAGCAGAATGGACTATATAATGCAAGTAAACAGACCCAGAATGAACTGGAATCAGTTGTGTTTTCAGTCTCAAAATATATGTATTGTTCATTATTGCATTTGTATTACTCAAAAATGCAAAACATCTCAAAACTGTTGAGCCACAGTTGATTTATTGCAGAAAGGGAAACAAAAATTGCATTTCCTCACGGCACATGTCTCCGTCTGCATAGGGTGTAATTTTACTGTTTAAAATGCTATTGATTGCTGATATGGTTTATGGATGGATGTCACTCAGAGTGCTTGGGAAGTGAGGTTTGGAATAAAGATAGCATTTATTAAGTCAGGAAAATAGAAGAGGAGGGTTTATGCCACAGAGGTGGAATATATAACCTAAACTTGATTTTAGGTGGAAAATTGCATCAGGTTTACAGAGCATGGAACTTTTTTTTGCAATTCAGTGATGTTACACTTATAATCATTACTGTCAAACTTATTATTGGGCCAACTGTTCAACTGTTTTGCATTGTATCTACTTTTTAATTACGATTTTGCAATCTGCATGAATAATTCTGTAACTTTCAATTCAAATAACACGTTAAGCTTTTATGATTCAGTTTGATTTTACATATTTTTCATAAACATTTTAACATCACATTTTTTTTTCTTTAAATGTAAATATGCAGTGATAATTCTAGGCCATCAAGAGTTATATTTATTAATGTAAATGTAATATGTATTGATTGACTCACAAAAAGTGAAATTTTTATCTCAGATGGACTTATGCTGACCAGTAACATTGTGTTAAAGAGCGTGCTGAAACTCAAATTTAGCCATCGTTCAGCAGGGTATGGGTAATCTAATGAAGTTTGCATTAATGTAGGAGGCATTCAGATCTAATTAGGATTCAAGTCACATTAATGTTAACTAATCTGTAAAATCACTGAATCATCAAGACTCCAGTGTTCTTAACAAATGATGAAGGCCAGTCTCTTCTGAATAATATTGATCACGTTTTCCATTAGCACGCTCTAAGATGGATTCATAAAAATGTAATATTTTACATTTTACAAGTGTCCAGTAACCTACTGACAGCATTTATTTTCGCTCAGTAATTGTCATACTCAGAGGCTCAGTCCAGTCCAGTACAAATATATTTTTTCAAACAGCATAAAATGGGACACAAAATGCCAACCCCCTTAAGCTAAACAGATTTGTTGGCGATTATAGGTACCTTGCCATAAAAATGTCGGTCTTTGAGAAAGCATGCAACTTAGCAAAGTTTTAGTAAGAGATTGATTACAGCAAACGCTCCGCAAACAATAAAACATTTTTATAATCACACAGTCTTTTTTCAGACCCACTGTCAGCAGCACAGGGCAATATATGTTTTCCAACTACATAGCCTAGCCACTGCCAAATAACAATTCCACATCTACTACAGTGTTTTAGGCACAGTTAATATGGTCTTACGTTTCATTAAAAAGTAATTAAGGCTTCTTAAGCTTCATTACAACCCTTAATTTACCGAAGGGATCACGATAACTAAGTGGGAAGTTGACAATTTCCTCTGTTTTTGAGTCTCATTTCCTGCAAATTGAAGCACTTATGGTCTGTAGTGCAAATTTTATTAGATAGCCTGTAATGGGTTCCAACTCATTAAGGGAGGGAAACTTTTGAGGGTTTAGGCTTATTCTCTTTTCGACAGTACAGCAGCTGCAGAAGTCGGCAAAGGGAGGGGAAGAGGACTCTCTACAGGTGTCGTGAGGTGTATTTTTTTCTGTATAAGGATTAATGGATACATGGAATGCGGATGGAGAGTACATTTTCATCTCTATGTTAGTTCCTTTTTTGGGTTTGTATTTGAATTTAACTTATAACCCCAAGAGAGTAATATGATGCTAAAGATTATTCAGTACAAATTAGATCCCTACATAGAAAGAAATCTGTCTGATGTCTATGCTGAACTCAGCTAAGGCTGACAAGAGACATTATTGCTGATGCATGATGGGTAATCGAAAATGCCAAGAAGTACCTGAAGAAGGTCAACATGTGTTTTATTGATTGAGACAAAGCCTTCAATTGTGTTATGTGTAATTGTTAGCTATGGGACATTCTGACGGAAGTGGATGTACGTCACATTGTCCTTATGAAGAATATTGAGAAATTGACTGGTTTGATAAAGGACTTAGACATGGATGCATACTATTACCATACATAATACAGCTTACTAGTCTGCCCTCTTTTTTTGTAAACAATGAGCCAAGGTAATAATCCAGCCTTGATACACTTTTGCGGAAAAGAATGGAAGGAGACCGGGAATAAGACCTCCAGATGCAACACCTGGATTCTTACATACAAAGCAAACATTTAATTTTTTTGTGTATAATTTCTGTACTTGACAAATATTGGTAATATATGTCAGAGACAATGGACGAGCATAAAAGACTGGAGAAAGAAAGAACCTTGGATATGATGATGATGACGACGTCACGCTTGTGTATAATTAAGAAGAGATATGAAGACACAGAAAAGGTTGAAGAAGAGATGGGCTGAATTTTATAGGGAAAACTGAAATGACTGCAGCTTTTGCCTCCGTGGAATAATAATCAACAGTGAAAGAGAGAAAAAATCCAGCAGTCAAGAAATACATTGTAGTCCAAGGTACAATGAAGGACCTAGGAGAAATCTTCAAAAAGCTTTGACATATCTTTAAGAACTAAGATCAGAATGGTTCAGAATATGGTATTTTCTGTGACTTTTTATGGAGGTGAAAGATGGGCAACGAAGTGGCAGGGCAGGTAGTGCGTTGATGCCTTTGAACTTTGGTGCTGGTGAAGACTTTTAAGAATTCTGTGGACCATAAGACAGACAAACAAGTGGATTCATGATCCAGTCAAGCATAACATTTCATTTGAAACACACATGACGAGACTGAAGTGAAGTTTTACTGGGTGTATTATGAGATGACCCAGAACTTTGAAGAGTGCCTTTTTGGATGCTCGACTACTGACCAGTTTATTGTGAACCATTTATTCAGATTGTTGTAATGCAAGAATTCAGTGAAGAGCCCACATGCATCACATTCATTTAAATAAAGCTGCATTTCTCCTCTTTCCAGTACATTGCATCCTTGCATCAAAGTACAAATATGGGCTGTCTACCCTTTAAAATGGAATTAATTATGTTACTAAATATAAATATGCTCAGATAATTACACCAAGAATTCAGAAAGGAAATGGCAACAGAACAGGCAGAAGCATCACAAAGGCTGCATTTAGAAGCATCGCAATTAGCATTCGCGTTGCTTTCGAACTTTTCCTGTATTCATTTGCTTATGTAATTTTAAAAGCAGCCTTAGGTGGGGGTTTTTTTGTTCAATTTCCTAGACAAGATGTGGCATTTTGAATAGATAAAATAATATCACAGGAATTATGCCATTACAACTATGGTTAGCAACTCGGAGCAGGCAGATACAGCTGATGCTGCATATTCTAGAATACTTGTTTTTTTCCTGTGCATATTGGCGTAGTGTTTTTCTTTGCAAAAATAAAAATGTATATTACATACCATGCATATTTGGACTTTTTCTTTTGCATTTTGCATCCCTGCATCACAGGGTTCTTCTTCAGTCTGAGAGATGAAAAACAGTACAACTTAAGGCCGGCCAACTTGATGTTCCTGAACTGCTCTGAGAACTCTGAGAAGTATTATTGGCTGGGAAAGTCACCTGAAAGAGTGGATTTTTCAACATGGGTGCAAACTCTCTTTTTGGAATTTATATCACTTCATCAAATGGTTGTTGTGTTTGTGAAATCAAAAACACTGCAACTCCAAGCTGACCAGCTGGGTGATCTTATAAGGCTCTGAGAATGAAAATGTTGTTAGTTGGGCTGAGAAACAAACACAATGTGATGATCAACCGGAAAACTTGTAGACTTAAAGTCCATTTTAACAGGCGTTCCTTAAATCTGACACATTATCAGACTAAGCAAGAAATCCTGCATTATGTGATGGGCCCCAGGGTGTCAAATTCACCAGGACACCCCAGACCGGAAATAGCAGTGAGGAGAGACTGCTACTCTAACTCCTGCTGGAGAGGTATTTCCCAGGTCTGTTCCACGCATTAGTGCAAAACTGCATTCAGAAATAAATGGGGAAATATTGTCACGCTAGAAAGGTGAAACTTTTACAGCTTAGAACGAGCTTTTCTCACATGCTGGCATAGCAATTTTCAATTCATCTTATAATTATTTCCATGAATGACTGAACGCTATTACAGTTTCTCACTAAAGCATTTACCTGGTGTGATCCATGGCTAAATTATTATGAATTTTGAAGGTCTCAGTAATTTTATATAGTAAGGCAAAAGTCATGGTAATGGGACAAATAAAATACCTTTTGTGTTAGAGGTTCTATTAAAAAAAAAACATTTCATGTTGATAAAGGTAGTGGAATAAAATTCAGTGTAGCAAAATAACAGAGTTTCCGATCTTAAGGGTGGCATGATGTACACAACTGTAGCTTTACACTTCCATTGTTGCGGCTTTCGGGGGTCTGTGTGGGGAGTTCTTGATTTCTCCAAAAACCCCAAATTAGGTGACGTAGTGCAATACAATTTATTTCTGAATTGTTACTTTTTTAAATTTTTTTAATTAAATTGACTATCGATCCATCCATGTGTAATTTCTCTATGATGGACTAGCATCTTATCTAGCGTGTACTTCTGACCTTACTTTCAGGATTCCAGAATTACTGTGTTCCTGCATTGACTAAGTGCTTATGGAAATATTCTACGGTTACTTTGAGTACACAGACGCAGATGTGAAATCAGCATTCGTCGTATTGTATCCATTTTGTCTGAAGCGCAGGAATCTTTTTCCACGAAGCACGGCAGGCACCTAAAGGTGACCCTGCTGATGCCAAAATTATGATAATCTGGCTCACCGCTGCTGATGTGCAAACCACAGATTTCCCAGTAAGCGGATGTGGTTCCTGTTCCCAGTTATTCTTCTCCTCAATGTGCTTCAGGACAAAGATGAGAAGTACAGCAGTATCTGATCTTAGAAACTGTTATCACAATGAGCACAGATGCGAGAGTAGAAAAGGACCATCTAACATGAGTAGTTTCAGCCAGTTTCACTTATATTTGTTTTTAATGCCGCCTACATAAAAGTTAAGATTTTTCATTGATTTAGATGTAGATATGCACAAGCTTGTGATAATTGCTAATGAAGCAGCTAGAATATCTAGTTATTAAAAATGACCGAAATGTTCACCAAAGTAATGCCTTTTGATTTGCAAGTTTAATTGTGACATGTGGTTGAGGGAACACAGTGAAATTCTTATGCTGCCGTTGCGGGGGATGGGGGGTCAACAGGACAAACTGCAGTGCCATAAGAAACAAAACGGAGCAAGGCACCACAATTTTGTGGATGCATTGATTTATTTTTCAACATTTTACTTTCGTAAACATTATCAGTTACAGGAAATTAACACAAGTCACTTACAGGAAATCAGGTTGCGGCCAATAAAAGAGACAGAGTGAATTATGTAGGATGCCGGGAATTAAACTTAAGTGGTAATCGGGGGGGGAAGAGAGATTAGGGAAATGCCAAATTTCTCAAGTACCTCATCCATTTGGGGATTCCGCCAAATTCCACTACCTCCTTATAAATTGAAAATCAACAAGCATATACACATATGCTTCTTTCACACTATTATGTTGTCTATCTTTTCTTTAATGGGTTAGCATTTTATGTAGGTTATTGATTTGCTATTGAGAGTTATTTGACTGAAACGTATACTATGAAAAGTACAAGGTGCTGCAGTATTTATTGTTAACCTAAAAATGTTACTCTAGACATGCTGGCATGGCACATTAGTACTTATAGTATTAAATAAGCTTATTTAATAAAGTATCAAGGGAACATAATTAATTCCTGAATTTGTCTGGGGCAATCAAAACACTTTCGTCGACACTGGGCAGTGTGATTATATTTTAGACTTTGAGATGCTCTCCTTTTGAACAACAAATCTCCAAAACTCAGTCCATGGGATATGTTTGTGAGAAAAATTCTGTGGACTTAGTGAGCTTTGGAAATTTAATGAAAGTTCTTTGCTGGATTACATGAGGACTGGATGAGTACTGTGAGTACTGAGTGAGTTCTTTGAGTGCTGAGTGATTACAGTAACATATGATGAAGAAGCCTGGCTTTAGGTCATTGGCGGTTTCATCTCGAAAACAACAAAAGAATGCACTGAGTGAGTTTTAGATATTTGTCCTTCAGATGTCACAATTGGACAGAACCTCATGCAATGGTCAGGGTAGGACATGTTAGAGTTTCCTTTTTCAGGAACAGAAGCACCTGGGTATAGCCGGGATTAACGATAAACATACTCCTGGCTGCTATGACCGATCTTCCTGAACCTGACATAAGCCATATCCCCCCATTACAACTATATATTACTTCATATATTGTGGTCCTTAGCTGGTTGCTCTTTTATTGCAAGAGTCCTATCCAAGTCATTCTTTGCACTAGTCTGTCCTCTTTTTGTAAACGATGACCCAAGGTAATAATCCAGCCTTGATACACTTTTGCGGAAAAGAATGGAAGAAGATCGGGAATGAGACCTTTAGATGCAACAGCTGGATTTTTACATACAAAGCAAACATTTCATTTTTTGTGTATAATAATAATAAAAAAAAATATATATATATTATATATATATTACCCATATATTACTTTGAACCAGGGTTATTTTGTCTGTCTGTCATGACCAAATGTGTCCGTGACAAGACACTTCTGTGTCCATGGCAAAACTATGCAGGCCACGTATTTAAATTCATTTTAAATTGCATTTTGATCAAAACGTCCAGCAGAATTCTTTGTGGTATTGACCCCTGCTTTGAGCATCCTTCTGTTGGCAGGTGCTAGACTTTTCCACAGTCACGAGACTGGGGTCATGAATTGATATTGTCCTACTTCCTGCTCCCTCCCATAACTCCTTACAACCCTGTTTATCTATACAGATTGATTACTTTTCTGCTATGGTTGGGATCTGCTGTCCTAGTCAATACAGGTGATCCGATGTCTTCTGGTTTTGTTCTTTAAATTTGAATTGCCTTTCATTGGGTCCAATGTTTGTTTTAATGAATGTGAAAGCAGGAACACCAGAATTACTTTGCAGTTCCTATCACTGGATTTAAACTGTCGAGATAAGATGCTATCAGCCACCGTGTCTTAGACTTTGAAACATCATGAGTGATGAATGTGTGTTACTCACAGTTTTGTGTTCATATACTCATAATAATGAAAGGCTGGCTGAGGAGGAGTTACCAAAAATGGTTTCCTAAAATCTTGGTGCATTCAACTTGCAGCTCCACACTAATTAATGTCAGAGTGGGAGGGTGCGTGTTCAACTCACATGGGACAGTGAATGAGTGCTTGGGGACTGGGATCCGAGTTGCAATTTCGTACCGTAGATGAGGGAGAGCGACTACATCATTGTAAATGGCATGCCTAATTCTCTCAGCACTGAAAATGAGACGTGATTCATTGAGAGTATAGTGAGAGACCGTAACACCCATTCATTAACTGCAAAGAATGAAGTGGGTATAGATGGGACTGAAGGAGCAAAAACAATCAGTTTTTTGGGGGCAATTTACCATTGCCGCCACGTAATTCACTCATGTAATTTGTGCAAAAAGCAAGGGACTGTAGTATTACAGAACTGCTTTGTATTAATTGCTGAGGATTGTCCTGCTTTCTGCGTATAATCTTGGCCCTTTGCCCCCAAAAGTATTCATAGTGAGGAACCATTTTGTGTTTGGCAAGATGTCCACAACGGGGTCAATTCTCCTATGCAGTTAAGTCAAAAAAGCACATAGCTGCGTGTTTCCTTTTGTTGCTACTTAAAAGAATTGTCCCGTCAACTTAAGTGTGGGGTTTAAGTGCGCTTAGGAGATTTATGTACTTTGGGTTGAGAAACCTCTAAATATGAGCGTGTCACATGGAAATGACCCTTAAGCACATTCTGCCAGACTTAAGTGCACTTGAATGTATTTTTCATTAAGTGCCCTTGAGGGCTCTATTAAGTCACACACCTCCAAATGCTCAAAAGCAGTATTCCAAGTCTTAGAAAGCTGAACATGTAACAATGTAACTTTCTAACATGTATCATACATTTAGAAACAAATGTTATAATCCAGAATAGATCCAAATAATTCATAAAATCTTACCATTATGCAGGATTCAAGTGATATCTGCCTTGTCAACACGCCTAACAGGTGAATCAATTAGGCTAAATGATTTAAAAAATTATTCTTTCAATTAAGATGAGTAAAACATAGGTTCAAAGGAAGTAGTGTGTCCTAAGCCACAGTGCATGTCACCGCATACTGTACACTAGGTCAGGGATCCCCAATGTAACCATGCTAATAATTGGACTTCAGCATGAAGCAGGTGAGGAGCTACCAGCCCCTTCACATCAGTGGGATGCCAGTGGAGAGAGTGGACACCTTCCGGTACCTAGGGGTTCACATCTCAAAGGATCTGTCATGATCCGGCCACATCAATGCCCAGGTAAAGAAGGCCCCACAGTGTCTGTTCCACCTGAGATGCCTCAGAGACTTTAACCTACCACCGAGGGATGCTGAGGAACTTTTACTCCTGCACCATCGAGAGCATCCTGACGGGAAATATCTGCACCTGGTTTGGGAATAGCACCATGCAGGACAGACGGGCTCTCCAAAGAGTGGTACGAGCGGCCGAACGCATCATTCATGCTGAGCTCACTGACCTGCAGTCCATCTACACCAAGTGATGCTTTATCAAAGCCAGGAAGATAATGGAAGACCTCAGCCATACCAACAATGGACTCTTCTTCCTGTTGAGGTCAGGGAAGCGTCTTCGCTCCCTCAAGACCAACACTGAGAGAATGAGGAGAAGCTTCCCTCTGGCTGTGCGGGTTGTGAACCAGAACACCACCTAGGACTGGACTCAGTCCACCCCACCCCCTTCCCACACACACACACACACACACATGCACACACACATGCACACACTGTACTGCACTACACTGCACTACACCACACTTTATACTTAATTGGACTTAATTAGACATTTTAGTCCATTCTATTTATATTTTAACTCTTTATTTATTTTTTCTTGCAGTTTATATTTTGTATCTTTACATCTTATATTTATTACATTTCATTTTTGTTATCTCTTACTTTGACTTCTGTAATTCTTTGGGTCGAGAACCGCTAATACATTTCACTGCATGGCGTACTATGTATAATTGTGTATGTGACAAGTAAAATTTGAATTTGAATTTGAATAATAATACTGTAGAGCATGACGCTATGGGATGGGGTCATCCTGACCCGGCCCCCTTCCCATCATTCCATGCGGTAGCTGCTCACCTGATAAGTGTCCAGTTATGAGCTGACTGTCAGGTGTGAAAGGTGCAATGGGTTCAGTCTGTGACTGAGCCAGCAGAAAAGGGTACAGATGTGAACGCCGAATTGTCTTTTCAAAGACACTAATAAAAGAGCATTCTTTCCATCCACACCATGTCTTTACTTCTATCTGTTCCACCGTCCATTCCTCCCTTTCACTTGCAAAGCAACAATACTAAACACCATATTAACTGGTTACAGTTGGTATATTTGACTATTATTGTAATAAGTAATTAGTATATTTCAAAGGTGTTTATGTACAGTCTTTGATCTGCTCTCCTTTCAGAATTTTCTTGTACTTTCCCCCTGGACAGTGAAAGATCAAGGCACGCATGTGCCACTAAATGGAACATTCACGTTGTTACAGTTTTCAAATGGTATGAGCTCTCGTGCTTGGCCCTCCTGTGTGGTGTTTGTGGCCAGGCCTGGTCACAAAAATGATGTCACCACAGCTGTAATAGTATTTGTTCTTAAAATATGGCTTATGCAAACAACATTCTAAAATTAAAGTATTGGACTTAACCATTGTCTAAAATGTCGATTGTGCCTCTGCGGTAGTTGATCAGTTATTTTATTATTTAATTATATTATGTCCTGTCCTGCCCACCACATCTACCTTACTCTCCTGTTTCCCCCCCTAGCGTTGCCCTAATAAGCCCCACCTGGTGCTCCTTGCCTTACTGTTCATTCCTGCCCTCATATTAAACAGACATCCAACAAAGGAGCAAACAAGAGGCAGCTGGAAGTGATTAAGTGCTTCCCAGTGTTGTGTTCTCAAATAGGTCATTAATATGGTTACCCGGTGTAGTCTAAGCTTTACCCTACTCCGTTTACCCCAATTGGATCCTGTGTGATCCTTGTCATTTTAAGTTTGGGTCTTTAATGTTTTTAAAAAACCCTGTCATCTCTACCAAGCTTGCTCCTGCTTCCAATGTCCTGCCGGGTTCATGTCGCGGGGAGAGGAACGACCCAAGATGCAGGCTGTCGGTTCGAAAACCCCTCAAGGGGCGTTTATTGCCAGGATTATGGTAAAGATGAGGAGGAATACGACGAGCAGCATTGACAATGACCGGACAGGGATCACAAGACTGAGACACACTAATATAGGGAGCCAATCAAGGAACAGACACAAGGCAGGTGTGCTTAGTTAACAAGGGGATTGGAACATGAGGCAAAATTAACAAGACTTAGGTGTGGCTAATTAAGTCACGCCTGAGGGAAACACAGGGCAAAAGACATGCAGGGCGAGGCTAATCATGACAGCCGGCTATGACATTATATTTTTACTTTTGTAAGAAAAAAGAAAATTTCATGAATTCCTGGAAAAGAGCTGTAGAGAATGCTTTTTGTTGGTTTCCTAACAAAAATTTATCAGAAAAAAATACATCTTATAATGCAAAAATTGTTTATTGTGGGTTACATGCAATAAAGTTGAAAGATTTGAAAAAGCATTTTATCTAGTTGTGTTGTATTTGACCTTAAGTCTGCAACAGTAGTGGCTGTTTGGGGAAAATTGTGAGGGATCATTAAATCAGAGCATAACTAATATACCTAATAAGAAAAACAATCACTGTACTTTACTGCAACACTTAATTTCTTTTTGAATGATTCTCATATTTGTGACCCCCCTTTCCTTGCTTGATGAATTAATTGTACTTCTTGCACAGCCACGCCTTCTTTTTCATGATTAGTACGGTGGGCGTTTCCACGCTGTTGAGGGGAAAATATGCTCAAAAGTGCGGAATTTTTTAATGCGATTTTTTTTTTTTACTTAGGTGCTTCATGGGAGAATCTATCCCAAAGTTCTTGTGATGCCGATACCTTCAGAGGACCCATAAACAGCTTTGTAACACTTACATGTAGGCCCTAAACACAGCAAAGAAGCTACACATCCTGAAGAAGAACCAGTTATTATTGATTGGCGTGCTCCCAATTTAATGAATTAATATTCATTTACTGTCACGCCCCCGGGGCGGAACCCAACGGGTGCGCCCGATCCAGAGTGATTACGGGCACTTTATAACGTGGACGCATCCAGGACATCCTCGCGAAGTATTGCCATGTTTACATGCATTGCCGAGCGTTCTTTTGCCTCCCATGCTGCCCCGCTTCCTAGCCTTATCTGTCCGCCTCATGTGTTCACCTTGCCCTGTTTGCCTTCCTCCCTTAGAACCCTCCTCGTTCCTGACTTCTCCCGAGTGCCTTCCCCGCCAGTCCCCGGCTGTCTCGTCTCCCCTTCCTCGCCTATCCGTAGGACTGACCTCCCTGGCTACCGACCTCTCGCTACGTCTCCGACTACACTCTTGGACTCTCCAAACCGGCTCGCTCTACCAGCTGTTTGTAAATAAAGACACCCTGCTCCTGCATTCCTGGGTCCGACCTCCTCTGTCCTCCGTGACCTTCACATTTCCAAATTCAACCTTTGGTTTATATGAAAAGCAGTTCAGATAAACCTTCCATTTAAAATGTATTTGATTAGTTATCCAAATATGATCTGAACGAGAGAGCATTAAAAGAAACGTGCTTCTAAAATGACAAAAACTGAATTCTTAATGCGAAACCAATGTCGCATTCAATTTTCCCATTTTACTATACGTCATATACAGTGCTTGGAATTGTCTCTAGGTAGGATGCCTCATCCAACTATTTTATAAATATATTTAAAATGTATGAAATTTTGTTACTGTGACAGTTCTTTGTGTGGGTGGGAAGTGCTGTTGTGGGTACAAAAATAAAATGTGAACAAGTAAATTGAAACAATACACCGAAAATGAAGATGTAATGAATGTGTTTCAGCAACTTTGGAAGTTTTGTCTGTCTGTTTGTCTGTCTGTCTGTCTACCCATCCATCCATCCAGTTGTTTTTAAGAACACAAAGTAATGTCCAAAAATTTTTCCAAAGATTTTTGACATATTCATTGAATGAGGAAATGAGGTAGCCTGTCAGATTACATAAACGGGCCACATTTTTATTCAGTAGTTAAAGGTAATCTATTTTTTTGGGGATTCTGATTTTTAAAATACCTGACTTCCTTGAAGTGCCTGGGTTCAAAAAGGTGTGATTCTGAGATATTCCTTAGGGTGCCCAATGGCTGCTGACCCTCGATTATCCCTGACAATGATGGCTTCTTTTTCTTATTGAGAGGCTGACTTTAAAATTTCCTATCCTTCCTACATCAGAGGTTACCAGCTGTTAATGTATTACTAGTGGGCCTGTACTGAGGGTGAGTTTTGAGCCAAATTACAAAGCAGCAAATGCTTATGGCTTGATTTAGCTCTGAAGTGAGTGAGGAGTTTATAAAAGTTTGTCTTACATATAAGAGGAGAAAGAGCTTCTGGACACACTGAATGTGCCAGCAAGGATTTTGAATTTGTTTCAGAGTTTGAGCTGTATAAATAATTTCACATTGTGTGCATTTAACAAAAAGAGGAGAATATAATATAAAGGGGAATCCTAAATAAAATCCAAATAATCAATCTTGTTGTCATGCCCTGCCCGTCAGATCCTCCTGTGTGCCACGCCCCCTCGTTCCCCTCATGCCAATCCGCCTGTTCCCAGCTGTTTTGTGTTCGACAATCAGCGTTACCTGTATTTAGTCTGCCCCAGTCCTGTCTCCCTGGCGGGGTCTTGTCTATGCGATGTCTATGCTCTGTCCATGCGTATGCCTAGCTCGCTAGCGGTCACGCTTGCTCCCGTCTGTTCTACCCTGTTTTAACCCTGTATACCCCAAATAAATGCCCCTTTGAAGGGCTCAAACCCGACAGCCTGCAACATGGGTCGTAAATCCCGCTCCCGGCGTGACACTTGTGCAATTCCAATTCCTAGAGAGACATTTCATGTCAGACGCTTTTTTCACAAATTTGCATTGCTTTGAAACCAGGTGTGTATGATTAATGCTTATTGACTATAAGAGCATTAAGTATGTATTGACCAGAAGTTTTGTCCCAATTAATTCAATGACGTTTCACAGGAGCTTTAGAATAGGAGCCTGCCCATTTAATATATCCCATCTCTCTCACCTTAGCCAGGTCTTTATTTTTTCCTCTAAATCATCACTATCACAGACAACAGGAAAGGTACAACTGGAATGCAGGCTACGCTGCAGGGAAAACCCTCGCAGGGCACTTCAAGGTGAAAACACAGGATAACACGCAGACAGGTAACAATGACTGAACTGGCACACTCGGCACTGGGGAGCCCTTACGTACAGGGATAATGAAAGGGCAAACAAGAGGCAGCTGTGCTTAGTTAAAGTGAGGGCAGGAACAAGAGGTAAGACAAACTAGCACCAGGAATGGCTTATCTAGAGCCAGGGAGGAAAGGGGATGATCAGGAGGATGGAGTGGGCTGGCCGTGACAACCACGATACTATCTATCCCCTTTTATATCAATATACTACCTAACACCTCCAAGTTGTCATTATTTCAGGTTTGATATTGCCTATCATGACCCAGCATCATCTAATATGTCTCTGAAGTACTATGGTAGAGAATTTACTTGAAAATAGAACTATCATCACTGTTTACTGTTCACATGAATGCTTCTATGCTCTTCTAATCTACTTGCTAAATGTCTTAGTATTTAATCATGTAGCATAGCCTATTTTTACTGTGTGCATGTTCAACCATAGATCCTGAGCTTTGCCATTTCGTCTCACTGCATACAGTACTTGTATGAGGTTGAGATGACAGTAAAGTTCACGTTGACTTTGACTATTAAATAGTTTTGTCACTTATGTTGTCATTTACTTTTGGCTTTACTTTTGAAGTAAAAGCATTTTTATGAGTGATTTTTACAACTGGTTACCAAAACAGAGTCCAACCTCTAGAATTAACTTCTTTTTCAACGGAAATGTGTTTCATAAAACATTCTGTTTGACAACACAGTTTCTGAATGAATTCACATAGCTGTGATTCCTTTGGAGATTTAAAGTACAGGTAATGCTTGTTTACTTGTTCATTTATTTTTTTCTTTGTTATTCACAATTTGCATGCCATATGTTTTATATATTAAGAAGATGGAAACATTCTTTCTTCTTCTGAAATGCTCTTAGGTGACAGCTCTTCTAAGTGTTTTTACCTAGCGATGAATCATACCCACCTGGAGAATTGTGATATGAAGGACAATTGCACCTTTGTAAAAGACCCATGCTCAGCCTTAAATAATGCCTGCAGACAGATTTACTGAGGTTGTGAAGATATGTTTTCCAAACAAGGAAGTTGCAGGGTCACCAGTTAAGATTCTTCTTTCGTTTTCACTTTTGCTCAAGGTCAATTTGCTCTATTTATTTAAAATCACAATAAACCATTTTTGTGTGCCCATGGCATAGGCAATATAGGTAAATGCTTAGGGCACCACAAACGGAGGAAGAAAAGAAGCAGTGGAATTTACTGTGATGCAAGGGGGTGCCACCTAAAATCTTGCCTAGGGCTCCAAATTTGTTAGGACCACTCCTGCTCGGAGGGAACTGAGGTTGGAGAAACGACAGTTTTTGAAATATAAATAGCAGTCTGAATAAATACACATTTCAAACATAATTGAAGATGACTTTTAGCATATAAGTTACGCTTTTGATGCTACATAACATTTTACACTACACAACATCTAAAACATTTTGTACCAAGCTATTTCAGCTTATCCTTTTATACATTCTGTTCTTTTCATTAAGATATTTTACCAAATCATACATGTAAAGTTTACAAGGCTTTATTTCACCTCCTGAGGGATGAGCTCTTCAACACATTCAAATCAGAATGTATTATGTCTTTCATGTTAATGAGAAGCTTATTTGTGATGCCGTTGCCTGGCAAATCCCATGAAGCTTGCATCAAGATGTCATTTTCACCTTTACATAGAGATGTCCCGCCTGTTATTGCTTTCCTCAGAGTCTTTGCAGTTCACTTCAGGCCTCCAGCATTTGAGGCATGGCATATTTGTGGGCTTGGAGC
The DNA here is from genome assembly GCA_026780845.1 of Petrocephalus sullivani. NCBI lineage: Eukaryota > Metazoa > Chordata > Actinopteri > Osteoglossiformes > Mormyridae > Petrocephalus > Petrocephalus sullivani. Next base: position 18,921,710 of record JAODKM010000020.1, read on the forward strand.
AGCTGCCAGTCGTGGCTTCAGACGGGGGCTACAAGATGGCCATTCCCATGCCTGCAACTTTGGGAGAATTCCACAAGTCAACAGATGCTATGATATGCACACAGACACAGGAAAATTATAAATGATACAGAAATAAATAATATGTAATCTACATGTGCATAATTGTCATGAGCTGCCGGGTACGGAGCAGCGAAGCAGGAACGGAAGTCCAAAGGATCGGGAGAACATGGGGTTTATTCGTAGGATCACAAAGGGCAGCACAAGGCAGGTAGCAGCACAGCATAACATCAATAACAGGACTGGGGAAACATACTCAAATGCGGAATGAAATACACAGGACAACTAGGAACAGCTGTTAAACGCAGGGATTCCACACAAGGTTAACGATGGGGCGTGGCACAGGAGGATTGGACGAGCAGGGCATGACAATAATCAGTATTCCTCCACTGAAGAGGAATATCAGTGATCAATGCCTGAACCTACTTCTGAAGTAAGCAGCATAGAGCACTTGACGGACTGTTTAACCATTCTGTAACCACGTTACTTATTAGTCAGGAATCAAAATGCAAGACTGCTGTAAATCAATGTCTTTCACAGTTATTTTCAAAAGCTGCTAAATACTATATAATTTGTGGCATGTTATCTTTTATTAACAAGTATAAGGACTGCCAGTCTGTGTATGACTGAGTGAAGTATGTAGCCTGAATTATTCCTGTGGAACATCCACCGGAAATCTTTGGGCAAAATGGGAAATTAAATAAATAAAATATTCAATTGTCAAGTGTCTTCTAACTAAGGGAAAATATTTAAATTTAAAATATTAAATAATATATATTAAAAGAAGAGGTTCATGTTCTCCTGAAAACATTTTTAAACTAGAACTTTCTCTTATCATTGCACTTTTTGTCTGTCCAGCACTGCTTCCATTTGTAACGCTACAGAGGAAACTAAAATATTTAAATACTTTTATTATGTTTTATAAATTAACAGTAATAATTAAAAGCCCATAACTTAAGGTGCAAATGTAACCTAACAATATTGCTATGAATTTTGAAAATCGTAGTAGAGAAGACATCTCCACTCTGATATTGTACTGAATAATTTAAATGAATAATGGAATGAGTATTATGCTAGTTAATTTAAGTGTGACAATTATGTTTAAGCAAACGGGTTGCGGTAGAGATCGCATGTAGGGATTTGATACTTGGAAATGGCAATTTTACCATGTCTATTTCTGGGATTTTTTCAGATTCTATATATGTGCTGGAATAATTCAACGTGCTGAAGGCTCCTCTACAAGTTTGGGAAACGAAGAACCTGACCTTCTTTGTAGAATGGGGGGTGTTTTGAGAAGTGTTGCCCATTACAAGACCTGTGATGTCTGCATGCTGACAACTGCTGGGGCTTAGAAATCGGCCCACTGGGGGTGACCTGGCTATGGAAACACCCACTGCCCGCATAGCCTTGCAATGCAAGGGAACAGGCTTCTGCACGCTTTGTCAGGAGCCAGATAAATTTCACAATTCATCCCCTTATCAGGGCTCAGTCAGTGCCAGCTTGATTGCTTTCACAGCTGGATTAGGTCTTTTTCTTCAGCATCATTCTCTGGCCAGCAAGGCTGGTCAGTTTCTGTAGGTGTGAGAAAATGTTTAGATGGTTCTGGCCTGCAGGTCAATCGATGGGGTCGCCACGCACATATCATGTGTGTGCGCACATGCGTAAATCCGGCGTGAGGACCAAAGATGTCTTACTTCCCAGGTTTGGCACCAGAAACTGGACTGTCTCTGTAGTTTCTGCTTCAGCCTGAAGATCACATGCAGTAGAAGGATCCTCAGAATAAAAGGTAACAGAATTTAGAAGCAACAGATTACTTTATTCGAGCGACAGATTTAAGGAGTAAATGAAAGCTAATTTATTACTGATGTTAAAAACAAATTTACACTGGACCAAAAAATAACACTCAAATAATGTTATGGCATTGCAAACTCAAATGATTCAATATAGCATTGCTAACGCAAATGATTCATTATGGCATTTCAAACTCAAATGATTCATTATGGCACTGCAGACTCTTTGGCCAATGTATTTATGAATCAAATCGAGGTAAGTAATATGTCCACAATCATGTCACAACCAAGAACTGTGACATAACATGGAAAAAAAACATGTCACAGGCTGCCAGGCCATCTGTGTCCCTGTGTGGAGAGCAGCCAGCAGGATGTGAGGAGAAACAATGTCTGCCCTCTGGATGGAACCGTCCACAAGTCACCACTTAAAGGCAGCATGTGGCTGACCTCCTCCTTGCCAAAGCCCAAAAGGTCATGATGTTGTTATTTGGACCCCTGAGTTGGAACGGCGGGAATAAAATGGACTCACTGTTGTAGAACCCCTTAGGAATGTGTATATAGATGGTGCTGCTTTGGGTGTAACCACAGATTTACTCTGCTGTACTTGTGGAAATCAGACAAACTGCCAAAATTAATGAGTGTGTTTGTTGGTGGGCGGAGGGGGTGAAAGGAAGATTTCGGTTTTTCCCGAGTATGATGTCCAGTGCTCTCATCTGTCTTGGGAGAATGAGTATCCTTTTCAATTTGTATCCAGCTGCCTACTGAAGATGTTCTCATATGCAATCTTTTATTTGCACAAATATTTGAAACCACTGTATAAAAAGTTTAGGGCGATATAGATTGAGATATAAGGGAGTGTGTGGATGTTTTAGTGGTGAAGAACAAGCCTGTCCACTCACCCACAATAACTCACTAATTGCTGATACAAAGTATAATGATATAACGTTTTATATTAGATTTATTTTATTCATGATAGCAAAGGTAAGAGATATATCTGGTGAGAGTCTATATTCCCTTTATTCTTTGTAAATTGTATTTACTATGTACATTGGTCCTTTTAAAGTGATCTAGGTGCCCTTCTCTCCCAGGAAAATCTAATTTTAATCAATAGTTCCTGTTCAATCCTTCATCCCTTTGATTATTTTTTTACACACCTACAGAAGAATTTCTAAAGTTAGCAACAATTGGACTGCAGCTAGTTATAATAAATGCATGTTACAATCCGAAAATAAAATACCGTAGCTAGAAATCATAATTCAGGCTTCCAATTTCTTTTTTTTTTAAAGCAATAAAAAATTAATACTTGAAATCCCAGAAGACTCTGTATGTGGGCTGAAATACAGCAAGGAACAGATGAACCGCGGAACAAAGCAGAACAAGTTGCTGCAGAACTTGGATCTCTGTGCTGCACATATGCCAATAACTTCTAGGATGTCTGTAATGCATTTTTCGTATTTAATTTTAAAGGATCAGAATCAAATATGTCTTCCACTACAGACAGTTGTTTGAAATTACAGGCTTTATTGGATGGAAGGAGGCCTGAAACAAGATGGCCCTGGAAGAGGACAGCAGTTTAATTCCATTTATCCGTACATCCTTTGCCAGACCTCAAAGGTGTTTTGTGTGTTCACATAGGGGGTGCCTTCGGAGAGCATAGATGCCGATTCGCTATACTGTAGATTGCATGTGGTTGATATAAGCAGTGATCCAATACCAGAGCTCTTTCATCCATCCATCCATCCATCCATTATCTACCGCTTTTCCGGGTCGGGTCGTGGGGGCAGCAGCCTAAGCAAGGAAACCTAGACTTCCCTCTTCCCCGCCACTTCGTCCAGCTCTTCCGGAGGAATCCCGAGGGGTTCCCAGGCCAGCCGAGAGACATAGTCTCTCCAGCATGTCCTGGGTCTTCCCTGGGACCTCCTCCCAGTGGGACATCCCACCGGAACACCTCACCAGGGAGGCGTCCAGAAGGCATCCTGACCAGATGCCCGAGCCACCTCGTCAACGTATTCAAAATGCAGCAGTTCGAATTGTGACCAGGAGCAGAAAGTTCGATCACATAACCCCTGCTCTGAGTTCCCTGCACTGGCTTCCTGTAAGGTACAGGACGAAGTTCTCCTACTTGCATATAAGGCACTTAAAGGTTTAGCACCTACCTACCTAACTGAATTACTCCAAGCTTA
>JAODKM010000020.1:18946727-18958222 GCA_026780845.1 Petrocephalus sullivani
AGCTGAGATAGTTTGTGAGTTAACGAGGGAGGGGAGGAAGGGAACAGGCAGGAGGGAGGGGGGCCGGGTTGTCGGGAGTCAATGAAACCTGACATTATAATTGTGTAATTTTCTCCCCAGGCTGCAGCTGACATGAATCAACACTGTGGTAAAGTCCATAACACAAAGTATGGGGAAACCTAATGAATTGCAAATCCTCATCCTGTCTGTTTTAATTTGTGTTACTGGAGCCTGAATAGTCCCACAGTCCTTGCGGTAACAGGGCAAAGAGATGCACCGCTTGCCAGTCCAAAGCAGACACCTGATTGATGCACTTAGACAGCAGGCCACGGATGAACGGCCAAATCCGACCTCACACTCAGAATCAGTCAGAGAGGCACAACTACTGTTAAGGTAAAAAAACACAGTTTTACCAGCCAATAATTGCATCCCTTTGAGAATCAGTGCATGCCTGCTAGGTATTTTAAATGGATTCTATTTCTATTTAAAGCATTTTGGATATTTTACAGTAAATATACAGTACCAGTCAAATTTTTGGACATACCTGCTTTTAATGCTTTCGTCTCCATTTTAGCTATGTTATTCACTTTATAGTAAAAGGCCTCGAGGCAGTGAAGTAATACATATCAAATATTGCAACGAGCGAGAGAAGCGTTCAGCATCACAAAATTTTCTCAAATTTGCCAGCGGAAGTGGCAGTGGTGGCGTAATGTTTGGGGAAGTGACGGCCAAATAGAAAGGTCGCTGGTTTGAGTCTCTGACCTTCAGGCACCCTGAGCAAGGTACTGCTCCATGGGCACTGAATTAGCTGCTGTTTTGCAATGTCACATTTTCTTTGGGTTTCTGGTTGGTTAGTTTCTATTTTGGGGATTTGTCTTCAAAAAGCTTTTTCTGTGTGTCTTAGGTTTTGTGTTCTTGCCCCATTTTAGGTTCTCAATCTTCGGCCTTCTGCTTTTGAGTCTGCCGTCTGGTGCATCTCATTCTAGAGCTGACCGTCCAGTCAGCAGCCCAAGTCCTCCTGGTTCCCTGTTTCCAGCAGTGTTTTTGACTGTTGATCTAAAGGGCCGGGGGTTGGGTAGAGAACCTGGCATGATGGACGGCTGGCCCAGGTGGGGATGTTCTGGCATGGACCTTGGTCATGAAGGCTAATAAACATTTTTTAACCTGTATGTTCTGAGTCTGAATCGTGACAATAACTTAATAAAGCAAACTGGAGTGGTCTATATGGATTAATCTGAGGCCACCTAGTCAAGTGGCTAGCTTAAAGTCAACCCCAGAGCCAAAAAACCTCAGACAGAACATCACAGAACATTATAGGTGGAAGGTAACCTTACTGAGCAGCGTTTAAAGTGATTATTAATGGTGTAACCCCCAGTTAGCATAGAATGCGTGCTGCCATGATGTGGCTGCCCATCCAGATGAGTGGCGGAGCAAGAAGGTACCTGGTGGAGGTGGAGCTCTGGAGGTCAATGGCCTAAGTGAATATCAAGCATGTCGGCTGCTGAACCCCTTCCCTGCCCACAAAGTGTGCCAGTGGCACCATGAGGTCAAATGGCTGCATCTTATTTAGCTTATTAAAATCAGCTCAGTCTGCTAAACACCCCGAAAGAAAATTCACCTTTCAGTGGGGCAGCAGCCTGAAGCACAATGGGCAGGTTACACCAAAATGGTTTTACAGTAAGAACGCCAATGTCCTTGAAAGTCCCAGTCAAAGACTTGACTTAAATAAAAAATGTGATGTCCAGAAAATTGCTTTCCATCAATAATCCCCAATAAACTGCACTGAGCTTGTACAACTTTACCAAAGAGAATGGACAAAAATCACATTGCACTGGCATTCCGAAGTTGGAATCACTACAGAAATGATTTGTCAGTGGAATTACTCCACAGAATTATAAACCCTGGCGCTGATGCTGCCACCAAGTAATGATTCACATATCTCATTAACATATAGTCTTTCACCTTTTATTTGCACTTAAATGAAATAATGTATACCGTTAGATGTGATAACTGAATATACGTACAAAGCTGTTGAATTTTATTAAGCAACTTCCCTAAGATGTTTGAAATGTACATAAGACTTTAGAGAGAGTGAGGGATCGGTTAGCAGAAATGAGACACAATGTAGATTAATACAGTTTATTTGTAATCTGACTGCAGTTCTTTCCCTCCATTTTGTGTAGCCATTTGTATTTTCTGTACAGAAATAAACATTCCCTCCTTGTAACTCTGCTGCACACTACATTCTTTTCATGCTGAAGACAAGGCCATGACCTCATCTTTCGTGGAACAATTAAACTGCAGAATATTGCTGGTTCTGACAAATATTAGTAGCTTGTGTTTGTATTACAAGCACACAAAACACTTTTCTATTAACTACTTAGAATTTCTAGAATTTTTGTTTCTTTTGCTTTCGACTATAATTTTACAGTGAAGGGTACAGTATTGGGGCAATATTTTTTAATTGAACTTAACATATCTTTGCACAATAAAATACAGTTCCAAAAAGATGATGATTTATGTTGGTCTTGGAAAGATTCCATATAATTATATTAGCAGAGAGAGGGAAACAGGACATTTTCGCCAGTTTTTCCATCTTTGTCATTAGAAATTTCTGGCGAGTCTATAGATGCCTTTCATTACTGTAACTGTGTTTTGTACAAGTGCCAAATGCACTTCCCCCAAACAAGCCGACAGATAAAACATGGGCGTTTTGTTACTGCCGTTTCCCGCACGCCGTCCGCTCGATTCTTCATTTCGGAGGCTTCTTGTCAGATTTTTTGCATGGCTTTTATGTCGTCATAATTACTCCATTAGGAGACACTTATGCAAATTGTCTCGCCTATTTAGCTCACAGTGACACATCTCTCTTGTTTTCAATAGTTACAGTGAAGTGCTGCCATCAGGTACAGCTGGAAGTCACTTCCTGACACTGAAACAGTATAGATACTTAAGGTCAAAATCCCCTTCTTATCAATTAGTCTTTTTGCTGTATTTCGCAATCTAAAGTCACAAACCAGCATCTATACCATTTTCATTGGCTTGAAATGCCACCCACCTCATCCCATAGACTCTTTCGTACCCTTTATTAGAAGTTACTGAGCTGGATGGATGGATGAATGGAAGATACACTTCCTTGAATATTTGTAAATATATTATAAGCCTGCATAGGTCTATGTGGTAGACTGTGGGCCCTTGACATTTTACAATAAGAGTCGCGATTGGCTTATACAGAGAGAACAGGTACTTGTAAGAAACTTTTACATATTTTTGTAAAATACTTACATTTGTGTTGCATCATCGTCCGTTACCTTATTTCCCTCAAAATTATATGTGTATTCCAAAAAATCTGACTAAATGCATTATGCATAGCAGTAGTCCTGTACAAAGTATTATTTTGTTTTGGGAAGATTCCTTTCTGAATGTCCTACTGCATGAATTCCGCCGATCTGTATAACAACTTTCTGTAAAAAAGTCATTATTGTCTCTGCCTGTGGTATTTGTGGTCTGTTTTGCCTACCCTGTGCTTTCTGGGGAACTGACTGAGGTATAATGCGTGATTGAAAACAACGCGGTTGAGACAGCCTATTACAGTTTCTATTGGTTAGCTTGCTAAACAGGTCAGCATGTGTGGTTCCATTTTCTTTCAGCAGACAGTGAACGTGACAGTATGTGTTTTTTTTTATGATACTTAAATGATACATGGATTATTTTATTAGCTGCATCAAAACCAAGCCATATAGAGTAACAGATTTCTTTGTATAAGCTTAAAGCTATGTGGTAGGTCAGGTATCGACACAAAGTAACACATTTAGGGTCAGGTTGATCTCAAATAGGCAATGGGAAAATCCTCGTACCATTCTGGTTAATTAGCCACAAATAAGTTGTCTCTTTGGAAATTAAATTCAGATTATATTTTAGCAAGTGAGCGAAATATATTTCACTTTATATATATATATATATATATATATATATATATCACTTTTTCTCTTCAACCACATGGAAATAAAAATACACTATAGTCTGAAGAGCATCAGCTAAGTGTTAAAATCTGTGCATATTAGTCAGACATTCAGGGGAACAAGAAGTGCATTTAAATACCTCATAGTTTCTGCAAACTCCGCATAAGCAAAACTAACAAATGAAAAGCAAACAAAATCTCAATTTCTCCTCCATGGACGCAAAAAGCATGTTAGCACGGTCTGCTCATTTTGTTGTCTCAACCTGTCTTTCTTGAACCTCTGATGAAACAATACACTAAATGCCTTTTAGCGAAAGGGCAAGGAGACCAAAGGAGGAGACCCGTGATAAAAGCCTGGCAGGGAGGGATGAAGCTTTAAAAGCATCCTGTCTCACAAAAGGAATCCCCCGCAAGCAGGCCTCTTCGCTCACTCTGCTAGTACTTCACTGCATTCCATAATCGATGTATTTAATTCATCATTAGCTGTGTAGCAAGCATTTCAGATATTATTCCCAGGTTATTTGCTGTTTTAACAGTGTCTTCACCAGGATGCAAGTGTTGAAATTTGTGTGAGTATGATGAGATTTACGATGAGATTGTTGCTATTTTCAACGAGATGTTATCAATTAGCCACTCCGAGGGGCTTTCCAGGATAGCAAAGAAATCTTTCACAAACTGATTGGCTAAGCTTACGAGTCATGGCATAACACAGAAATTTGATTAAAGCGCTTTTTCGATAGCAATTCAGAGAAGCTTACCACATTTCAGTCCCTCAGAGACAAATGTTGCAGGAGCAATAAAATCACAGCAAGAAGATGCACAGAATGGGAACGGAAAACTGAGATGAGGTTTAACTGAAAGACTGAAGTATAGCCTGCAGGGGAATCAGCTAAATTTAATTATATTACAAAAATCTGTTTTTTTTTTAGGTTTGGAATTTTTTTCCGTGCTCATATGATTATAAGACAAGGTATTTTTACACTGTTGCACCATTGCACCATTTTTAAATGACAACAATGCAGTTACAATTCATAATAAGGTAACATCACAGTTGACACAGTCAACAGCACGTAGGCTGTAACATGTTAAATTAATATATGAATGCATGCACTTATTGCATTTCATATAATTCACTTGCATAAAAATAACAGTGCTTTGTTGAAGCAGCAGCAATCAATTTATTAATGCATCTTCCAACGGCTTATCCTGCTCAGGGCCATATATATATATATATACACACACACACACATTACAAGACTAGCATAACTGCATGCCTTTGGAATGCCTTCCTGGGAGTCTACATCATGGAAGACCTGTCCTGGGGTGTGAACACAGCTGAGCTGGCAAAGAAGGCTCAGCAGAGACTTTATTTCCTGAGAGGATAAATAACATCCCCCTTCTATCCCTATGCTACTATGTCCTTCTATCCCTGCTCTGTTGAGAGCATCCTGTGCTACTGCCTCTGCGTGCGGTTTTCCAGCTGCACAGCAGCGCAGAGGAAAACACTCCAGTGGATCGTAACGACTGCCCAGCAGATCATCGGCTGCTCCCTACCCTCCCTGGACGAACTGCACAGCTCCCGCTGCCTCAGGAAGGCAGAAAATATCTTAAAAGACTCCTCACACCGCACTCATGACATGTTCCAACTGCTGCCATAAGGCAAAAGATATAGGAGCATCAGAACGAAGACTAATAGACTGAGAAACAGTTTCTACCCGGTCGCTATTAGGGCACAGAACTGCCACCAAATTACCTCTGTTACAGCAGAGCAATAATTGACATCTGTGCAAAAGTGTGCAATTAAGGTCTTATGCTGAATGTCTGTGGTACACTGTATCTTATTTCTTCTTACCTTTCTTATCTTTTAAATTATATTTACTATCCTTTTTTAATTATACTTATTTATATGTTTTTCAATGATACTTATTTATATGTTGACACCGCAGGGACCGCACCCAATTTCGTTGTATTCATTACAATGACAATAAAGAGGTATTCTTCTATCCTACTAGATACCTGAAAGGCCTGGAGAGAGCGCCACACATAGGACACAGGTGGGATTTGAAACCCTAATTCCGGAGGTGTGACACAGACGGCGGTGAAAGCGAAATACTAATTCCTAAACACACCTCCATGGATAACAATTTTTGTGTAATTGATTTAAATGGCTTATGCAACATTTTGCTTATGTTTCATGATTATTCCAGAGTATGTTTGTTGCCAATAATTCTAAGTTACTATTCTTAGGTTAATACCTAGCAGGAGACTGTGTAGCACGTGCTAGCAGAGTCTAGGTCACGACGATGAATTTCATTGCATAAATTGGTGTTAATGTCACGCTAATGTTATTTGCAATGTTTGTCGTTACTGTCTACATGGGATTTATACAAAAAATGTCCGTTATGAAGAAACAAGTGACTGTAGGACAATTAATAAGATATAGCCAGCGGTCACAACAGGGCTCTTTGTGACTGGTGTAATTCCAGCACAGGTGTGGAATCGTGCAATATTCAATGTATTGTTGTAGTCATGGTAGGCAGCTTTTAAGGTTCAAATAACAGCACATTCTTCATTTGCGATTTCCAGCTGTTTCTGATCATTGTAATGTACTTTTTAAAACTAGTTTTTGAACAAAAGATATTTAAGAGTTTCTAAGCAACCTTAATTATAATTTGGCAAATAATCATAGAGATGTAACTGAGACTGCCAAGCTGCCTTCTGGCATGAAGTTATTTTTATTGCGGAATATTAATTCTTATTAATCCCCACAAATCACTCACATAAATGTGCCTTTTAATAATAAATTGAAGGGTTGTCACAAAATGCTTGATATTTGAAAAGCAAGTGATGAAAAGAAGATGTTTGTTTCCACTTGCCCTGCTTCACACCTGCTAGCATCAGTAATGGGCGTCGATATAAACGATTAACTATCGAACAGTGGGTCTTCTCAGCCTTAAATGTGATTTTATCGTGCTGTATTTCACTTCATCAAAGACAGCGATGACAATAAAAAGACAAAAAAATCAAGGGCTCAATGAAAATGATGTCTTTGAGATTTAATCAATGCATTTATAACTGTCTACATATGAATGCGATCACCTGCGTCACAAAATTGTCAGATTAATTTTTGATTGAGGATAAGACAAGTAATGTAAAGTGAAGGGGGTTAGTCATCATTGTTGAAACACCACAATGAAATGTGTCCTCTGCATTTAATCCATGTGACAGGGGGCAGCTACGTGAGCGCCCGGGGAGCAGTGCTTGGGGATGGTACTTTGCTCAGGGAACCTCAGCGGTACTTGCAGGTCGGGGACTCAAACCGACAATCTTTTGACTACATGGTTGTGTCCCTAACCACTGCTCCACCTGCCTGCCCTATATACCACACAAAACACAATTACAGTGCCTTAAAAAGTATTCATACTCCTTTAACTTTTTCACATTTTGTCACCTTAAAACCACAAACTTAAATGTTTTACACTGAGATTTTATGTGATAGACCAACACAAAGAAGCACATAATTGTGAAATGGAACGAAAATGATACATGGTTTTCAAATTTTTAAGCAAACAAAAATCTGAAAACACAACCTACAACTTTGATTTTATTGACTTTAAAGTTCGATGGAATATGGCCATCCTCATGTAGGCCAATCTTTCATTTCTGTTCCTCCCCATGGTTTTGTTAAACCTGTCTTCACCCCTGCACCAAAATAAATCCCTTGTTCACATTATTATGTGAGAAGGTCTAACTAACTGCTTGATGGACACACATCTACTTATTAATGTAGCCTATCGCACCCCTGCAAAAATGGTAACGGACCATCTGTTGAACAAAAGACAGTTGTTTGAATAATGTAAATTCTTATAACTCAGTGAGAAGTAACATTTTTGGCAGATACTTTTATTCATCACTAAAACTCTTCCTTCAATTCCACACTGTGCCATTAGCAATTAGCTGTGGAGCTTTTACATTATGCAAATTATAATCATCTAATATATCAATACTATTAAGTAGCTAGGAAAAGAAAATAGTAATTGTAAGTCAGTGACAGTGGCCAAATTAAGGTTTGGGGCTTAGAATGCAAGAAGTTTAAAGCTCGGGTTATTCTCTGGAGGATGTTGGATTGTACAAGCATCTGTTCCCCACAATGTCTGATATTCCCACACCAGAGTTAGATAATTAAGTTTTGTAGCACTCTTAATGTAACTGCTGTGTGTGTGTAAATTAAATGATAAGGTCAGCAGAATACATACAAGTCATGACCTTTGGAACTTGTTAAAAATCCAGTGAGTGTACAGTCAGTGTACAGTGAGTTACTGTTAATGCTGAGTTACTGTTAAATGGTATTTTTTTCACCCATAATAATGTACAGGTATCTGGTTGAAATATGCAAAAGTGTTGAATAAATACAAATTTAAACAAAATAAAAAGTACAAAAAATGCAAATTCTTAGTTGTCATGCCATCAAGATCTTTGTATACATTTCAAATATTTATGGCCACCAGAAAATAGCTAAATCTCTCAAAAGCAAAATGCGTACAAAATAGCTTGATGGGAAAGCCATCTTCCACACTTCAAAGATAAGCATTATTCCCAATCATCCAGGTTATGCCAGTAGAAATAGGACAGTGTTTCCAATGAGTTGTTTGTCCTTTGTTTATAAATCCAAAAGACCAACAGATTAATTCTGTCTTAAATAAGGTTTAAAACTGGTTATCTGAAATGCCTTAATCCCATGAATATTCATAGACGTGATCTAGGAAAAGCTGTCACTCATTTTAAATGAGCTGAATATGCAATTAGCTATAAACTCCAATACTCTTTAAACAGTTAGTCTCCATTGATGACTTTGTCTGTTTATGTCTATGTGAATTTGTTTGCTTACCCAATTAAAATGGGATATTTCTCATGTCTTACTGGAATTAAACACCAAACATTTAATGTGACACACAGTTTTCTCAGGGATTAACAGAGTCAGTCCTACTTAGCAGACTAAATCAATCTATAATAAATAATTTGTTCACATAATGTTTGCCAAGATAAACATGAAAAGCAGCTTAAGACATTTTGATAGTACTGAGCTAGTATTTTTTGCCTTCTGGAGTTCGGAGCATATATATTTAGAGAAGAAGGTGGAACAAGAAGAAGATACGACATAAGCGTACAGTTAGTGCTTTCCAAACAACACAATTATCATTCAGTTGCACTGAAAAAAAAACTGATTTCTCACATACAGGTTATGATGAGATCCGAGACTGCTACCTCTGTATCAACACCCAATTCTCTTACGAGGTTAAAATCATTAAGTCTGTCTTAATTAGTGACCCACAGTCTTAATTGTCTAGTGTCTGTAGTTCATCTCAGTGCTTTGATGTAGATTTACTCATGGACCATGATGCTAAATGGGTGCGATTTTCTCAGTGTCATGTGAAGGAAACAAAAAAGTCAAACTTTACAAAATTTACAGGGGCTGATCATATAATATAAATTTTAAAAATGGCATTTTTGTGCAGTGTTTGACATGTTTTGGTGACTTCTTGAGCAATAATAATAATAAAAATAATAATAAAAATTATTATAATAACTATAATAATAATAATGTTTTATTTGTAACACACATTTCTCACACCAAAGTGAACGAGGAGATTTGACATTTCGTAAGACAAATTCTGTTCTTTTTCTTTCGTTATCGATCTGATTTTTGTGTCATTACGATATCTTTTGCACGGGCAATTCCATTTGGTCAGACAGACTTCATCAAATGAATGCTGCCATCGTTTGCAACAGACATATCAATTGCTGCTGCTTCTACAGCTTGTACAAGTTATACCCCATTAACTGCAGTCTGTAGCAGTGTCAGCCATGGACGTTACAGTGAAAGCCGTTTAATCCGAAGTTTTTGAAAAGAACCCACAATATTTGTTACCGATCCCTCAATATTAAACTTGGAATACTATGCATTTTATGCGTATCCCTAAAATAACTCTTAAAGTAAAATAACAGGAGGTACTATTGCGTGCCTCTCTTGATGCTTAGAATGTATTTTGTGTTGACTTCAATCCCACAGAACACAAACAATCCTTGTGCTTGTGAATCCCACTGAGTGATTTTGCCGTTGGGCCCCTAAGCAAGATCCTTAACCCCCTGCTTTATCAAAGATGTATGTCGCTTTGGATAAAAGTGTCTACTGAAAAACAATGTTAAATCTTCTGCCTGTGTTTGTACAGGTTTTCTCCTGCAGCCAGAACCTACGGTTCAGGTGAGCTGGTGCCTGTAAATCGCCCATACTGTGTGGTTGTCTGTCTGCCCTCTAATACCCTGATATCTTGTACAAGGAGCCGCCAGGCTTGTGCCCCCTGCTTCCCAGGATAGGTTCCAGGCTGACTGCAACTCTGTAATTGATAAGTGGCTATGGAAGGTAGATGGATAATAATAATAATAATAATAATAATAATAGAAGAAGAAGAAGAAGAAGAAGAGGTGGATAGTTCAGGTCCAGAAAGAAAAAATCCATACCAGGATTTTGTGACTGTGACTCTACTCAACTGGTTGGTTGAAACAAAATCTTGGTCTGGATTTTTACTTTCTGGACTTGAACTATCCGTAATGTCCCACATAAAGGTATAATATTATGGATTCCGATAATAATGTACTACCCATCTGCTTCCATGAAACAGAAACTTCAAGATCAGTATCACCAGCAAACGTGCACCTGAAGACCCCCTGACGACCCACCCATTAATTTCCTTGTTCAAATTTTAATGTCTAGGCACTGATGGTTATTTACTTTTCAGTTTTTAGACAATTATAAATGCTTTTATCTGCAGCAGGCCTGCATAATTACACTGATTTGCATGATTGTTTTAAAACGTGTTGTGGTTCCTAGTGAGACATCCTTAATTGGACTGTAATCATTGCTACACAGATGTCAAGATGCTTATGATTTGTCAAGAGGCTGAAAGGCAACCAAATAAATATCTGTCAGACGTTAGCTAATTGGTGCCACAGAAATTTATGTCAAGAGGTACTGATATCCAGACTTTTTCATTTAAGTTATTGATTTATGACAGTCAGGTAATAGCGTCCTCAATTCCTGTGTCAATGAATGTGTGCAGTCTAGCTATTTTACCACCATTACTGAATATTGCAGGTCGCACCTTATATCTATGTAACATCTTCTATTAGAAACGATACATGCAGCACAAGGTTATATACGGTACAAGCCGGTTCTGTATGTTGTATGATTTATATACTGATTCTTTCAGAAATGTTAAAATATGCAATTATTAATGAATTAAGTATAGTTAAATGCTGTTGAAAAAGTATATTATGTAATAAATAAATTACATCACAGCAAAGAACCACAATAATTTTGGCAAAGATCTTCTGGAAGCAATTTTAATAATGATATCCATCTATCTTCCCTAGGTAAACTCCGGACAGGATTCCAGTATACACACACACACACATACCATGTATACCTATCTTTATGGGGACACTCCATTCATTCCTATGGGCATAACCCTGATCC
>JAODKM010000020.1:18958322-18972745 GCA_026780845.1 Petrocephalus sullivani
ATCCCAATCACGACACCCTTAACCCCTACCTAGCCCTAACCTTAACCATAAGTAACCAACCCAAATACAAGACTTTTTGACATTTTTATTCCACAGATTTTTATTATTTGAGGTTATCCAAATGGGGACCTTTAAAAGATGTCCCCAAACGTTGGGAAATTTCAGGTTTTGCTACACTTTGGAGACCTCAAATGTGATCTATGCAAACCCACGTACACAGATCTTAGGTATCTATATCTTTTTGTGGACCATCCATTCATTTCCATGTACAAAACCTAATCCCAACTATGACAACTGTAACCCCTACCCCACCCTAACCTTAACCATAAGTAACCAAACAAAATACAAGATGTTTGGCAATATGATTGGCTCCGTGCCAGTCAATTTAGTTAGGCACATGCCTACCCAGTATTTAAAAAAAAATGTAATATTAATTATTCAGTCAACCAATAGCGTGGCTTTATTTAAAATAACCTTTTCAAATAAAAATAGCTCCGCTACTGTCAAATTTAATTGGTTGTTCCAAATGTTTTTGGGGTAGTTCCTCCATGGACAGCTGTTTGTTCTGATGTTTTATACACTGCAAATGTAACATCTTCGTCCCACACTGTAAAGAGCCCCCAAACAACAGACATTTTTTTCCGTAAGTCTTTTACAGTACCTTTCCTATCACGCTAAATTATTGAGAGATGGGAAGATGACAGCTATGGATGGAGACTGAGTTGGGAGAAGGGGTGGGTGATCTGGCCAAAATGTCATATCACATTACAATATTTTTGGTTATAATCACAATCCACAATACAGATCAGTGTTTTATTGGAATGCATGTAGCAATGCTAATTAATAATTTAAAAAGGATCAGCTAAGCTTTTAATTCTAGATCTAGCCACTAAATTGAGACTGACTGAGGCATATAATTGACAAAGAAGTGAGATACAGACAGTGCTCAGATGATATACAGACAGGCTGAGAGTGCTTTGTTTCACATTGGTCTGTTTTTGTTGTAGCACTTTCTGGTTTGTCCGGTCGTTATAATAAGTGTTAAGTTGTGCACATGTAACTGGGAATGCACTTATGCCTAATAAACTAGTGAGCTGCATATATGTTTGCATTGTTTTATTTACCTCACTTATACATCGCTATGGACAAAATTGTCTACCAAGTAAATGTAGCATGTCTGTCCCACGATTCTTACAATACCGCTAAAATGCAAACTGTGGATACAATTTATCAGGTGCGATAAAATATCACCGTATCAGCCACCACTTGTTGGTGCCAAAAGTAACGTTGATAAGCTACTTAATTGGCTCATGTAAATGGCCATATTTATAATGATTCGCCAAGTGCCGGTCAGTGCCAATCATGATGAAAATCAGCCATCTCTGATCCCTAGCTGATTACTATCTAAAACTGTGAAAGTATATCACACACATGTCTTCTTGGATAGCTATGTAATCAATATGCTAGCACAGACATTCTGTGAAGCTGCATTATGAACAAATGGCAGACTAACTCAGTTGTAGTTTTGCTTGCACAAATTACACTGTCATTCAGTATTTGCTCGCTGGTTGTTAATGTATAATAGTTACATAAAGTTTCAAGAACATTAATAATTGCGTGTGTGTATTTAATATATCTTGTGCGTGGTACTCACAGATTTGTTTTTAATCACATTTAGAGACTACATGTTCTTGGACTGTAGGAGGAAATCCACTGAACCACCCAGCCAATATAATAATAATAATAACTCCCCCATTTCCTCATCCACCTGGTGTACCATTGAAGAGCACTACAGCATCAGGTCTTTAGATGGGTGCTATGCTAAATTCATATTTTGTCACAATGCTTTAAAATACCTGCATTCAAAATTAACCAAGAGCATGCAATAACACATACTGCACTGCAAACTCATTGAGGTGCCTTTTGACGTTGTCTACCTTAAAACATGAAACACGACAGAAATCTTGCTGGCTCTCGGTTTCCACCCCTTATTCTCACTCTAAGTCACTGTAACAGTGGACCAACACGTCTAAGTCAGCATCCAGATGTGATTTCCTGAAGCATCTTGCAGGCACTCCAACACTATGTACTGCTGCTATTCCAAGAATTCCCTCACTGCAGGAACCAGCACCACTGAACCACTGCATGTCAGATTATCTTAATATTGTCACGGCTGGGCACCGGGTTAATAAGGAGGACACGAAAGCGGATCAGTCCAAAAAAAAGGGAAAACCCGGTTTTATTTCCCAAACACAGGCAAGGGCTGGAAATCTGGGGACAGGCAAGAGTCACGGTACGTGGGGGCCCGAGACCTGCGGCGGTTGGCATACGTCTCCAGACGTCTCTGGGCACGTAGCAGGAAGGACCTGGACCTAGACCAGGTCCGTTGACAGCGACGGAGAAAACTATGAACGGAAGGGACCTGGACCTCTCCCTCCACAGCAGGAAACAAGGGGGGTTGATAATCAACACAACACTGGAAAGGGGACATACCCGTGGAGGATACAGGGAGCGAGTTATGGGCGTACTCCACCCAAGAAAGGAAGCCACTCCACGACTCAGGTGAGTGAGAGGCCATACAATGGAGCATCCACTCCAGATCTTGGTTGGCTCTCTCAGTCTGCCCGTTAGACTGCGGGTGGAATCCGGAGGACAGACTAGCAGTGGCACCCAGCAACCTACAGAACTCTTTCCAAAACCTGGAAACGAACTGAGGACCCCTGTCGGACACTATGTCGGTTGGCAGACCGTGCAGCTTGAAGATGTGGTCCACTACCAACTGCGCTGTCTCCTTGGCTGACGGCAGCTTGGGCACAGGAACGAAATACACGGCCTTGGAGAAGCGATCCACGATCGTGAGAACACTAGTGAATCCTCTGGATGGGGGAAGACCTGTGACAAAATCCAAGGAAATATGAGACCAGGGACGTCGGGGAACAGCAAGAGGTCGCAATAGACCTGCTGGAGCTCGGGAGGGAGTCTTATTACGAGCGCACACGGGCAGGCCGCGATGTATGCCCGGACGTCCTGCAGCATTGTGGGCCACCCGAAGTGTTGTCCGAGAAGTGCTCGGGTGCGATGTACACCAGGGTGACAAGCTAAAAGGGAATCATGTCCCTACTGGAGGACTCGGGAGCGCAGAAAATCGGGGACAAAAAGCCGGTTAGGCGGACAACTCTCTGGGGACTGGATAAATCGTTGGACAGCCAGGACGGCCTCCTCGACCCCCCAGGACACCACCCCGACAAAGCGGCTCTCTGGCAGAATCGGCCCTGGACTCTCCTGGGACCCCTCTTCACCGAACTGCCGTGACAGTTCGTCTGGCTTGCGGTTCTTGGAGCCAGGTCTGAAGGAAATAACGAAATTGAAGCGGTTGAAGAATAGGGACCACCTAGCCTGGCGGGCACTGAGTCGCTTAGCTGACTGGAGGTATTCAAAGTTTTTATGGTCCGTGACGATCAGAAACGGGTCCTTAGTGCCCTCGAGCCACTGCTGCCACTCCTTCAAGGCCAGACGGACTGCCAGTAGCTCTCGATTTCCGATGTCGTAGTTCCTTTCAGCTGGGGTAAGCTTGTGGGAAAAGAAGGCACAAGGATGTACCTTATTATCTGTCGTGTGTCGCTGGGAAAGGATGGCCCCCACACCGGTGCTGGAAGCATCTATCTCTACCACGAACTGTCGAGTGGGATCGGGGATATGGAGAACAGGAGCAGAGGTGAAGCGTCTGCGAAGGGCCAGGAATGCCTGCTCAGCCATGGGGGACCACTGGAAAGAAACCTTAGTGGAGGTGAGTGCTGTGAGAGGGGCCACAACGGTGCTGTATCCTGTAATGAACCGCCTGTAGAAATTTGCAAACCCCAGAACCCGTTGTACCTCCCTCTGGTTGAGGGGTCGGGGCCAT
The DNA here is from genome assembly GCA_026780845.1 of Petrocephalus sullivani. Classification (NCBI taxonomy): domain Eukaryota; kingdom Metazoa; phylum Chordata; class Actinopteri; order Osteoglossiformes; family Mormyridae; genus Petrocephalus; species Petrocephalus sullivani. Next base: position 18,962,224 of record JAODKM010000020.1, read on the forward strand.
TTGGCGACGGCTCTGATCTTCTCTGGATCCATCCTAATCGTACCCTACCCGAGTATAAACCCCAGGAAGGAGATGGACCGCTGGTGAAACTCACACTTCTCTGCCTTGACGAAAAGTTTGTTGACTAGTAAGCGTTGGAGGACTTCATGCACGTGTATTACGTGATCCTGCTCGGAACGGGAAAACACCAAAATGTCGTCAAGATAGACAAAAACGAACTTGTGCAACATGTCTCGCAGAACGTCATTAATCAACCCTTGGAAGACGGCTGGTGCATTAGTCAATCCAAAAGGCATCACCAGATACTCGTAATGCCCAGAGGGCGTGTTAAAAGCGGTCTTCCACTCATCCCCGTCCCGGATCCTAACTAGATGATAGGCACTACGCAGGTCAAGTTTGGTGAATTAACTAGCCCCCTGAAGCACATCAAGAATAACAGGGGTAGGGGATAACAGTTCTTAATGGTGATCTGGTTCAGCCTGCGGTAATCGATACAAGGTCGGAGAGACCCATCCTTCTTTCCGACAAAGAAGAACCCAGCCCCCGCTCGTGAGGACGACAGCCGAATTATACCAGAAGCTAAAGCACCGTTTATGTACTCTTCCATAGCTGTCCTCTCTGGGGCTGACAGGGAGTACAGGCGACCCCTAGGGGGCGAGGTGCCCGGCAATAAATCGATCGCACAGTCTGACGGTCGATGAGGAGGAAGAGAGGATGCCCGGACCTTACTGAATACCTGTTTCAGGTCCAAGTAGGCAGCAGGAACAGACGACAGGTCAGGAAACTCCTCCTTCTCCTCTGGAACCAAGGAAGGTGGAGCCGTGCAGAGGCACTGTGAATGGCAAAAAGGACTCCAACCCACAATGGACCCCTTTTTCCAATCGAGGTGCGGATTGTGCTTAACTAAACAGGGGTGGCCTAACACAATAGGTGCTTGGGGGGAATCGATCTCATACAAGGACAGTTCCTCCACATGACTGCCCCCAATGGCAAGACTCACCGGGAGTGTAGCACGGGTGATGGTGACCATCCGACGTCCATCCAGGGCATGGGCTTCCAATTGAGTCTGGACCGGTGTGGTCGGCAGACTCCACTGGCGGACCAACATGGCGTCGATGAAACTGTCATCCACTCCTGAATCCACCAGGGCAGCCAAGGGCTGCTGGATGTCACCGATGGAGAGCAGCACTGGAAGGAAAGTGCGTCGAAGGGAGGAGGGAAACGTTGGAGCAACACCCACCAGGACCCTCCTCTTCACTGGTGGGTGCGTCCTTTTACTGGGCACCTAGAAATATAGTGTCCCGCCTGCCCACAGTACAGACAGGCATTAGCTGCCCGTCGTCATTGTCATTCTGCAGGAGACAGACGGGTTCGATTCACCTGCATGGCTTCCACAGGAGGCTCAGGGGGGCTCACTCCAACCGCTTCTCGGACTCCCGACACCATCGTATTGTGCCGTTCCCTGCGGCGTTGACAGAAGCGGTTGTCTACGCGAATAGCAAGGCTCACCAGGGCTTCAAACGATGCCGGCATTTCCCTGGATGCCAGTTCATCTTTGATGGGGTCAGAAAGCCCGTTGTAGAAGGCATCAAACTGAGCCTGCCTATCCCAGCCCGTAGATAGCGCAAGGGTTTGGAAGGCGTAGACGAAAGCGGATCAGTCCAAAAACAAGGGAAAACCCGGTTTTATTTCTCAAACACAGGCAAGGGCTGGAAATCCGGGGACAGGTAAGAGTCAGGCAATCGGCGTCGGAATCCGGGGGAAAAGGCAGGGCTCGGTGTCTGGGAACAGGCAGGGGTCAGGCGATCGGCGTCGGAATCCGGGGGAAAAGGCAAGGCTCGGTGTCCAGGAACAGGCAGGGGTCAGGCGAGGGCTAGCCCTAACCTTAACCAGTAGGAGGGCTAGACGGAGAATCGGTGGTTGGGAGAGAACAGAACTGAGGTCAGGGAAACAGGCAGGCAGAGGTACAGACGGGGAAATAAACGCTCGAAATTCGCAACAGCGGCTGAAGATCAAATAGGTGGTGAATAGATTAAATAGGCTCTCTGATTTCCTTAGATAGGCTTCAGCTGGCAGGGAAGGGCAAACGGTAACCGGTCCTGCCGGTTCTTCAGGACCGGTGTGGGGAAATGCTCCAGCCGCCGCTCGGCTAGGGAACCCCGGAGCGTGGCAGGGGAACCCTGCGTGACGTCACAGAGGCTTCCCCTGAGCGATCCATGACAAATATGAAGTGAGATCTCAACCTGGAAATCAATTATCTGAGTGTACACAGCTATGTACAGGTACCTGCAGGAAGAACACCTGCTCTGTTTCATTCATGGATTTTTTTGGAAGGGAAAAATAATTGTACCAAATGGGATTTCAGTAACGTATGAGTGACATGCAGAGAAATTTTGTTTTGAGCTAACTCTCACACAAACACTTAAAAGTAATTGAAATGAATTTTTATGAGCATTAGACACGGTCAATGTGAAAAATGGCCAATTACGGCAGTCAGTACCCAATGACATGTTTTTCATTCTGTCTCTCCATGCATTTTCTTCATCATCAAAAGAACAGATTAAAAAATATTTTGACTAGCATTTATATGCCATTGCTTTTGTCCATACATCAGACACTTAAAAGTTTAAATATTTTTTTGGATAGTTAAAATTAATTGTCCCTTAGAAGTGCATAACAAATTACAACCAAATGATTTAATAAGATTTTGAATATTGAGGAGAATTTCTTAATTGTTTTTGTGAATCCAATGACCCATGAAAAAAATCCTCCCAAGTATCTTTTTGAAATGCAATGCTTGCAGAAGCACTCATGCAGTGATTCTTAATCACTGATCCTGTTGCTACGCGAAGATTAAAGTTTTAAAATTTACCATGTGATGAATAATACACCCATTTGTAGCTTCCATGAGAAATATGTTTTTGGAAACCTATTGTTTTCACGCAAATATAATATAACACTCAATATATATACAAACATATGTGCTAGCTAAACAAACCAATAAACATAAATGCTAGGAGACAGTTTAAGGTAATATACACTATATTGCCAAAAGTACTGGGACAAAATCATTGAATTTAGGTGCTCCAAATCACTTCCATGGGCACAACTGTATAAAATCAAGCACCTAGGCATGCAGACTGCTTCTACAAACATTTGTGAAATACTGGGTCACTCTCAGGAGCTTAGTGAATTCAAGCATGGTACCGTGATATTATGCCACCTTCGTGAAATTTCATCACTACTAAATATTCCCCGGTCAACTGTTGCTGATGTTATAACAAAGTGTAAGTAATTGGGAACAACAGAAACTCAGCCACAAAGTGGTAGGCCACGTAAAATCACAGAGCAGGGACAGCGCACGCTGAGTCTCAGTGTGCAGAAATAGCCAACTTTATGCAGAGTCAATCAACCTCCAAACTTCACGTGGCCTTCAGATTAAGAACAGTGCATAGAGAGCTTCATGGAATGGGTTTCCATGGCCGAGCAGCTGCATCCAAGCCTTACATCACCAAGTGCCACACAAAGTGTTGGATGCAGTGGTGTAAAGCACGCCGCCACTGGACTCTAAAGCAATGGAGACGTGTCCTCTGGAGTGACAAATCACACTTTTCTGTCTGGCAATCCGATGGACAAGTCTGGGTTTGGCAGTTACTAGGAGAATGGTACTTGCCTGACTCCATTATGCTAAGTGTAAAGTTTAGTGGAGGGGGGATTTTGGTGTAGGGTTGTTTTCAGGGGTTGGGTGTGGCCCCTTAGTTCCAGTGAAAGGAACTCTAAATGCTTCAGCATGCAAAGCCATTTTGGGCAATTTCATGCTCCCAACTTTGTGGGAACAGTTTGGGGATGGCCCCTTCCTGTTCCAACATGACTGTGCACCAGTGCACAAAGCAAGGTCTATAAAGACATGGATGAGTGAGTTTGGTGTGGAGGAACTTGACTAGCCTGCGCAGAGGCCTGACCTCAACCTGAAAGAACACCTTTGGGATGAATTGGAGCGGAGACTGACTCTCGTCCAACATCAGTGCCTGACCTCACAAATGTGTGTGTGTGTTTTTATAAATATACACACACACATATAGAGGTGCTGGAGGGCATGTATACCTTGGCAGATTCGGGGAGGGGGGGGGGGCAGCATTTTATGTTAAATATTATGTAAAATTGAGCGCCTACATACACACACACACAATACCTATTGCTACTGGTAGCTGGAGAAATTAATCCAGGGTCGTTGTATTTGGGCTCAGCCATTGGGATTGGACTGTTTCTTCCCTAGTTATTTATCACTGCAAGACTCCCAGGATGAAGCCTAAGAACTCCATCCCCAGAGATTTTTTAACACAGAGACTCTTCTGTAGAGTCAAGTGTGGGTCATTCCCCTAATGGTCTTTGCTCCGGAGCAAACTCTGTTTTTCCTCATCAACAGTTGTCGAGGAGTCTTTTCTAGTCGTTTATCTTCATGGTACTGGCTTCCTTATTACCACTGTCAGACAGGAGCATCTGTGATAACCTGTGTGATGCTTTGCCTGCATCTAATGAGTTAATGGCAGAATACGCAGGAAAATAAGCAGGTACCTGCAATATGAAACCTATTAGCAGGTGCTACTGCAAGTATTCAGTAAAAAAACCTAACCTGCCTGTTTAAATAATTCCAGCATACAGTAAAAAGGGCAATCGTTGTAGGAGAAGGTAGGTATCAGATAACATTTAAAACAAACATACATCCCCACTAATCATAAAAATGTACTTCAGTTAATGATGAAAATATCTTCATAATTGTTCTTTGCCAATATGAACACTGAAAGCGAAGCAGAAGTGTGCAGGAAATTACATCTACACATAAATCTGAATGAAGTATAAATGTTCGGAATTAAATATCGTGAATTCCATACTGAGCTTCTGTTGTTTGCCAATATAGTTTAACCTCTTTTAAACTATACTTACAAGTCTCATGTAGCCATTTTCATTTCAAGAAGAAGACAAAGCCTACATAATAACCAGTGTGGTTCAGAAAATGTATGATTTTGCGGGAATGCTTAGCATAAGTTTTTAGTTATACTGTACCAGAATTACTATGCCTGCATGAACAATGGCAATATGCCTTGAGCTTATGAATGTGTTTTGTATGCCCTGCTAACCCCTGAGGCTTCGGGAATACAGTGACAAGCCTCGTGTAAGGATTAAGATACGAGACACTATTGTCAAGAATTTAAGCCAAAATGTTAGCAGAACAAGGCTGTATGGTCTGTAACACAGCATTCAGGTTCAGAGTGACAGCAGTGTGTCACGAAATGACAAGAGATGACCAGAATGAGGAGCCAATGTGTTTACTCAAATGGCCTCCACAGTCACCAGATCTTAATCCAATAGAGCACCTTTGGGATGTGGTGGAATGGGAGATTCGCATCATGGATGTGCAGCCGATAAATCTGCAGCAACTGCGTGATGCTATCATGTCAATATGGACCAATATCTCTGAGGAATGTTTCCAGTACCTTGTTGAATCTATGCCACAAAGGATTAAGGCAGTTCTGAAGGCAAAAGGGGGTCCAACCTGGTACTAGCAAGGTTTACCTAATAAAGTGGCCGGTGAGTGTATATTATTCCATTATAAAACGAAAATTACCTACATCAAATGAGTTGGGACAGTTTGCAAACCCTACAAATTATTTTCACGCTAATAAAACTCACATGTAAAACATACATGTAAATGGGCGTGCAGACTTGTTTCAAATTGAAAATCTCACACCAGCCAGCTGATCAAAGTTAGCCACCTTCTCTGCCTAACTCCCATGGAATCTGAAAGAACCAAAACATTTGATCAAACATACACTCAGGCGGCTCCAAAACTCTAGGTAGGCCCAGGGGAGGTTTCTGATACATCTTAGAGAATCTGTTGACTGCAACAGCAATATTCAGGTAAAGGGAGATTAGTAATACAATCCATTGCAATGTATGACCATGGTCTCTATTGAATGAGGAACAGTTGTAGTGTACCTGCTGGTAATTGTTATGTGAATTCCTTGATTTTTTGACAAAGGTTGACCACCAGAACTTCCAAGTTACCAGTTCCAAGGTATGAGTTGTACATGATATTTTTTGTGCCTGGAAAACATGTGATTTTGAAATGATAATGGGTATACAATATCGCTCACCTGGCCTGACTAGGATTCTATACCACTAAGAGCCAACATGATGGTCTGCAGGTCCCTGTCACTAAAGTCAATGTTTTATTGTGCTGAAGAAAGCTTGCAGAAATAAAATGCATAGGAAAATAGTTTATAGGGTCTGCCATTATGTAAGGAGATAGCTCCCTCATTCATCACTAAAGTGTCCACCACCATACCATGTGTCATCAGAGACAAGTCTGGTTGCAAAGGCGCACAGTAGCTATAAATATAATCTCAGAAAATCTTAGAATTTCGTTAATGCATCAAGACGCTTTATTCATGAGGAGTATTCGGGGGCATTATTAAGTCCACATGGCCTAATCACATATTCATATTGTGAAAGCGACAAAATCAAGTCTGGCACAGAGAATGTTTTTTGAGTGATATTTAACAGTATTTTAAGGGACAAAATCCTGTTGGGCAGTTGAAAATGATGATTGCATATAGAACTTCCTGGATTCCTCTTAAAAGTTACTTTAAAACAACTGAATTAAATCCGACTCCAATTTATTTAAATTTAGGTTGTGTAGAACAATAAATATATTACGTCCAATTAATTTAGGGTTGTTTCGTTTACTTCTAGATCTTTCTTTACTAGATTCATTCACCCAGGATTGTTATGTTATACTTTTAGTCAACTGAGCAATATCTATGGATATAAAGTGAAACCAGTTAGATCTCAGTTCAAGGACAAAGGACAGCGACAAGCTAGCACAATACTTGCTTTTGTGGTCAGTACAGCTCAGGGATTCCAGTATAATTGATTGATTCAACTCAGAGGCTGCAAAGACTTAATGTAAGCTTATTTGATTCAAGTCAGCTCGGGACTGACACTGTTTCATTATATATCTGACTGAATCAACGGACAGACTGAGAGAGGCTCAGTTTGTTTGATCAGTCCATTTCAGGGAGTGGCAGTTTGATTGGCTCAACTCAGAGTCTGCATGTAATATAATGTGGCTGCTGAAATCCAGTTTAATTGACCCAAGTGATTAGTTAGAATGCTGGGGTTATTACTGTAGATTGCAATGCACAGCGCTCTTACTGTATAGTGCATACTAATCTTGGCTGGGAATTGTGGTAATACCACTACCATGGATTTTACTAGAGTTAGCAATTTCAGACAACTAAAAAGAAGCAATTAGAAAGGAGATGGAAGAAAGAGCTGGCTATGGATGCTAATCACACAATAGCATGCAAGAACACAGGCGAACACAGTGGGTGTGCCATGGTGACTCAGGAAACAGCAGGAACCCAAAGAAGTGCAGGTTAACAGATTCTTGCTGGGCTGAGGTAGCTGAAATAAGGCCCTAATATACACATCCAGTAAACGAGTTAATGAGCTGCAGGTGTGTTAATATTCCTGCGAAGTGGAGTGTGTCAGAAGTGGATGAGGCTGCACTGAGGCCAGCCTGGATGCAGGTGTGACAGGAAAGGAGCCTCTGTTGGGGAAAGCACTAGTGTCGGAGGGGGACCTGGCGTGGAAGCGGTGTTTAGCAAACTAAGCATTTAGCAAATTAGGCTCGGCAGGAGCAGCAGCAACAATAAGCAAATTCCCCACTGGGAGCTTGCATCATCTTGGCACAGAAGCAGATACAGAGACATGTGCTGAAAGTATATCGGAAAGCAAATAAAAGACGCCGATTCACATCTCTTGACAGGGATCGAGGGATTTCCATTAAGTGAATGAGGTAAGGCACCCATAAATATCCTCATTGACTGTAAAATTCATCAAAAGCCATTAATACAATGCATCATAACAAAGGGGTGCCCTCTGTGTCCAAACATGGCTCGTTAGGTCTAACCACTCTTAGTTAGGTTCTGCTGAAACTGGCTAGCGAAAAACATTATGAAATCCCTTGTTTAATATTGCATCATAAATGACTTTTCATCCGCATTCTCGCCACCTGCTCGACATGCTTCTCATTCAGTACACTATAGCGCTCGCATTTTAGCATCCCTAAGGTAAGTCCTCAGCACTATCAAAGGAAACATGTCTCTTTTATTGAAATAAAAAAGAGCAGGTAGCACAAATACCATGGATAATCCATGGCAGGTTCTGCTGCGAGGAGATTAAAAACAGCTGGAGCAACTTATCCTGCCTACTCCTGACTGCTAATTGAATAGGCCCCGATAGCAGACTGCGTTTTGGAAAATGTGCCTCCTTTCATCCATCCCCATTTGTTGACACTCTCTGCGATTCCAGCTTTGTGTATGCAGACACCTGATGTGGAAGGATGGGACTATGTTGGCCAGAAGGCGGGAACAAGATGTGGGACCTATTTATAGGAAGCAAAAAGTCGTCCTCTCATCACTGAAGTGTCCAGCCGATTGCACTGCATTATTGTAGAACACTTAGCTGGAAAACTCCTGGCATATCGAGGCACGATTTTAAGAGGTGGACTCTACGATGAAGTGGAACAATTAGAAACAGAAGTGGGCAAGTGTTATCTTAAGCATTTCTCATTCGGTTTAAGCAATAATGGGCATGTGGTGGCAGATGGTCTCACTGCCCCGCTGAAGTTTAGCCCCGTGACTGATATGCAGAAAACATCCTTAGCAGTTTTCTTTTTTTTTGGGGTTCTGCATTCTGTAGGTGGACTTAAGCAGATGTTGCTTAGAATAATTTAGCATACATTAATGAACAAGCCCTGCTTATACGTACAGCTCACTAAGTAGCATATACAAACTCATTAAGTATATTTTCTGCAGGGCCTGTAATTGCACACATAGGATGTATATTGCTACATACGTCGCCCCCATTTATACACATTGCAGCAAGATTAATTTTCAACAATAAAATCCGGAGCCATTACTCATTTTGGTCATTTTGGATGCCATGGTTAAATATATTTAGTCATTGTCTCTTTTTGATCTGAAATAAATCGTGTATATGTAATATTATACGACACAATCAACGATTTTGTCATATATAACATGGTGTTAACAGTATTTTTGTATGACATTATACACTGCTTGGTCATTAACAACTGTTAAATGAATATTTCTCTAAATTAAAAAAATTGTGAATAGTAACAGCTCATAAAAAGGCAAGTTAAATACATGTTGTCATATAAAAGTGATTATGTTTTTAGTCATTGTAACTGGATTACAGTGATTTTTTTTTTACTTTTCCGCAGTTAAAAAAAAAAAATACAAACACACACAGCAAATGATGATGGAAAACTTATTTTTTACTGCACTTTGAAAAGATAAAATGGAAAAAGAATAACAAACTAGTTGAATGGTGAAGCAAATTAATATACCTAATCCCAGTTGCTAGTCTTCTTAGCCTTTGTTATTACAGATAAAAGTCAGAAGACATTAGTGCTCTAAAAAAAGGAGACGTTCCATCATTTTTCTACCTCACCTTGCATAAATATTAATTCCAAAAAATGAGTTGAAGATGAAATTATTTTATATTACTTTGTCATTTCTCACAGCTGAGTGACAGCCGTTCGCCTCCTAGTGCTTCTTAAAGACAGATAATTTTGTACATTCAGCCAAGAGACAATCACCAAACTCACAGAAGGCGTGGAACACCTTACGTATCGGACACAAGGGACATCTGCTAGTTTCTCTATAGGTTTCTGTGTCACGTTCAGCCCCGCCCTTCGTGTTTTCCCCCTGTTTTGCCCTCAGGCGGGGCTTGATTAGTTGCACCTGCCCCTCGTTGTGTTTGCCTCATGTAGTTTGCTCCGCTTGTTTCCCTTGATTGGCTGCCTCCTGTTTGACCCTTGATGTGTTGCCCTATTTTACTGAGCCTGTGTCCTGTGCCCCCTGTCCGGTATTGTCGTTGCATGTCAATGCATGTCTATGCTTGCTATCGCGCTTGCTCTCATTGTTTCCCTGTGTTTGCTAATAAACGCCCTTCTGAAGGGCTTAATCCCGCAGCCTGCAAATATGGGTCGTTCCCCCGCCGCAAGCGTGACATTCTGCTCATCAGCTTTCTAACCCTATTCTATATGATTCCCTGTAATATAGAACACTGGGCAATAAAATGTAGATCAAATTAGGGATAAGATTGAAATAAAATGTCAAACGTTCTTTCATTAAGTGCCATTACAAAAAAAGTAAAATAGAACAATTTTACAGCCTGGGAAAAAATATTGGTCAATTTAGTATTTCTAAAATAAAATATGCATATAATGCAGTGGGTTATTGAGTTTTAAGTCCTTAGACAGCTCGATGTGAAGACTTGCATTGCATTGCATTGCATTTGACTAAGGCATAAGCATGACTAATGATGGGGAAGGCCGGCCTCTCAATGCCCCTTCTACACTCACCTAAAGGATTATTAGGAACACCATACTAATACGGTGTTTGACCCCCTTTCGCCTTCAGAACTGCCT
>JAODKM010000020.1:18974305-18988341 GCA_026780845.1 Petrocephalus sullivani
CTTCATGATTCCTTCTGCTGAGGATCTGTATGGAGATGCAGATTTCATCTTCCAGCAGGACCTGGCCCCTGCCCATAGCGCCAGAAGCACCAAAACCTGGTTTGATGCCTATGCCATCACAGTGCTTGACTGGCCAGCCAACTCGCCTCACCTAAACCCCACTGAGAATCTATGGGGTATTATCAAGAGGAAAATGAGGTCCACCAGACCCAAAAACAAAGAAGAGCTGACAGCAAGCATCAACGAAATCTGGGCTTCCATACGTCCCAGGCAATGCCACGGGCTGACTGCCTCAATGCCACGGTGCATTGAGGCAGTGATTAAGGCAAAGGGATTCACAACCAAGCATTGGAGATTGACATATCGTTTTGAAAGTACCACATTTTGATTGATTTGATGTGACCCTAATTTCTTTCTTTTTTTCTGCAAAAAACTGAGAACTAAATGGTGATGTCTTCACAGTATTCTAATTTTTTGAATTTATGTTTTCGTGGGTTTTTTGAGCTGGAAGCCCAAATTGTGTACAAATAAACAACTAAGCCGTTTAAGTTGTGGGCCCTGAATCTATAATCTATGAAAGTTTAACGTTTTGAATGGAATTATGGAAATAAACTTTTCCATCATATTCAAATTTTTTGGAAAGGGTCTGTACATGACCACCTGAAGAGCAAAGATTGTTTTCTTAATTTATCCAGTATATGTCACGTATATGTGTTTACCTACCTATTACCTATTACTTAGCATCAGTATATAAATATCTTTGATGAGTCTTTAGACAAGTGTAGTGTTTATGTATTACTCTTATAAATGTCTCATTATTGCCCATTCTAGCTTCCTCATTTGGACAATTGTATATATGAATGAGTATACACGAATAGCTGAATATAAATAAGTATACATGAATAGTTGAATGTGAATAAGTATACACGAATAGTTGAATATGAATAAGTACACCCATCCACATTCTCATGTCTCACTTGATATGACTTGTTGACTTGTTATACAATTGTATGTATTTAAAGTTAAATTAGTTGAATCAAAATCAACTCTAAAGTTAAATGTCATAAATCCATGAGGCCACTAGCATGGCCCTGTAGCCAGCCCCTCAGACTGAGGTTCCAAACTGTTGGCCCAAGTGTCGAATTCTGGATCATCCATATTCATGGACCTTGAACCATAAAAACCAACACCCAAGACTCGGAGAAAGGAAGTTTACCGGGAAGTTAAACGAAGTTATACGAAGAAGTTAAAGAAGAAGCCACGCTGAATACCGACGTGTGAAACCCAGCCGCGTGCAGGAGATCTCCAAAGCCTCGTCACTGGACGCTTCACTGAGAGATGGAAAGTTAGAAAAGTCTCAGCACAAAAGAACTGCTCCAGTACCATTGCTTCCTCCTTCATCACCTCTGCAACCACGTACATTCACATACCCGTTTAAATGGTTATGATTAATCGATTTTGTAGTTTTGGGTCACCTTTTTAAATCCTAGGCTTGCTTTTGCAGAACAGAATTTTCCATTAAGGATACCCAGTTAAATCTAATCACTGCTTTTAGTTTTCCATCCAGTTTGCTTGATTTTATTTGTTATTTTGATGTGATGGTGATTAATTGTCGATGCACCATGGCACACAACAACGAAATGTGTCCTCTGCTTTTAACCCATGTGACAATATGACACAGCAGGGGGCAGCTATGTGAGCACTCGGGGAGCAGTGCTTGGGCACGGTACCTCAGTGGTACTTGCCGGATGGGGACTCGAACCAGCAATCTTTTAATTACACAGATGTGTCCCTAACCACTACACCACCTGCCTGCCCCATTTTGTGTTTTATGTTATGTGTAATGTATGTCTGATATTAGTTGTAATGTTAGTAATTAATGCATTCTTTTTCACCTTTTTAAATCTCTGTTTCATTGAGTGCTCACAATACAGTAGGTCACTTCATTGGTGCAAAACCACTACTAAGCTTTTTAAGTCCCAAGCTCATCCTTAAATATTGCAATAGTCTCCTTATGGCTGAGAGCAGAGTTGCTAGGTTACATTGAAGCTGTTCGCTGGACGATCAGTACATAGATTAACTAGTGATATTGTAATGAGTAAATTTGATTTGTATTCTGGACATAAATTGTCCAGCAATTCACTAATTGGGACTCCTATAATAGACTTTGATAGAGGAACAGCTACTCAAGCATAATATTTCTTAATTCATTAATAATTAATTTCCCTAAACATCGGTGGAGACACATTTATTGGAGCTGTTATTTCCTACATGTATTTGGGCCACAACTTAACTTTGGAAGTTCTGTGTGGCATTTTACTGACTTTCACCTCTAATTCAAGGTGTTTCTTCAGTACAAAATACAAAAAAAATATTTTACAAAAATATTATATTAGCTGTTTAAAAGTTACAGCCATTTCTATACACTGTCCCAACATTTTTAAGGGCTCAAAAGTAATTGGACAATTGACCAACAAGCTGTTCCACGACCAAATGTGGGCTTGTAACTTTACTAACGATTAAACAGGTAAATGGTATGGACTTTGAATTTGCATTTGTAAGCTGGTGCTGTGAATTCTCAGTATGAAGCCCAAAGAGATGTCAGTGCAAGTAAAGCAGGCCATTGTCAGGCTGAGAAAACAAAACAAACCCATTGGAGAGACAGCAGAAACATTAGGGTCAGCCCAATCAAAACTTTGTTACATTCCTAATAAGAAGGAACACATTTTGCTAAAGTCTACAATCAAGAGAAGACGTCAAGAAAGTAAACACAGAGGGTGACGGTGCAAACCACTGGTAGGCCTCAAGAATACGAAGGCCAGATGTTTGGAAAACATCTAAAAAATCTTTTCCAAGTCTGGAGAAAATTTCTTTGTACAGATGAAAGCAATGTGGAGAAGGGAAGGAATAGCTCATGATCCAATGCATGCCACATAATCTGTAAAACATGACAGTGTTATGGCATAGCATGGCATAATTGGCCTGTATGGCTGCCAATGGAACTGATTCACTAGTGTCTGTTTACGTTATGACTGCTGGTAGCAGTGTGGCACCAGGATGAATTGCACAGCATATAAGGTTGTACTATATGCTTAGATTCAGCGAAAGCTGCAAAACTGATAGGATGGTGCTACTCAGTACATATGGATAATGATCCAAAACAAAATGTGAAAGCAACCCAAGAGCTTTTCATGGCAAGGAAGTGGAATATTCTTCCATCACCTGACCTCTACCCATCTGAACATGCATTCCCGTTGCTGAAGACAAACCTGAAGGCAGAAAGACCAATGAACAAACTGAAGACATCAGCAACAAAGGCCTGGCAAAGCATTACTAGGGAGGGAACCCAGCATTTGATGATGTGCATGGGTTCCAAACCTTTGCAGTCATTGACTGCAAAGGATTTCAACCAAGTATTAAAAATAATCAAAATAGTTATGGTTTTGGTTTGACTTTTGACCCCTCAAAAACGGGGGCAATCTACATAAAAGAACTGCTATTCCAAAACAGCTGATATATTTTTGTCAGACCCCTTAAATGTATTTAAAATTGAAAGTCTATACCTCACTCCCGTCTTGATTGCTTAATTTCAAATTCACTGTGGTGATATACAGAGCCAAAATAATGAATATTGTGTCATTCTCCTAATACCTGTGGGCCTATAGCTTATCAGGCGCAGGAACAGAAAAAGGTTTAAGGTTTATAAACAATAATTTAATATATCATTATAGTAGCAAAACTAATATACTAGTTTCTGTATGTTTTTTCTGTTTTAAAATGAAAACTGTTCCATTACTGCTTTTTAATAACTACTCATCATGCACATTTTTATTACGTTAGCAAAGGAATCGTATCTGTAGGACATCCGCTAAACCCATATTGGAGGATAAGTGTGGAGAAGACTGTATTGTTAATGTCTTAAGAGATGATAAGGCGCTTTATTAAGGTGTGTTAAGAGGAGAAGTAGCATCTTCTGAAAATGAATTTTAATCATGCGTGAGCCTCGCCTGAGAATCAGTTTAAAATACTGGCACCATGGCACCCAGGTCGTCACCTCTTGGGTCATGGACTTCAATGTGTCCTCAGCTCAGTGTGTTTTAGATTTTTATGCTCTAAAGATTTATGAGGGTCTTGGCTTCACCAGCTCTGGTTACAGTCTCAAGACTTGCATTTAAAGTTAATTTGTCACAGTAAGCGGCCCTGAGTGCATGGTTTGGTGAGTGTTTGCCTGACGGTCTTGCTATGGGCTCTTCTGTGCAGAATGCACCTACATTTTCACCTCATATTTCCTGTGTTGGGATTTAAGTGGAAGCAGTGAAGTGGTGGTTTATGCAAATTATATTGTTATATTTTGTGTGATCATTAGAGGATACTTATATATTTAATCAGTCACAGAGGCACTGTTTCTAAAATATTGATGAGTAAAATATTAATGAAAATGATCCTGAAGATATCCTGCGTGATTATAAAGCCCATCTGCAGACCAGAGACTGTAGTTTAAATGGATTAAGTCATAAGTACTATATCTTTTTTTAATGAACTGATCTATGGACAATTTCTTTGCACAAATACAGTGCAGATGAGCTGATGAGTATCAAGGTGTAGATTTAAACTGTACTCATATGTTGCTTTGTAGGGACTGAAAATACTTGCATCACTGTCATCCATTGTCCCTCTAAAATAAAGCCAAAAAATGTATAAATCATGTTAGTTTTATGTAACCTTTGCATCACATAAGTAACACTGAGGAGTGCTATTTACCCCTAAATATTTTAAGAGAACCCAGCTTTTTTTCTTGTGTGTGTGTGTGTGCATGTGTGTGTGTGTATAAATAAAGCATTATTATTATTATTATTATTATTATCATTATTAATAATAATAATAATAATAATAATAATAACCTCCCAGTTAGAGGATGGTTGCGGTTAGGTGCTCATGGGAGTTTCACTTACACAAACATGTTCTGAGGGCAGAATGAAAAATGATTGGTTCAGAGCAATGATCAATTAGGTCTTGTGTCAGATGTCAGACCAACCAATCAGATTTCTTGGTCTTACTTCTTGTAGTTGTTTGGCCCTGCATCCTCTCTAATCTGATTGGTTATGTATCTGAATCAATCATTTTTCAGTCTGCCTTCAGAACACGTTTGTGTAAATAAAACTCCCATGAGCCGGTTAGGTGAACAGGTGCTACTAAATTGCTCATAGCACGTGATTGTGTGCCCTCTGACTGGCATCCTGTCCCGACTGTTTCCCTGCCTTGTGCCCTGTGCTTTGTGGGACAGGCTCCAGGCCCCCTGGGATCCTGTACTGGGCCAGTGGTTATGGAAGATGAATGGATGGAGAAATGGGTCAGAGGCTAAACACGTGTTTGCTTTTTCACATTAAAAAAGCAGTGTTCCGTGTCCAAGCAGAAGGTAACTGTTTAACAAAGCAGAACTGTATATACTTAAGGCCCTGGTCACGAACTGAGATCCAGAGACTGGGACTAATGGCAGTTTCCAGATTCCAGTACAAACTACATATTTTTTCGCCATTTTATCACAGGGATTATCATTAACTATGTGACGATTTATCCAAGGTCTTGTTCGGTCTGGGCTAATTGTTCACGGAGGTCAGGTGACTGAGGTCACGGTGAGGTGGGCGAAATGGCATAGCCGTGGGAAAATCACGGGCAGTCTGCAGCTCGTAGCTGCCCTGTCCGATGGCCGGCATCTCGAAAGTTGACGTTCATGTGTGCACACACCCGTGTTATGGGCCCTGAAGGAGAAATGATCTCTGCATCTGTTGCCCGAGTGCACTGTTTTTCAAGGGAGCTAATTTTGACTAATGGCCTCCACACAGAAATGGGTTTCGCTCACCTATTCTTCATCTGCCTTCGGGCTGTCGTTAGACAAATCGGCGAGAGCTATTGTCTTTCTTGTTTCATCATGTTGTAATTTGTCATCTATTAGTATGCATGGAAAATTCCGTTCCTTTTAATGAAATGAGATAATTAATCTGTGTCCTGAACAGGCTTGCATTTGAGATGCTCCCTAGATCAGGATATGAATCGTGTTCTGTTCGAACCAAAAGATTGACATTAAGAAGATGTGTCTGAATGAAGCCATATGAGGCAGGTGTAATTTTGGCAAATTGACTTACTTAAATTCATTTGCCACACAGCCGTGCCATATTGATAGTTCACTGCCTTAATTTATAATGAACCTCTTTGTGAGAGACTGATAACACAGTTATGCTAAATGGCAAGACCTCTGTCATGTGCTTTTAATGTGTGGTAAGTTACCCTGATTAGCCAGATGTGCTAATTAACAGGCATTTTTAAAGCCATTAATCTTTTGTACAGGCATTAATTAACTGCCTTTTCAAACACACCGTTTAAGGAGACGAGACATCACCACTCAGCAAGCAAGCACATTGCTTGGTTATAAACAAATTAGGTACATAAGAAACTGATGGTAAAACAACTGGACAGATGTGATGGAGTGGCTTTACTAAGTGTAGCTTGACTGTTAGCGTCACGCTGTCCATGAAAGGTATTCGGCTTTCACACAAAATGTCATGCGGGTCATTTTCTTTTTATCAGAAATTCTGTTTTTCTCTTTTAATGTATCCACTGTACTGCTTCCATGTGTGATGTTCAGAGAGGTTATACCCTTTGTGTTCTTCCTCCTCACAGCGCTTGGTGGAGGCCATGGAGGCAGCAGGCCAAGCAGGTCAGACCTGATCTCCCTCACCAAGGCCATTCTCTGGAATAGCCAGATGTCTCCAGGCCACCTGGGATACACCATCCCTCCAGCTTGTCCAGGATATGCTCCCCCACTTTCTGTTTGATTTTTCGGTGCCGTTCACCAAATCTCTGGTTGTCAGGCATCTCCCCATAGACCTGTTCAGCCAGCACCAGACACCTCTCCCAGCTCTGTGGATAATGAGAGCAAACCGATCTACCAAGCTAACAACACAGTTCCCTGAGGGCAGCAACCTTTATGAAGTTAGTGCAGCGACATAAATCGCTGTGCTTACAGTATTATGACTAGGGCTGCAACGATTCATCGAGGAACTCGAATAACTCGATTACAAAAAATCCTCGGTGTGAATTCTTTGCCTCGGTGCTTCGTTTAATCCACACGACTATGTACTGCTCAGTGGCTGCAGTGTGTCACACGGAGGATTACTACTGTCACACAGTGTGCTTACACTGCATTACGTGTAGCAGAGCAGTAGAAAAATGTGTGGCGAGGCTGTACAGATCGGCTACCGGCAGCCACTCTGCCATAGGCATTCATGCTAGAAAAATGGCGGAGAAATTTTCGGCAATCTCATGGAGACGGTGAATAGTTCCAAACATTGCACATTCACGGCATTGAATCATGGTCATTTCCATTGTTTACCAAGCACTTTAAGCGGTATGTTGATTAAAAAAACATTTAATACATTAATATATCGGCTGATATTTGTGCCACTAGAAACTGAATCTGAATGGGGTATATTTGAATCTGAATTGCACAAACTAAATCTGAATTGGGTATATTTGAATTTGAGTGAATTTGTAAATGTAGATTGCATTGCATTATTCAAATTGTGCAATTCAGATTCAAATATACCCCATTCAGATACAGTTTGTGCAATTCAAATATTCAATATGCAATTCAAATATAAAAGTCCATATTAATATACTAAATAATATTTTGTTTTTATATGTGCACAGCATTCTGTTAATGGTTATCATTAATAAATATGACTGAAGGTAGCTTAGCAGCTAACGAGGCTAACGTCCCCGTTTCACTGATGATTTTGTCTACTGACTATTGACGCAGGGTAACGTTACATATTAAGTTGTTCTGGTTATGAACTGCTTCATAATTGCAGTTTGCTGCACTGCTACCATGTAAATAAAGCTGATTTAAAATATCAGTTTACAGCTCTCCTCGGGTCACATGGGTCAATGTGACTTTACTACCAAATTTATAGCAAAATAGATGACATTATTTTGTGGTAATTTATTTGACAAAAAAATACCGTGTTGCGGTAAAGTGTCTGTGTTATTATGTGTACTTTTTACGCGCTGCATTTGCCTATCGGGCCGCGGGGATAGCAGCCTAAGCAGGGATACCTAGACCTGTCTCTCACCAGCTACCTCCTCCAGCTCCTCTAGGGGAGAGCGAGAGTCCCTCCAGCATATCCTGGGTCTGCCCCGGGGCCTCCTCCTGGTTGGGCATGCCTGGAACATGTCCCCAGGGAGCCGTCCAGGAGGCATCGTAAATAGATGCCCGAACCACCTCAACTGGCTCCTTTCGATAAGGAGGAGCAGCGGCTCTACTTCGAGCCCCTCCTGAATGTCTGAGCTCCTCACTCTGTCTCTAAGGCTGAGCCCAGCCACCCTGCAGAGGAAAGTCATTTTAGCTGCTTGTATCCGTGATCTCATTCTTTTGGTCACTACCCAGCGCTCATGACCATAGGGGAGGGTAGGAACATAAATTGACCAGTGAATCGAAAGCTTTGCCTTCTGGCTCAGCTCCCTCTTTACCACAGCAGAACAGTACAGCCTCCACATTACTGCCGACGCTGCCCAGATCCGTCTGCCGGTCTTCTGCTCCCATATTCCCTCACTTGTGAACAACAGATTTATTTAAAGCGAGAAAAAAGTATTTTATTGTGTACGTGTATGCTTTGCAGGACCCAGGAAAATGTTGGGGAGGCTGGAGGGACACATAACTTTCCATTCACTTGTCTATTTCCAGCTTTTTTTTAAATTCAGTGCTTCGCTATAAAGCTCATTTGTATGAAAACGGTTTGAGCGCTTCTGACAGAAACATATAAATTTGGATGCTTAGCTGCCATGTTTGTCTGTGCTGGTTGAGAGCTTTAATCAATATAAAGCTTTATATAGTAGGATAGGTGGCATGGTGGCTTAATGGGAGGTATAGTCAGCTTCATAGCGTGTGCGTGCATGTGTGTACTGTATGTGTGTGGAGTTAGCATGTTCTTCATTTAAGTTTGTATAGGGGCTCTCATTTCCTCCCATAGCCTAAAGATATGTAATTCACATTGTGTCTCTACTGTACGTTGTCTCTGTCTGTATGCGTGCTCTGTGATGGACTGGCGTCCGGCATCCCCTTTGCCATGTCCCAGGGAGTGGCTCCAGGCTTTCTGTGATCCTGTATTGGAAAAACAGTTTGAGCTATCTGGAGAAACTAATTTCTCTTCATTTAGCCGACATTTTCTTATAATGATATCTTTGTATACATCTGGATATTTTACTGGTGCATTTAAGATAAATGCCTTGCTTTATGCTTGTACACCCTAGGAACTAGGGGACTGAAAATGCAGTAACAGAACTGGCAGATCATCTCAAAATTGAGTCTCTGCATGGTTCTTGGACAGCACCCAGATATCTCACGTGAGCAGTGCTTTGGCTTAGAGCCTGCCATGTGACAGGTACTTCCACCTCCCCCTGTAGCTCTATTTATTGATTAGGGAACAGGTGAAATGCCTTGGAATTTTGGGGCATCATTATGGCTTGAGAATGCAGGTACTCTGGAGAGGGAAGGTGTCCAACTGTGTTTCTCGACATGTCTGCTTGTCTGGATTACAGAGCTGTTTGAGAGGAACATGCCATTGACCCTCTTTTGTTGGAAGTCCCTGCAAGATTAGTGTTGTGATACAACCAAACAGCTTGTTGTGTTGTCTTGGAAAACAGTGTGTGTTGATCTGCCAGTGTGACGGATCTCACTGGCGCCAAGCCTACAGTTCTTTGCCTTCGTCTGTTGTAGAGCCAAGTTTTAGATGTATAACCAGCTAGCCAGTAGTAGCTATTCGTAGTATTATACGCATCCAGTGGTGGACGTGGGCCTTTGTGTTTTATTTTGATAGTGATCAGCCTATACATTATTTTTAGTTTTATTTTTAGTAGTATTGTAGTAAAGTCTGGAAATCATGTGGGTTGTGGTATGTCCCAACTTTGGGACTGGCACTGTGTGCTGGGGTCACCTGGTAGCATGTGATATTATTCAGGTACGGTGCCATTAATTGAAAGTCACAAATATATTTGACCTGATCCCTTTTGGAGCCTTTACATTTATTCATTTTGTTTTCATCTATGCCAAACCAAAGGCACTGCACACACTGGTTATCCATCTGATCATTCTTTTCCGTCATTAAACCTTTGAGTCTGGTTGGGATTACAGGGGCTCATTCTATTGCTTTATTTTATGTATGGACTCTGTGTTTCCTTACAGACAAATAAATACTATTTTTGATATTTACTAACTTGGCTGGCAGTTTGTTTCGAGCTTCCTCTACGCTGTAAGGAGTGTCAGACATCCTAGAGATGATACAGACTAACTTGTTTTGGATAGTGCCATGTGACCGAATTATAAGCCGCCTCAGACTATGTTCCTGTCTATCACTGCAGTCTGCCTTCTTTGCATGCTCCCAGTATGTCGAGAACTCTACTGTCGATAAATGGCTGCCTGCGAAGTTGGCCACATAGAGCGTGTGACTGGCGATGACCAAGTGTGCGGGAAAGAGAGACAGAGGAAGACAGGTCGGTATATAACTCTTCTTGACTGCAACCTCTCTGTCGGCCTCGGCGTTATAAATCAGATGTGACTCAGCAGAGACGATAAGGTGAGTGAGACTTTGCCATTCTTCCATTAAGCAGCAGAATCGAAGTGGATTGTGGCTTCCTGACAAGAAGATGCAATTACAGTTAGTTTTCCCAACAATTTACCACCGACTCTCTGGAATGGGATTGTTGGCCGAGAAATTGAAAGACATGAGGCGAATACATTGTACTCCTGCGTCCTTCCAGGGCCTCTTATTATTGTTATTTTTTAAAATATGTATTCACAATTTTCTGTTTTTTAACTTTCATTCCCCACTGAAGAGCAGCATAAAACTAGTTTCTGGTGCTTTTTTGAATTTTTCTCTAGTTTATAGAAGGCCTAGTGGGCAAGGCAATCTTTAGTCCGTCGTGAGCATCTCGGAAAGATGAACGGTGGCGTTTTCTTCCAGAGTAGCCCGATATGCAGATGTCAATAGATACCGTTCCTGCGATTCGCTATTCGGTTTTTAGCTATCTCGAAGCCGAGACGCTGTTTTCCCGGCACGATCTTTCCATGGTGGAGTAATAGCACCCGGCTTTTACAATAGCGTTTTCACGGTCAGTTAGTGACAGGAGCGGAGTGGAGCGTGCTGCCTTCGTGTTAGTGCTCAGTGGCAAAGCTGAAGCAGAACGAGATGAGACAATTACTGAGGGTACTGCAGGAGAGAATCTCAGGTCAGTAAGCATGCCTTCATCTGGAAACACAGAAATATATATATATATATATATATGTATGTATAGAATACTAGGGCAGTGGTGGCCTAATGGTTGGGAATGCACACTTGTGATCGGAAGGTTGTGTCTTTCATTCCCTACCCAGCAAGGTACTGCCCCCAAGCACTTCTCTGTGGGCATTTCATTAGCTGTCCACTGCCATGTCACAATGTTGGGTGAGTTAAATGCTGAGGATGCTTTTTGTTGTGGTGTATCAGCATTGCCCATTTAATCCCATCAGAACACTTCACTAGATGTAAATACTGATTTTATAGGCTGTTTCATGGGCTTCATTGTTATAACACTGAGAGATCCAGATATTGTTATTTTTGCCATTATCAGGTTCCTGTCTACAGTTTACATATTTTATAGAAAAACATTTTTGACATTAGAATATACACAAATAAACAGTAATGTAATACGAAGCATAGAATGTCTTGTCATTCTCAGAAATGCTACTGGTCTCTTGTTGGTCAGATTAATATAGCTTTGGTTCCCAAACCTCTCCCGAGGGGCACCCTAGCCAGTTTCTTGTATTTGTTAAATTTCCCCACCAGCTCACTTAATTAATTAACTTAATTAGTGGGAACTTCATGAACAAGATGTGCTTGTGGGTGAGTTATACGGAGGCATGGATATATTGGACAGTAAATGCAAATGCTGGTGTAATTTGAGGAGAAGTTTTGAAATGGATAAGGTAACATTTCTACATCCCTATGAATTTAATACTGGGCCAGATTTTTTTTTCTTTGGATTATTTTTAATATGAATAATACTTGAGTAAAGTATAACTCCTGAATATTACAGTTTAATACTTGCCTACTTGGAAGGTGTTCCTTGTTGATTTTCCATTAGATTTTTTCTTTTAATTTTGGCTCTTTAACCCATGACTCTGACAGGCATAAACGGTTGGAAGACGGATGCTTTTTGACTTTTAACTTACATTTAACTTGAAATACAGAAAAGATGTAATGACTGTCAATTTGATAATTTCCTATTTCATATGGCTCCTTATTTTATACTTGCAGATGTGCCATTGATTCACAGGCCCGTAGGACATGGGAATGTCAGAATAAAAGTCTTGCACACTCACTTGCACTGCAGTTGCCAGCACGGGGTGACACTGCATCTTTAAGAAAACAACGGCCAATATTTTAACCTCCTTCATTGCACATCAATCTAGCATATAGGAGTCCGGCCTTTTTATGCCTCTATTGTCTATTAAGTGCTTTATCAATATAGATTTTTAAGTTTACAGATAGAACATATTGATGCAACCTAACAGCCCATTAAAAATCGGTGGCAGGGAGCTTAATGACATAAAAATGACCTGGTTCATGACTCATGGGATATGCTGCACATCGTCGAGCTGGGAATTCAATGCAAGTCAAGGGTCTCCCTCATGAAGAGACGCAGCTGTGCAAATGGGCACAATTGTCAGCGGTTTTGGATAATTGCTGGCTGATCAATAGTAGGAAAATTCAGAATCCCAAAACAGATTAGTAGAAGTAGGCATTCTACATAAATCTTAACCAGATTGTTACAGATATAATGTTTCAAATGCACTCAGCATAAATTTTAAACTAGCGTAGAAAGTGTAGAAATTCTATCTTCAGCTTTTAAAAGATATTTTTTATATTAAATATATGTTTTTATATTGAATGTATTAGAATTCTTACTTCTAGCTCTCCATGTTAGAGAATGATGTACAAAACCATGAGTGAGGGAATGTAATTATTCAGGGCCACTGGGGGACATCTGAAGGGAAATGTAGATTTGATAGGAGCAGGATAGACAAAGGGAAACTTCCCTTTAGGTGAGGCCGAATAAAATAAGAATAAAATAAAACAACAGGCCTGGGACAGGGATAGGAAATGAAACAGAAGTGGCAGGTGACAGCGATCCCTGAGGTCTGGGTCACCAGTAAAAAAAAGAAAAAAAAATCACAGCAGTTCATCCATGCAGGAATGAGCGACAGGTGGAAGTAAATAAGATGTAAAGTGACGGGCAGCCATTGGGCTCCCGAGAGGGCCATCGGCCACACTGCTCCAGGCCCATAAAGCAGACGGAATGCGGAAGTGGTCCAGGGCGCTATACAGCTCCTCCCTGGCCTACGATGGTCCGTGTCACCATATTTCGACTTTACGATAGGTGTTCCTAACGTATATTTATTCAATAAATTACATGAGATATTTAACGCCTTATTATGAAATATGCTTTACGTTAATGAATTTGCCCCACCGTAGGCTAACGTAAGCGTTTGATGCATGTTCATGGTAGGCTAGGCTAAGCTATGATGTCTGTTAGGTTTGGTGTACTGTATTAACGACGTTTCTGCCTTATGATCACTTTATCGGACCATAACCCCATCGTAACCTGGGGAGTGGTGGTACTCGATATGGGGTCTCGATAGAGCAACAAATTATCTCAGGCTCAGGATCGCTTACCAACTTCAATATATTCAGATTTTTAATCATTCCAAAATGTGGCAAAATATTACAGTCCATAAAAAAGCTGAGCTCTTCATGATGAAAAGCTTTTTGTGGACTCTTGCGGAGGCCTTGCTTTTATTTTGGTTCCTTAGAGCAACGGAGAGGCTTTGCTCATTATCGACAGGGGGGGGGGGGGGGGGGGGAGGGCGGGAGAACGCGGGGAGAGGGGCAGGCAGGGGCGTGCGGGGCACGGGGCAGTCACAGGGAGGGGGGCACGGGGCAGTG
>JAODKM010000020.1:18994676-19005711 GCA_026780845.1 Petrocephalus sullivani
TATCTCAGAGCGTTCATTACCTCTTGCTGTACTTGAGAATGGGTAAAAGTGCAGTAGCATGAAATAGAAAGATATTAAAAAAGAAAAAACATGAAGGCCAATACAAGCAGGCATTACACACATTCACTTCTTGTTCTACTTCATTAAATCAGCCAGCATTTCACTCTGGTTACCCCTCCACTGGACACAACTGAAGCCAGCTGTTTGCTCCAGGCCAGGCCGTGAGTAGTCTAGACGTAGGGTGATGACAATTAAGCTGGCGCCGTATTCGACATTATGACAGCTGTGGTAGCCGGCAAAGATGCCACCACACATCGGGCAGCTCCTCCGGCTGATGAGTGTAACTCTCCAGGTTATTTCACAACGCCCAAAACTCAAAAGAAGGACCGATGTCGATTATTTTGTTTCAGGTCATATTCTACCTTCACAGTACATTTGCTTTGATTATTAAACACCATTAACTTTGTGTGCATGCATGTGAATGTCTCACGTTACCATTTCGCATTCGACAGTGTTTTGATTAATTTTGCACTCCGATATGCTACAGTGGTTGTTGCACGGAGGAAAAATATACTTGGACGGAATCATAATTCATCGGAAGAGCCAGGGGAATTATGAACGGAGCTTTCATGGATCAGTAAGTAGAAATGTCTTTCTGCCAGGAATTTAGAAGCGCTTACTGAATTGGCCATAAACAGAGGAATAAAATTCACGATATAATGGAGCACAAACACAAATGTCGCAAAATGTTTTTTTTTTTCTTAAGGTATATGAACAGGATTCGTTTTGTCTGATGGTTTATATCGTGCCGCGTTCAAGGAGACTATAATACATGTCAGAAATTCCCCGAGAGTGGTAACGTTGGTCAGGGCTCTATTTGCTACGGAAACCGTCGTCGTAGATAATAGATATAAAAGAAAAGCCGCTTTTATGGGATTTGCATCGCAATGCTTGATATCTCGTTCGTGCTTTAGGACGATGCCCTTCAAATGAGATCAGAACCCAAGACTGGCTCATCGTGCCACCCCCCCACCCTCTCCAGCCTTTTCTTTTACGGGGGGGGGGAGGGGTAGCTTGGGCACGGAGACGCCTGATAGGTTTGGCACACATTTTATGTTTAATACAAGCTCTTAATATTTGGAGGGAGGAGACGCCGGTGCCAGTGTATTTGGGTCAGCCCGAAACTGATGCGACTGACGCTTAATATCCAGGCGGTATGCTGATACCTTAATGAATTCCTCGTGGCTGCTGTCACCTCGCCCATACTGCTGCGACTCCCATCTGAAAGCACACTGCACGCGCAACATCATTGCCGTTCCCACATGGAACCTCAGGAACAAATCACTCTCTGTCTCGGGGCCCTTCTGGGCTCCGAGTAGCAGATTAAAGTATCAGCGCTGACAGATTCCTTGAAGAGAGAAGAAGGTTACAGCAGGCAACTGTAATTTTGGAGGACTGTGGTAGCATCCCCACAAATGGCATGGCACTGCTCTGTGCGTCAGACAAGGCCGTAGGAGAGAGTTTGATAATAATTTAAAGGGGGAGGGAGAATGAAGGCAAATTAATGCTGCGTTCCGTTTACCTCGCAGGCCAGAACTTAGAACTGGGAATGACGTCAACCTGCATTAACCGTGTTCCAGTGCAGTGAGTCAGAAAGCCATTTAGCAAAACAGGGACCCGATTTACTGCTTAGCAGGGTAACTTGTTGGATTAAAGTTACCCTGCTTTAAATGCCCCTTATCTTCTTTCATTTGCATTTAGCCCAGACTACCGAAAATCGGACAAGTTATGCGACTACACAAGAAATCCTGCTTTCTGTAACAGGCCCCGATTCTTGCCCGGTTAACTTCTCAGTTGATAATGACACATTATGCAGTAATTGTGCATAAACACACAGTAGCAAAATGTCCAGAAATAGTGGTTGGACAATACTGTTTGTACGACACAAATATGACATAAGTGCTAATAAACAGCATATAACTACAGCTTTAACTTCTGTTGATGAAGGGCGCAGCCATCTTGAATTCTAAGGTTGGAACTGCAGAGGTTCCTCTGACGGAATTCCCGCTTCGGGGGGGGGAGGGGGCGTTCGTTAAAATTCCTTACTAGGAAATTTCCCAGTTCAAATGGAATGCATCATTAATATGGGTGCACCCACCCTCCCCCTTTGCCCCTGGTTCCTACACCCATAGTTACAAATACCAAATGTAGTGTTTCATATTTATACAGATAAATATACAAATTCATACCCTTAAGGAGAGGTTTCATTTCAGCTTTTTTTGAAGATAATAAATGCATCCATCCACTTTCCATAACCACGTCACCAGTACAGTGCCAGGATGATGTGATTCTATTCTGGGAAGAGTTGACCATGAGGCGGGATCGTCCTGCCTGGGGTGCCGTTCCATCGCAGGGCACTCCCTCATCCACGTAAAAACACGGACTATGGGCCTTCTGCGAGATACCTGTCCATGTAGCCGCATTGCCAGGAGGACACCCACTGAACACGCAATGTGACGGCCGAGAACTGGACCCGCAAAGCTGATGTGAGGCGACAGTTGCTACCTGACGAGTCAAGGAACATCTACGGTACACTTAAGGTGGGCAGTACTGGAGAACCTTCGCAGCATACAGAAGAAAAGCAAGAAGTTACTCGAAGTTAAAAATGTACCAACATCGGTTATTAATATGAAGTATATCAATAAATGCGAAATATTGTCCATGTGTCTATCATAGTTAAATCAGGAAATGTTCTACAGAGGGAGGTGGGATTTGGTCTATATTGTGACATATACCAGAGAACCCATATGTTCCCATATTCAGTTCCCAGTGGTGTCGATGGCCCTCGCCCCTCTGCCTCTGTCAGTCAGATGCCTGCAGGACAGCAGGTGGAATCGAGCGAAAAGCCCAGCTCTCCATGCACGGCATGTCAATCGCTGGAGCCTGCGGCAGTTCGAGCGGGAGCCGAGTCATCCCGGGTGTGATGCCTTAGAAGGGCACTGCTTTTAGAAATAAAGTAATTGGCCATTCCAAATCTGGAGATTTTTCTTTTTTTGTTACATGTCTTTGTCTCAAAATGTAACTGGCAACAGAAGATGTCATCTAATCATACGTTAATCATCTGGCTTCTGGGGTTTTTCTTTCCACCTGAATAACTTATTCATGGTGTGTTTTACAGGAAGTTAAGTCTGGCTAGAATGTTAATTTCTGATGCAACGGACATCTGTGAGACAATGAGCATCTGCGAGTAGACTGGAAGCTGAGGACTGAGTGAACCTGGTAGTACTGAGTAGAAATCTGAGTAGTAATACATTACTAGAATAATAATACTGTTCTTTTTCCAAATATGGAACTTGGTCCGAGAAAGTTTTCATAATTTAACCTGTGCATTTATTTTTGCTATGTTTGATCATTTTCTGTCTCTATTGTTAAGAGATGATACGTATATTCTTGACACACCATCGCTGGAACTTTCCAAAGTGCAATTAATGGCATTGTATTAAATGTTGCATTTAATAGAAAAAATTAAGGATACTTTTGGTTTATTTTCCTTTGACCTTAATTAATCTCGGAAAGAACATTGTAAAATGTGCAGGGATGCCGTATCAAAGCTCTTCAAAGGCAGACATTTTACTACAGGGTGGAGCCGACAGCTGTGCAATCAGAAAACCAACACACAGCCTGAAATCCGCAACACAAAAAACAGCCATGGCATCAAATCCACAGGGTGCCCTAGGAAAACCTACAGAGTCAGGGAGCAAACAACCACTGCACTGGCTGAGTATTTGACTTAAACACTTCTACATGAGACCTGGGGACTGCCTGTACAATGAACCTCTCATGGTTCTTGGTGAAAAGATGAAAAGTGTATAAAATAGATGACAGGTTGACCTGAACTGGAACTGGGTGATTTGAGTATTGATGGCCAAGCTGTGTGAAACAGAGCTGGCTAAGAAATTTTGGGAAGGGGGCGACTGTAGACCATCAACCTGGCACAGTGAGAGAATTCATAGAAAAGGATGCTTAAAAATCTGCTTAACAGATGTATTCAACTAAAACGAATAAAGATGAATCTGGAGAAGACGTAAAAGACAGATTGTTAATATCCATAAAATTGCTTTTTCCCCTTCCTGCAAACCAGCAGTTATCTAGGCTAACGATTTCTGGTAGCATGCTGGGAACCATCTTTTTTCACAGTCGCATCTCGTATTTATTCAGCTTAATGTGCCCAGTGCAATGGTTAACGTATTTTCAACACTTTCTAAAGTTTGTTCTTAATTCATTTTTCTGTTTGACTCGGTTTTTTTTTTTATTTCATGAGTAATTTAGCATATTGTGGATGGATTTTTTTTTTTCTTGAACATTCTTAATGTATAAATACAAAATACCATGCAGGAACACATGGCTGCAGTGCACATCTCAACATTTCCTGCAGCTTGTTCCACGTGAATGGCCTGGCATCATAGCTTGGGTGTTGTTTGTGCAACATGAGTGAATGTTGATGTTAAAGTGATATTAAATTGTACAGCCATCTCACATAAAGTACTAGAAATGCTAAATTTTTTCAGGCATTTAGCTGAGGATGTTAAAAGACCACCCTTAAATGCAAATAAATGAAGCAGAGGTGTTTAGACTATCAGCCACAAATCATAGGCTGTTACACCATCGTAATAAATTATTTCCAATGATTTTTATGTTTTTCATTGGCTATGTGTAATCAGAATGTCTTAGTGTCCAATGATGCCTACTGCAAACATGCTTTGATTGGTTGCTTGCCCCCCAGCATGGGGTGGGGGGGGGACTGCAATTAATTTCAAAGAGCTCGACTGTGCAAACTGCACCCCAGGCGGAATCACATAAGCGATTTCAATGTCTAGTGAAAGAGATCCTGCTCCCTGATGCATGGCATGGACGCATGGTTCCAGGCCTGTCTACCCCCCCTTTTGTAACTTGGGTCACAAAAAGCTATGACACCGTACTTCAGAAATGTGGGGCTTACCTGTGCACTTAACATTTTTAAAAATGCCTTTTCGGAAGGGCCATGCTTCTGAAATGACTTATGTCTTCACTGGATAAATTTAAACTGTTCCTGGCTATCGTCCCAGACATGAGTCATGTTCTTCTTTGTATTCGCTTCACCTTTCCCTTCGTTATTTCCATACAAAACCAAACTTCCTGACACAGAATCTGCCTTTAAAGCACAGCGCTCCAAAGATGCTAGGATGACGGGTGTCCACTTCCACACTATTGTGCATGTATACAATTAATCAACAAAGACGAGTTCAGTATCAGCTCACTCTGTGTCTATGGGAAATCACAAGAGACTTCTTTAGCAACTTGGTCATCTTTTTTTTGGAAAAAAATTAATAATTAAATTTTTTAATATTATTTTCTGTCTTTTTACATGGACAAGCTGTCGGCACATTACGAAGAAGGCTGGCAACTTTCTTCCGTTTTGCACTGACTTGGTGCAAGTCATCATTTAATAATTACGGCGAGTAGGATCACTCCCCAGAAATAGCGCTTTTCCCAGGGAGCAGCTTTATAAAGAGTACTTAACGTATGCTTTGCGGACGACTATTAATAAGAACTCAGACGGAAAATTGCGAGTTGCTGACTGGCAACATGTAGGAAAGTATCTTACTGGTGTGGGGCTAAATCTCACAGGCAGATTGAATTGACACACTTTCTGTTTACTTGTTTGATATTTTTGTAACAAACAATATTTTAATTATAAGATATGCAAGGAGTTAAGGGAAACAATGTATTTATAAGAAAGCCGCTCAAGGTGTACAGTGGCATTTATGCTGTAGATTCTCAAACGGAAAACTAGCATGAGCATTTTTTAAGCATTTTATACTCTGGTATCCATGTACAGTATCTGAAATCCATTGTTCTTTTGCATTCCACACATTTTTGGCTTGGATTTAGTTTCAGCTCTTATTAAAACACTAGAGACAGATTTATGACAAACTAAGATGGCTAACTCGCACCACTATGTCCTTTCATTTTACACAGAAACATTATGTCTAGGTAAGTGCATGTGTAAGAGGCAGCATTACAATATTTTAAAACTGCCTTATGAATTTACAGAATTATGTAAAGCATTATGGCTACGGGCACTGGTTGCTTTTTAAAGGTAGCTATGCTTGGCTCGGATGACCTGCATCGTAATTTATAAATACTCTTTAATTCTTGCAAAGACCTACTCGGGGTTGGAAAAGTTGTTATAAGAATAAGTAGGGCACCAACATTGTCCTGGGGCTGTCAGGCTGCGTTGAAACGCCCCCTTATTGTGCGGGTTCATTAGTCAGGTGCTCTCCTCGGTCTTAATAACATGTTCAAGAAGTTGTGGGAATTTGTACCTCTGCCTTAATCAACAAGATATTTGTAAGTGTACTATTTTTAATTCAAGTGGACGGTCTTTGCAACGTAATAAGGAATCCTATGTTACTGATATACATATGCATATATGTGCAAATCAGAAGGATCATTTGTAACATTATAGTACATCATGTTACTGTTGTACTGATGCATGACTGATGCAACTGTGTGTATATATGTGTGTGTGTTTGCGTGTGTGTATGTGTGTATGTATGTATGTATGTATGTGTGTATGTATGTATGTATGTATGTATGTATGTGTGTGTGTGTATATATATATATATATATATATATATATATATATATACACACACACATATATGTACATATCCATGTTGGGTATATAATTTGTATCTTTGTATACTGTTATACAACATCATGCAGGATACAGACTGTAAATGAAAGTCTTTAAGGGACACCTGGAAAGATATTTTGGCATGTAAATGAAATATTGACAGAATTGATTTTTTATCCACCTATTATATACATTCCTCATTAATACGCTCTAGTTTCACCAGGTTCAAATAAAAGACCCTTGTTTTCCCATTATAGAATTTTTGCTCTTCAAGATGTGCAAACGTGTTTTAATCTGCAAAAGACAGAAAAGGTTATATCACTGACTTTTCTGCGGTGCAGAGAAATGGATTTTGTCTTGTAATGTTTACTCAGGCATGGTTTAACTTGATGCTAGGAAAATGGAGAATAACGCTCTTCTGATATTTCTCTATATGCTCTGCACACTGTAGGTCTTCACTTTTGAAAAGATGAAAACAGTCCAATCACTTTTATCTCTAAAGGAGTGTAACTGCCCATTCCAGTTATATTTATTGGACAGCAATACAAACACATTTCTAAGGCATTTAATCCGGGCCTTATGACTGCAAATGGAGAGTTGTATAAATTCAAGGAAGGCTAGAAGTTCTCTTTTGATTCAAGCTCCAGTTTGTGTCCATTGTATGCAGACTGATTGGTAACTTAAAACCTTAATGGGGGCTGTTTCAGAACTTTTTTTCTGGACAGTTGAGCTTCGAATAATCTTATTATAACCGCTGATTTGATTTAGCTTCGTCCAAACTGGTAAAAGACAGTAGTGCCTCCAGTGTCCTCACGGACATTGTCATGGGAAAATAAGCCTATTGCTTTGTTTCCTGTGTTGAGTTACTCGTGCATGATTTTGACTACGTAAGAATGAAATTTCATACATTTCAGGTGGGCCTTTATTTTTGTTTTATTTCAGTTGATTTTAGTGCACACAATGTTGTCCTTGGTGATTTTATTAAAGGTGACACTTAGGGTGACGTATTTTCACCGAGAGAGGTGAAGGGGTTAAAGCTCCCTGTGATCTGCAGGATGGAAGGACATGACCATGCATAAAGGGCAGCTCAGCGGGAGCCCAGGTAGAGAAATGACGCAGTGCTGGAAAGGCGTCGTGACGGTTAGCCTCTTGGCGGATGTTATGAAGATAGATGTGCCTCACCCGGTGTTTCTCTTTCAAAGAGACAACGTTGCATTACGCCCATAAATGTAATACCAGGCAAGCGAGTGGCAGACTCGCCAAAGCGGCAAATCGTATTCTCTCATCGCGGTTTACCATTTTAACGGCCTAGTGCATCCAAAATTCATCCATCATAAACAGCAGACCGAAGAAAGGTGTGTACGTTTAAGCTACGTCTTGGTCTGTCCATCAAAAGAAAAAACAAAAAAAATGTTTGTTTCGTAACAGAAAGGAATATATAGTTGCACCATTTTTGTGTGTCTCCTGGCGGCATTTTCGGGACTGAGAGTCTGGCTTGCTGACTGTTATGGTTACTGCTCTATTCCTACACGACTCTTCCAGTGAAAGTCCCTCCAGAACGATGCTATATAAAATCCACAGCTGTTCACCATATCACAGGGTCGGGCCATTCTTAACGGCCTCTGCTCCAGGCTCAGCTGCCTAAGGCCGTCATGAGCATTTTGTAAATCGGCTGACCTCTTGCTGCTTTGATCAGACATGCCCTGCAACTTGACACAGTCAGTATACCGATGTTCTCTTTCAAGCTCATATGTATATGTTGATGTCAGGAGGATGTACAGATGCTTAGCAATCATTTGAATGCACTCAGCAGGGCACAGGACCTCATAGTAATAGTAATCTGTCATAATAATGCATCATCAGAACAATTATCAAGATACATTATACAGAAAAACTATCAAGATATAATAGAGATTTTACCTAAAGGAAATGGATGGAAACCTTTCTCTCCCATTCTACATATATAGATATAAAGGATTGTTTAACTGCAGTTCAGTTCCATTTACTATTTACATGCCTGGTAAGCCTTATAGTTTTTAATAATTCAATATTCTTCCTATTCTATTCCCTCCTGTGATGAAGATATGAGGACAGGCAGAATGGCAGAACTCAGGACATTTATTCCAGTGTACAGCTGGGCAGAGAGACCAGTAATAACTGGTGCCATGGTCGTACAAATCAGGTCGGAAGCTGTGAGAACCGATCACAATAACCAGAGCTGGAGTCCGGAGTCGGGCTCACGTTGCCAGAGGTTTGAGAGCCGGGAGGACGGTCCGAGGACGTAGAGGGGCGAAGACGGGGGGTGTCACGGCGAGACGATCGAGGAGAGGAAGGATCAGGTGGGAAGGAGGCTGGGCTGGAAGGGAGAGCAGGCAGGGCAAGCAGGGTGGAGCGGAGTTGGACAAGAGACAGGGGCAAGAGAGCTCAATAAGTTTCATAAACATTCGACAATACCTCGCACTGGGCTGGAGTCACAACCAGGTTTTAATCTGGCTGGGTAGATTGGCACGGGACGGAGGCAGCTGTGCTCAGACATTCTCACGGGGGGGGGTGACATCTACCCCTTGTTTCATACCCATATTCTTTAATATATGAGTCCGAATACCCATACTTTCTAGCAGTAACATTCTGGGAGAAGACTCTATGAACCATTATTCACATATGTGGCTTATAAGATGGTTTCCTGTAACCAATACCAACCAGACCATGCCCCATCAGACCACCCCCTGTCAGACCACACCCAACCAGACCACGCCCCTGCCAGACCACACCCCATCAGACCATGCCCTGTCAGACCACACCCAACCAGACCACGCCCCTGCCAGACCACACCCCATCAGACCATGCCCTGTCACACCACGCCCCGTCAGACCATGCCCCATCAGACCATGCCCCAGATCACTGCAGTACTAGCCTTAATTAACCTGAGAAAGATATCTGGACATTCATGAAAGAATGTTCTTTGTGAGGTATTGAATCTGCTCCTTACTAAGCTATTGGTTCCTGAGTGTCCATTTGCCTGCCGCTGGTTTCTGAACCTGTTTTCCTGACCTTGTTGTGTCTGTGTGAGTTTACCTTGGTATTCTGCCTGCCCCGGATTCATTTCGGAACATAGCTTGCATTTCAACCCTGATTTTTGGGTTCCGTTCCGGCACTTGTCACTCCTCAGTGTGAATCATTAAAACCGCTTACTCCAGAACTGGATCTCGGCACTCATTATAACCGAAATATTTACAAAAGATAACACAAATAAAATGAGTGACAATTTGAAAGAAAAAAATAGTCATAAAGCTAATGACAACTCTAGACTAGTCTTTATTTTGTTTTAAAATTCCATTTTCATTTCACCTCTTAACCATGTACAGTAAGAGAAAATTTCTCTCATAACAGGCACTGCGACTGGTTGCAGAGAAACTGTTGACGTTAGGAAGTATAATTAAATTTTTATAGAAACGGAACAAATATAAAAAGCTGGCATTGACTTCCAATCTGTCACTCTTTATGTACTTAATTCCTTTTTAAATGGACAAATACATAATATATGAACTGCCTGTCAAAATGATAGATTTATATGGGGGCGAGTGCCCATGCAATTAAAGGACCGCCGATCATCGATCAACATGTTGATTTGTGACTTCCTTTGGAAAACGTGTTCATTATTGAGGCCTGGCTAATCAAATCAATGCTTCTATAATTCCTGAAATAAACAACTACAAGGGGCACAAACCAGGCCAGTGTTCATTCTTTAACTCGCGACATTCGTTCTGTGACTTCTACAGTAAATGCATCAAAAGCATTTACAATGAACCAATGTTCAAGAACTTGTTTCAAACATACCTTCTATATAACAAATTATTTCACTAATATACAGAATGAGATTGTGTGACTGAGGTATATTACAATGTCCGCCATGCACTGTACAAAACGTTCTAAAATCTGCTTCTATCTTAATAAAAAAGAATCAATAAATACATCTGAAATAAGATCATTTTCTTGGTATGTTACAAATAAGGGAAAAAGCTTGAAAATCCAGAGCATTGTAGGTCAATTCCTGAAAATGTTCTAGCATTCTTTGTGGTATATATTCCATTCCAATCAATTAAAACTGAATAAATCATTACGGCCTGTATAGATATATTATTAGTCTTTTTTCCTGTATTTCATGGTCACACTTCCTGTACAAGAAAACTAGATAATATTGATCGAAAATATTGTCTTTTTGTTTTTATATTACTTGATCTATTGCAGCTAAATGTGTTAATTTGTATTCATGTTTGTTTATGTGTCATGCCCTGCCCGTCGGATCCTCCTGTGTGCCACGCCCCCTCGTTTCCCTCGTGCAAATCCTCCTGTTCC
>JAODKM010000020.1:19010964-19050125 GCA_026780845.1 Petrocephalus sullivani
GGGGGGGGGCGCTAGCGGATGTTAGTTTGGAGCTTATCCCAGGCAGAATTGGCCATATTTAATTTGCATAAAAGAGAATCCTGGAGCTGGCAGAGTTTCTTACTTGAAATTTCACAAATAACCTAAATAAAGGTTATGTACTTATAGCTTTTATATGTTATTATTAGAGATGGCACTGATCTGATATCCACTATCAGGATTGGGCCAAAAAATACTGGATTGAATACTGGGGGGCAGGGTGATGCAGGAGTCAGAAACGGATCAGATTTTTCATAGGAGATGGGTCAAGCCTGAAAAATCGTGACAATGCTGGTAGCCTTAGCGCCTTAGTGAAGACCACGTAATGGCTAGATGTTCACCAACGCATGTGCTTTGGAGCTGTCCTGTGGGCTGTGCAGAAACACAGTAACCCCTTTACATCTGCAGATTTGACATTTGCAGTCTGAGTTATAAACGTGCTGGCCGCAGACAATTACATGGGAATACTTCTGGGGCTTTCTGACAGACTACAGAAACTCTCGGAAGACTAATAAGCCAAAAACGAAACAAAAAATTACTTGGATAACATAAAATCATATAATAGATATATAATTGCTAATATATAAATATTAGCAATACATCTAATTTGCAAGTGCAAATTATATTGTTAATATTAACACACATACGTTTGCTGTCTTTGTAATTATGGAATCTCGTGTCTCTTGCAGTAACTTTTACATTTTTAAGTGCCGTTAATTTTGTACTTTTAATAATGAGTCCAAAACATGTACTGTGTGTACAGTAGTGACTTTATACACACAGGGGCATAATGTAGAATTAGATGTTTGTACATTACATATAAAAAGGTCTTGATAGGAAATGACAAAGTAATTAGACATGCAAAATATACAGTACAGTACTGTTTGTTTAAAAATAGATAAATAGACTTTTTATGTTAAAATTCAGACTAGTAGGGTCAAGGTTTGGGGGAGCTCATGTATTATTTGTGAATTTTGTGCAGGGATCTTTCACCCCTAATCCTTGCGAATGTGATAGGGTTAGGGAAGATGGATGGTTGGGCTGTGGTGAAGGACTCACAGTCTGAGCACCTTCCTATTAAACAGGACAGTAAGAGAACCATTTGAATGCTTAATTTGTATTCTAATATAGGCAACCGTTTCATCTTAGAGTCTTTTCTCCTGTAACTTATCTCTTCGTAACTCTAAGATTCTTTTCCTCTCCTTCATTGTCATATTTGCCACCTATTTGTTTAGCAGATGCTTTTATACAAAGCGACATACAGTTAAGAACGCAGGATGAAATCACTGTGGCACCGACGGGCCTCGAACCGGCGCTGTCCCGAACACCAGTACAGCATCCTATCCCACACTACCCCACTTTTACTTGCTGTATAATGATTATATCATTAGCCTATGTGGTGTTTCCTAGTAAATCTCCTATAACTATTTCGAAGCAACTATGTTGGGAATTAAATGTAACTTCCTTAGTTCAGTGGCATGTGGCTTAGCCGAATTCACGACCAGAAGGTTTACAGTTCATTTCCCTGTTGCCAGTACGCGTGAGCTGTGAAACCGTGTGGGTGTGACACTCTCACGCCACTCAGTTACACTAATCATAGAGCACGGGTGCAAATGGTACTTACTGCCTCAGTAATATATTCAGTGGTGGGAAAGAAATGGTGCTCTGTAACATTGTAACCCAGTTGTTTCGGGAGAGAGAGCACCCGCAAAGGCGGCAAATTAAATTAATCATTAGCATTTAAGTCTGACCAAATTTGTCTGTGCGATACTTACTTCTTACTGCTCGAAGAAAGCTCATAAAGTTGAAGTGCTGGAGCATCAAATAGGGTCAGGTTTACAGGTAAAATAAATGCTTCACCCCTTCAGGCAAAATTCCTGGACAAAATTCACACCGCAAATGCAATTTACATAAAAATGTTATCTTCCAGAATGTGGTCCAGTATCATTTTGAATTTCGGAATTATTAGCGTGTGAGCCAACATGCGGAGAACTATACTAGCACGTAGGTTTTTTTTTTTTTTTGACTCTTGGACGTGAAGAATCCTTCCGAAGTGCCATCGCCACCTCCTTGCTGCCTCGAGTTTGCCATTAACAGAGAAGCGATAACCACGCTAATTAGATTCCGAGTAGCATTTTGCAGGAAAAGCAATGCTTAATCCCACCCACACTCCTCTTTTCAAAGCTGCCATCGCGGTGGCTGCATATCAAGGCGATGCTTTTAATTAAACTTTTTTTTCTCAATAGGCCAGAGAGTGATTTAATTAACTTCCGGCACAGTAAATCAAAGCTGTACACGTTTTTAAGGTGCTCACAAAACCATCTCGGTGTTGCCAGCCACATCTTTACTGCTGAAAGGAACAGGGTAAATTTGGAGCATTTCACCTGGACACTGCAGCTATATGTTTTTAATTAGTCTGAAAGTCCATTGTTAGCTTTTGTCAGTTATGATGCACCGATACTTTCTACTACAGTGACAGTGTCTACAGGGTATACACGTGCCACAAACTGATGGATGCCATTTGCGAGTAGTTAGAGCTTTTCATTATTGCAAACCTTAATTAAGTTACATGTACAAAATTACCTTATGGAGACACAGAATTAGTTGAGTGTCCTAGAGTTAACCAAGACCTGAACCGATTCCAACTGGGAATCTATGGTGTAAATTGGAAACTGCTGCCAAAAAGTGATCGCCAAGCAGAGAGAGAGAATCAGATAATCCAACCAGAATGGGTAAAAATTGTATCAGTATACACTAACCCAAAAAGACTTAAAACATAAATAGTTCCAAAAGTGCCTGTGCCAAATATTAAGTTCATGGGTCTGAATACTTATGCAAACGGAATATGTTTGCAAATGCCTCCATTTGGTGTCAACAAGATAGCACTTAAAGTAGTTCTGAATCAGCGACCACCCACTTCAGCAAGAATGTACTGCATGAATCTTAGTTTGTAGCAATAAACAGTACCATTTTATCGAGCTACCTATTATTTTCGACAAAGGCAAATACGAATCATTCATTACAGGCACTCTGCAGGTTACAAACGAGATCCATTACATTCCAAGTCTTTAAGACATATTTAGGTAAGTTGCAAAAACAATAGCACAGTACGTAATAATAATAATTATACCGTAATAATAAAACTAACCACATACAGTAGTGTAATGTGCTTTGAGCTGAGGAACCACTGAAGCCGTGCAATGTTTTCACAAGGGTCACAAATATTGCGTGCATTTATGATTACGAACCATTGTATTT
This sequence comes from Petrocephalus sullivani, assembly GCA_026780845.1. NCBI lineage: Eukaryota > Metazoa > Chordata > Actinopteri > Osteoglossiformes > Mormyridae > Petrocephalus > Petrocephalus sullivani. The sequence continues at coordinate 19,014,241 of JAODKM010000020.1, forward strand.
AATCAGAATTTTTAATATTATAGACTTTATGGCGGTCTGTTCATAAGTACAACTGGAAATCCAATGCTCTTAACCTGGATACTGCTTGTATTTGGGATTCATACCCTGAACAGTGTATTTTACTAAGTCTCTCTCCAGGCTTAAACCACTTTCTGGTTGCAGTTACACTCCAGAGTTGGTGTATAGCTAGCTTCTTTTGTTAGGCTGGAGTATTAGCTGTCTCCCAGTGGGGTCTGGACCTCAATTTACTGGCCCAGTAAATGGCACGATAAAGAGCTCTGCATAGTTCATTTTGCCTTTGAGCTTCTTTAAAAGTGGTCATAGTCTCCCTCGGGCTTTCGTTTTGTGGTTTCAATTATGACAATGCGGGCAGCTTTTCATAAAGAAGCTAGCAAAATAAACAACAGTCAAAGGAAAATCGCACCACACAGGGGCAAGGACGTGGGGTTAATTGATTTCTCAATTTCAGGCAGCCCTTCCACTTTTAATACATATTGACACAGCGTCGGGTGTCGGGAGGGGGGTGGGCCGCGAGTCGGTGCAGGAAATTGAACGGCTTTCGCATTTCGCCAGTGCTGCCACTCGTACCGGGGACGTCTCCCATTGAGTTCGCCACGAGAATCCATCAACCACGAATGGACCTGAAGGCAACTAATGAGTCAGAGGCTGTTAATGTGAAGACAAAGAGAACCTGCATCACGTCTCGCCAACAAAGGATCCAAGTCTACTGTCCCTTGAGGACTCTTAAATGCAGGGGCCAAACGTAGCAAATAAAACCAGCAGATGGAATACTGCACTGTTTCCCTATTACATTCCAGACCACGGCTATGCCCAGAATAAACAGCATTACTCTGAATGCAAATATCCAGACAAACAAACTGTTTGCAGACTACACAATAAAGCAGTAATTGCCTGTACGCTAAAAAGACAGAAAGTGTATTATAATTTTTTTGCCTATCCATTATTCCCATGCTGTTTGAAGATGAAGTCAGGATATATGCACTAACATGGCCTGAAATTTCCAAAAGATAAGAATATGTGGTGTGTTGAAGCTGCACCAGCCCGGCCTATGAATGAGATCCGAGCCTGTTATAAGAACATGACCATTAGTTCGGCCTGGATGATGGTTCAGCATCCTTAAGCACAGGAAAAGCGAAGGATGTGAGGTAGCGGACTGTAGCTAATCAGTATACACAGGTGGTAGGATATATTTTTGCACCTGTGTCTTTCCGCAGATGTTAAGAACTGCAGATTTTGTTTAGATATTATCAGATTGTGTTAAAGTTCCATGCCATGGAAATAATGTACCGGTATCACCAATGATCAGGCTTCATACTGTAGAATGATACAGTATTTTTTTAATGGGGTTATACAGTACATCTCTTGTTTTCTGATAAAATTTAAATAAAGGCACCATAGTTATCCAAAAAAGTCACTGAGGGTTATAATTAGGATTTTTTTTACCAGACTTGCATTTTAGTAACTTTTCCTTTCACTGCAGGCTTGATTGTAGGACAAATGCTTGAAATTAGGTCACATATAATCATTAAAATATACCGTAGTATCACCGTTTTAAAAAAAGAAACTGAGTTGCCTACTTATGTTCCTCTTTTACAAACATGCTTCTTCTAATTCGCAAGTCTTCTTATAAAGTAATTTGTAATTCATTTATTCCTTCCACCTTTTGAATTAAAGACTTTGAACCTTCCCATATATTTCCAAGACACTTATTAAAAATTCATCATGCCACCTGGGGACTCGTAAAAAATTGATGAGCATGTAAATATTGACAGCATGGTGACGAGCGTTGCATTAGAACAATAGCACCTGCCCGGTGTTCGTAAAATTTGACAGTGTTGGGATTCTAGGTTCTGGAATTTTGTAACTCTAATGGAAAAACAACAGCCCTGGCTAATGTTCTAATGGTATTCCATTAAGATACCTGCTGTCCATCCCACAACACCCACACCCACTTGATGGAGGGTGGTCAATACCAAGCTTTCCTATTAAAAAGCTGTCGACAGAAAGGCTTTGGACCGCAGTCAGTGCAAGGGCAGCGTCGGGGTTTAATGCCGAAAGCAGGGCTTCATTTATAGTAGCAACTTTCTCCAAAAGTTTCATGTTATCCCATTGAAACTGAAGGAATTCTGAAAGATCCTATACAATCCTGGGAGCTTAGGACCCCGAGGGCTCTAGTGCAGAAGTAATTTGTAGGCCACTTTTCAGTACGCTTCCAGAAACAACTCAGCAGCTCCGTATTATTACACCCTTGTCTTACCAACATCACTGAACCCTTCTTAATGGTCTTAAAAGGATGTTAACTTTGCCATACAAGTTAAAATGTCAAAGACAGTACAGAACATGACTGAACTAAGTTTGACTTCCAGCTGTAGCATGTTTTCAATTTATTTAGCTTCCTGACTAGTTATCCACGTTTATTTAGCAGGTACTTATTGTGCAGTGCATTACACATGTGATTGGGTCACATGCATTGGGTCAGAGAGCAGAACTGGCTTTCCTGGAGCAGTTGGGGGTGAAGCCCTTGACCCACCAGTGCAATGACTGTTGTGCCAGCACCGGGATTAAAACCAACAACCTTCCAGACACAGAACACTAGCCCACTGCGCTAAACAAATGATGTGGGAACAAATGATGTGGGTATATTATACAAAGATGCAGTAATTTGGAACAGAAAAAAGAACGCAGTTCTGAAAAAAGGAACTGAATTTCCAAAAACAAGGTGGACAGACTCAACCATCGCAAAAATGAACATGCCATTGCAAAGCCTGAATCCCGAACAATACATTCTGGAAAAATGCCATTAATATGATCGCTCAGTGACATGACAGCACCTACAATAAGTGATGATTATATTTCCAGTTACATGAAGTGGGTGGTTACTGTGGTTGCAGGGGTTGATATCAGTAATCGTTAACTGCCAAACCCTCATATTGACATAACACTTTTCATAATGTGTTGAAATTTAATGCATTATTGATATCACCACCAGTTCACTACAGCCATTGAGACCACCTCACTAATGAATGCACTGAGCAATTCATCATGAGTTAATCAGTAATACATCAATGTGAATGCCTACGTGTGTATAGGTATCGACTGTGTGTTTTATTTGCGTCACTGCGCTGTTAAATAACTGAGGGTTAGGATGTGGAAGGGTTCCTCATGGCATTGTGTTGGAGGCGAGATGCTTTGATAGGGTAAAGGACATCTGAGGGAACTCACTGTGAGCCGCAACAGAACCAGGCAGGTGCTGAAAGACCTGGAGCCTGTAAAGACAAAAAGAGTTTCCCTCCAGATTTTGTGATGCACCTGCTTTTGGGCTTTTCTGGCTGCCTCCTCTTTCTCCCAACATCCCAGCCTCTTGTTTTTGCTGAGTCAAGTCCCCGGAGCACCTGGGCAGACAGCCGACTCTGTCCAAGGGGAGTCACACGCTGATCTCTCTGGCTGCCAGACACACGCACGCCTGCGCTCACGCACACGCACACACGCACACACCTCCCACTCTCTTTGGGTTTATTTTCATGCCAACGCTCCGGAATATTTCGCATCACCGTAGTGGTGCTTGGGAAAATTCCTTCTCTTACAGCATGAAGGTATTCTGTTTTGGTTTTTGATTTTGTTTCGTTACCACTGCCTCTCGGCACCACCTACCTGTTCTTTTTCTTTTTGGGAGGGTGCAGGAATGTTTTATGTTTGCTGGCATATTCAGGGAGGGCTCTCTCCAGTGACATCCGCACTTCCAAACTTCAAACACACTCTTGTGAGCGCATAGGTGAGTGCATCTGTTTTTGTTTCTGTATTTGGCTTGCTTTAGTTTGCCATTGTGTGCTTATTTAATGCAGCATTCTGAGCATTCTTATTGTGTGGCCTTCCAGGAATTTGGGATAAATTGCCATTTATACTTAATTACAACTGTGCCGATTTTAACAATGGAAGATGAGAAATCACTCCATTGTCAGCCAGAAAAATTATACTTACAGCAGGAATCATGTCCCATCACAGAAATAATTATGTGCTTCACAAAATCGCCATACTTTTTCATTCTATCAAAACTATGTGCTCTTTCTTAATCAATTGTTGTCTTTAAAATGCCTATTTCTGGAAGTCTTTAAAATGCCTCTATAACTGAAGTTCCTATTGCTTATGTGTGTGACTCACCATGCCCTGTAACGTGGCACATAAATACTGTAAATGCCTTATATAACTTCACGATGGACTATTTCGTTTTCAATATCTGCTCTTGATCCCTGCTTAATGCACACTTCTCACAGAGCATTTTAATTTCCCTGGTAATTCCTGCAAACAGTCGATGATGCTCAGGTACTATTTTAAGGGCTATTGGCGAGGAAATATTAATTGCCTGAGCACAAATTATACACGGTGCGTGCAATTGTATTAAAAGACGCATGGTGTAAGATCAAAAATTGTGGACCAGCAAGAAGCAGGATTTATTTCCTCCCTGCACTATACTATTTACGAGTATAAAGGGGGTGTCAGGTGACTAGTTCAAACCATTAATCATTGCAGGATGGAATGGAAGTGCCCTGACAAGATTCACTGGACACCTTCCAGTTACGGGGCCCCCTGTCCATACAAAGAATTTTCACAAAAACCTGCAATGTCTGACTCCATTGGTGTGGAAGTGACCTCTGATCGAGTGCAAACTCTATTTACCATCACAACTATTCGATTATATCCTCTCACGCATGTTTAAGTTTTATTGTTACATGTGTCCTGAGGAACACTGCAAAACTGGGAGGCAAACGGCAGTGCAACAGAAGACAGGCAAACAAGATGGATGCAGTTAGGAAGCAATGGGAATAAGGATCTTAGAAGTTATGGTGAGGCTGCTACCTCTGCAATATGGGTAAATTTTGTGTGGTGACCTTTGGAAAAGTTTAATCAAGCCACGTGAAGTGATGTGTTCGGGTGAGGAAGGATGGTATTAGTGGTCTAAAAGGAAATATAATGTCAGTGGGCGTGTTACAGTAGCAATGCGCATTAGGTTTTCATTACTACAGACAGGGGTGGGTTTGTTATTTCTGGAATCCCACTTGAAAAGTCACCTCACGGCCCCCTAAGTCCTCTCAGATGTTTCAAAAACTAAATAAATAGCTTGTGAGCAGAATAATAGAATGTATATAGTCAGCTGGTTAGCAGAACATGGTTATACATTACATGTGAACATGTCAATCATACAGTCCTACAGCAACTGCTCTGCATAATGAAAACATTATAGCGAAATGCAAAGCAAGAAGGCTTAATGATCTGTAACGGTGACAAAAAATCCCAGCAAAATCCACGGCAATACGCATACCAAGTCCCAGTCATGAAAGGCAAACGGGGTCCAAAAAACAGGTGATTTAGTAGATGTCAGTGATAAAAGCCAGTAGATGTCAGTGATAAATACAAATACTGAACAGCTCAGCGATGAGCAGGACCCAGACCTCACAAAAGTGTTACTGCAAAGAGGGCCTAATATACCCGTTAAATTGAGGGGTCGCCTCGAGCTGTGACACATGTTCTGGTGAGACTGAGCAAGCTCTAGCTGGACATGGTCTGATTGGGTGTGGTTTGGCTGGGTGTGGTCTGGTTGGATGTAATATTTGCTAAATAACTCTGAGCAGTTTCGTAGACATTTTCTTCATATTCTCTTAGAAATGGCAGGCAAGTACATTTTTTACTGAAAATATTTCAGTTTAACCAAATGATTTGCTACACATAAGGAAGCTAGACACAAGCAGCCCATTAGCAAGAAATATGTTTTATAATCTCCATTTTTTCAAAATTAAAGAGGGATACTTTGGCATGTACACTTTTTGTATTCAATGTTCTCCTAAAATCAATGCAATATATTAATCCCTATTAAGATGCCAGCTTTCCAGGCACTGCGATTGAGATTTTCCCTCAATTATATTAATTTATACACGTGTCTCACACAACAGGATCAAACACACATCACAGGATCAAAAAAAAGAAAGACAAGGAACTATGGCAAAACCCGTAAGAGACCCTTGATGTTAAATGACTTAACTCCTGTCAGTATTGTGTCAGTATAATACATATGTCACAGTTGGTAATTTTAAAGGTCAGACTACTTATTTACGAAGACATTAATCCTTCTGCTCTGCCACTGGGGCAGCAGCCACATTTTCATGTTTTCTTCTCCTCTTGTCATCTCATGAAAGTACCGGAGGTTTTATTTAACAGAGTATTATAGAAGGGGGGCAGTTTTCTCATTGAGACCTTTCGTGGAGAGTTCATTAGTCATACGGCCTGTCTCAGACCATAGCTCTTGTCTTTGCAAAGAAGACAGTATTTCATAGAGGTGATAACTTGCTAACATAACCCTCGTTCCAGTACTCAGCCCCAAGGTTTCCATGATTAAGAAAGCCTGCTTGAATTACTTCATGCTTAAACCAATGACACTTTCCTCATAACCTACAGTCATTTTTTGGTTATACCTGTATTAAAATGAGGTGCTCCCAAACCCTCTGTCCTGTACATGTCCTTAGGCCATTTTGCTCAGATTGCTGAAAACTCCTTGATTGGAACATTGCTTCAAAATTCAAAGACTGCTTGTATTACATTACGTCTTTGTTCATTATTACTGCAAATGCAAAACTCATTCTGATTCATATGTAGAGTTTGACAGCAAAAAGCAATTTCCTCTATTCTACAATGGCATCTTCTTAAAAAGGCTGGATTTTTTTTTGTTTGTTTGATAATGTTACCCAGATTGCTATCATATCTATTCCCTAATTCAGGAGTAAACAAGCTTATCCAGTGTGGGTAGTTGCTGCAACTCTCTAATTAGATTGCTTATTAGAGGACTGATTGGCTGAAGAGTCCTCATACTTGGGTCTCGGGAGCTGACCTAAAGTTTATCCCAAAAACCTGCATACACACAGGCCCATTACAGATAAGATTGCCCACCCCTGCCCTAATTGATATGAGTAAAGTGAAAGTCATACATAGATCTGAGTGCCAAAAATATTACTTCAGTATTTTAACAATAACCTGAAACTCAGGGTAACACACCCCTTACTCACAAAGGAGCAGCATGAGATATGCATACTTTACATTTTAAGCACCGGACTATGGATAAAAAAACCCCAAACAGAAGTTACTTTCCTGCCCGTTGTGTTTTACCGCTACAAAACGACTCCCATATCTGCAATGTAGCTTCTTAATTAGTGAATTAATGCAGAAGAGCTGCCTTGAAAAAGCAAAAAGAGACCAAACGGTGGTAAAACTGCTCCGACGGGGATGCCGGCGTTGGCAACTCATCCATTTCACTTTGTAATGACAAGCAGAACATTAAAAAACATTCCAGAAGGCTATGTTGAGTGGATCTTCAGAGGGGATGTGGCCTATCTGTCCTGTCTCACATTGTTATTTGATCGTTTCCATTACTCCAACAAATGCAATAAGCCAAGCAAATAAGAAAAAAAGAGTTTGGACTCTTTTAACTGAAATAGCCGAGGTTATGTATAGTGAATACATAAGATGCAGTTTTAACAATGTAGCAGTGCACTATTGCAGCTGACCCTGAAAGTCAAACCACATTTTCTAAAAAAGAATACCAGTTATTTACCACACTGGCAAAATAGCTGTGTATTCTTAGGAGTCAATTTTGTAAAATATTTCCTTAACATTGATTCTAGATTAAGTTGCCTCACAGTCAGCAGAAACAAAAAAGAAAAAAATAAATATATATATGCAGAGACAATCTACTATGAATAATTCAAAGCCCGTTTTCCTTGACCTCAAATCGAGCTCCACATTAAAGTGCATTTAGGTAGAACAATATAACTACATCACCATCTGCTTGAGTTGAACTTAATGTCTAGCAAATCGACTCAAGAAGGGAGACTTCATGCACCCTTTAAGGACAATTTCTTAGTACATAAAGCTCGATATACATTTTTGGCTCATTGTCTATCACGACTTTCTCTTTATTCGTAAAGCACTCAATCTGATTTATATCTACATATGGCACATTATCCGATGTAATTGTAAAATAATATTTAATTACTGCTAGAAAAGGAAATGCCTAAAATAGCTCTTATTATTACTACTTTTGCAATATGATTTTTCAATATTGAACTAAGTATTGATTATTTTTATTGATCAATGGTATGTTTTAAGTTCCAAACCTCAAAGAATAAGAACTGGCAATACTTCTGTTTTACTAATCCATGTTGAGAAAAGACATGCATCAGCTGGCCTCATAGAAGAGCCTATTGCACTCTCTGATCATCTACTGCAATCGTCTGAGGTGGGAACCTGTTAATTATCTGCTACATGGCCTGTAGAGAGTGTAGCCTAGAGATATCAGTCAGCAAAGCTGGACTAATATGGTACAAAATGTTTAAATAGAGAGGGCATTAGGTTGTAGTGCCACTGCATGGTTACCTGATAGTTATTGGGCTTGTTGATTGCCTTTCAGGACATAAACAGAGCTAAGTAGGGGAAACAAATGAAGAATGATGGGATGCTATTAAGGCACTGCTGTAAAATAAAGAGAAGAGGAGCTGCATTAGCCTCAGACATCTGTAAATTTATCTTAAGTCTGGATGGGAAAGCCACCTGCAGCTACACATAGGGCACAATAGGAGGATTTCACTAGCGGGACCTTCCCGCCACTGCCACACTTATTTTCCAGATTTGGCCTGAGTGTTCATTGAACCATTCCACACATCAGCTGTATACAGGTCCGGCTCAGCAGGTTTAACGATAGCCGGCGGTAACCATTCCGCTGTTGGTTCAGCCCTGCCACTGGTCAATTTCTTAAGAATATACCAGGGCAAATTATGCCAGGGCAAATCAGTGACATTGAATTCATCAGATGGTACTGTATCTGTGAAGTATTGAATTAAAGATGCTGAAAATGTTGACTGTTCTCCTTCACCCCTTGCAATAAACTTTTCCCACACATCAGAGTTTTCACAGAACAAAAAAAAACGAAGTGAATGTTACATGGAATTCATATCAACCGATATTTCAAAAACATTTTCTAAATTATTATAAGTAGAAAACAATGTTTTTATTATATGCAGATATAATAGCTTCTTGAAGTGGTTTTGTGTAAGCCAGGCTTTGTGTTTAAATAGCTGTGCTCTTCAACTGCCGTTTTGAAAAAAGATGTGTTAGATGTTAGCGCAAATTCATTAAAGATGCTAGTGAAAATCTACTAGCATGTGCAGTGTCATCTCATTCTGGTTCTAGGGTGTTAATAACAGACATTTTGCAGCTATGTGTCTTGCCTTTTAATCAGTTTTCCTTAGTAACCGTTCCAAAAATACAGGTGATGGCAACACTTTCTATGAAGCCCATATTCATAAAGTCTACTAACTGTAATTATAATTCATCGTAACACATTCATAAAGTATTATAAATACGGCTATAAATATTTATAAAAAGACATAACACATTATAGCCGTGTTTCTCATGCATTATGAATGCTCTTTGAAGCTCTCATCTATAAAATAATATACAAGAAAAAAATAATATACAAGGATGTTCATTTTGACAACAAACTTGTTCCTTTGTTATTCAATCTATACTCAACTGTCTAGCCTCTGATGTGGCAAATAAATCATATCTGTAAATGCTGAAAAGTAAAAATATATATATTCACTAGAATGTATGAGAAAATATCTCTTCTTTTTACAGAGACTCAGCATTCTGAAATGTAAACATACACTATTAAATTGGAATGGTTCAGCATAAGGCTAGAGAGAAAGGTCTGTGCCAAGCCGATGCGCTAAGACTCAAAGCGAGAGACTTTTCTTGTAAATCTCCATATACAGTCAATGACTGGAGCTTAAAAATAACATTTCAAGAGCTACATTAAAACCATCTTAGTTAATTTGTGATTACGATTATTCAGTTAGAATAAATTCTTAAATTCTTAGTTTCAAGAGGTTGGTGCACAATTGTGCAACGTATGACGTTAATGAATACTTATGAAAAATGACCCGACTTCTTATGTTTACACTTTTGTAAATAGTTCTGTTAACAGATAAGAGAAGAGACTTTAGGAAACATCATTAGTGTGGATCCTTGACATTTGACAATTGCATCAAGAGGGCTGGTAAGTTAAGGAGTCTTTTCAAGAATGAGATGTCGCTCTGTTACTCTTAGCGTGTCTGCTGTAGGTACCAGTACTTATCTCCCAAGACTTACATTGTGAGTACATCCCCCCAGGAAATGTCAGGAAATGTGGCTTTTTTTCTGAAGATGCACAAAGCCTTGCTCAACAGCATATCATTGTTTAATTCCTCTGCGGTACATGCAAATATCCTGTCATTGACATATTTATAAATTAATAATTGAAGTTTTCTACAAAGAAAGCAAAGAAGAGTTGCAACACTGAGGACTGAATATAAATTAAATATGTTGTTTTCACCAGTGAATGAAACTTGGTTCAATTAATGTAGTTTAAACCCCTGGTGAAAAAAAAAAAAAAAAACATGTTTATTTATAAGGCTTTGCAGTTCTGTATAGCTTGTAGAAAATCAATATACTCTTAATCTTATTTTCAAAAAATATACTTTGATTTTTCAATAATTATAAGCTTACTATATGGTGTAATTCAATATTAATGAAGCAATTTAATGGAAGATAGCTTATTTCATATCACAATTTCCCCCCTGAAGATGCACAGGGTTGAGCTCATTAATTTAACATATGGGAAAATAAACCCTTATTTTCCAGGTGGGGATCTGCTATATAAAAGATTCCATTAGCATTGGTTGTAAACTAACCTGTTTCACAGTCAGTGTATGTAGTTGCTGGCTGACCTGATGAACTTATTCAACAGAGAGGTCATCATTCTGTCATGTTACTATAGCTGCACAGACATGGGGGTTTCGGGGGTAGGGGTGTCAAAAACATTTTGACCACAAAAAACACCCGTTTAAAACACCCGTTATTGTAATTGAGTCCCTTGCATCTATGTTGCGATGGAATGGGTAGCACCACCATGGGAAGGAGGAGCAAATTGTCATTCATTTCAAACCCCAGTCTTCTGCATACCATCCCAAAAATAAACACTACCGCACCTTATGATGTAAATGTTCACAGACCACTAGGCAACCTAAGGTTTCAGATTTATGTGGTCCGTGATGTATATGCATAGTTGTTTGTATGCGGTTATTGGTGACATGCGTCCAGTTAAAGTATAGTTTTACTTTTCAGACTGTGCTACGTACTTTACATATAATGTAAATCTTGCATGCTGTCTGTGCCCTAGACAAACGACAGGATAATGTGGAGTATGAGGTTTGCAATGTTAAATGATTATGCTATTAATGTTAGACTCAACGCTTTTGTATGAGCTGGAAACAATGGCAAAATATATGGTACGCCCTAAACTGCTAGATTGCATACCATACTCCGAACTTTGCAGAACTGGGTCGTGCGCCCCCTTGGTATGCAAACAGACGTCAGCCAACGCTAGAGTATAAAGCGGCCGCGTTAAGCTTTGTCTCCCAGCAAGCCGACTAGGAAATGCATGCGAGTCCTTCTGGTGTCCAGATTTTCTAAATAGCCGCATCGCAGCATGATCGGTCCACAAGCAGCTCAGTCCGCAGCCGATCGGATCGTTTGTGCGTGCGGTAACATTTTCTGGCTAGTAGAAAATAAAGAGATGGAATACGGGAGGAACAACCGTGTTTCTGTTCATTCTGTAATCCGATGAAACAGATTGATCTAGGAATACACGGGGATTCGTGCCTGCGGATAACGTGGTGAGTGCCTGCATATTTACTTGCCCACAAACTTGCTGATTTCCACCGTAACGTGGGGACGTCTTGCCCCGGGAGATTCCCGTACGTGCGAAGGGGCACGGTGTATGGTGGAATGGTTTTTAAAATGTGTTCGCCGGCATTTATTAACTTAAGCAATTTCCAAGTAACCCCAAATAGAACAGTTAATTTGGTTTTGATAGTTTTTATATGGTTCAGGTCTGATTACCGCTGGATAGTTCGGGTAGGCTGAGGTGTGCATCAGCCACTGAACCATGCGCTGCTCCACCGCTCTACACTGTGAGCCAATTCGCACTATATGCATATTCTGTTAGCTTGATTTTTTTTTATGAATATTTCCTAAAGTACGCGGCATGACTGTCTGAATACGATTGGTTTGAAGAAGGCAGATTGCATGTTGTTTGATGGAGCTGCATGATATTATCGCCTAAAATTATGTTGGACAGTTTTGTGGGAATATTTCCACAGTCTAGTTGGACTGTGAACTGCCCAGGACAGTTTTTTTGTTACCACCTGAGCTGGTTCTTTTGGACTGAGGTCTACTTGACTCGCACTGCAGAAGCTGCGGTGCTGTATTTGATACATTTGTAGATAACAGATTTGACTAATGTAATTAAAGGTCAATATAATTTTTAATTAAATCTACCATATGATGTACCATATGATGACTGTAAAAATATTGCCACCATATACTGTAAGAAAGTAAATAATTAATTTTCATCCCACTGGGAGCCGTACCAGTTCACACTCACAGGCTTTGGTTAAAATTGCCACCCACTTTCTGCTAACACGTTTCTGTTATATCAGCTTGGCTTTTGAGATTTATTTAGTGAGTTACTTTGGGAGGAGGGAAAAAAACAATGGATAGACAACAAAGAGGCAAAGCACAAGTCCCCGATTTTCATGGTGGATTCTATTTTATCTGCATTAATAATAAAAATAATAAAAGGCAGTACAATTTTGCAACCTGTCAGCCATCATTGTTGGTAATATTGGTTGGGAATTTGTCACTGTGACTGATCATTTCCTGTTCATCTCGTGTTGCCTGACGGTTCCCGTGACATTCCGTTTTGGTTCTCTCGTGACGTTCTCAATACCTTCTGGAATTCCTGCAGGGAAGATGGGGGTAGCAGCTTTGGCTAATAATTTTGGCTTTGTGATCAAGGACTGCCTGAGAGGTACGTCTGCTCACAGGATCCTTTTTGGACTTCACTGAACATGAAAGGTCAGGCCCCTAAAAGGCATAATTACCATAGCAGAGAACACCATACCTGCATGATTTATGTACTATAACATCTATACTTCAAGTGTGAGAATGCCTGGTAACCATCTAATGTTTCTGTCCGTAGCAACTATGTGAGCTCTAAGATGGAAGTGTGGGGTGTTTTAAATAAACACACCTTGTGTGAGCCTCTGAGAGAGCATAGTGTCAGACCCCCTGCTGAACTCTACCTTTAACTTGGAATAGATATTTGCTTATTTTCTGTTTCCAGAGGGAAGACAAAACAAAGAATCCATCCTCCGTCCAGGTCGGGGTCATGGTATAGGCAGAGAGCAGAATAGGGCACCAGGCAGGGCACAGGTATCCAGTCTCATGGTTTCCCAGTGAGGCTTACGTTGTTAAGCCCATGTTGCCATCACACAGCTACATGGGCTCACTGTCGCCGCCCCTGTGGTCAGACAGGTCATTATTATTTTTTTTTACAGATTTTTTATTTTTTTAAATCACCCATCTTACTGTTTTCAGTTAGGCTGACATGTATGGCAGGGGTATACTCAGGATGTGTGTGTGTGTGTCTGTGTGTGGGCGTTTGTGTGTGTGTGTCTGTGTGCGTGCGTGTGGGTGTGGGCTTGCATAGATCACTTTTGAGTACCGAAATGTCCCCAAAGTGCGGTAAAACCTGAAATTTCCCTACTTTCTGGGACATCTTTTCAGGTCCCCATTTGGAAAACCTCAATTTTATAAAAATCTGTGAATGAAATCAAAAAAGTAAAAACGTCTTGTATTTGGGTTGGTTACTTATGGTTAAGGTTAGGGCTGTGTTGGGGTTAAGGGCGCAGTGATTGGGATTAGAGGTTTTCCCATAGAAATGAATGGAACGTCCCCATTTAGATAGGTACACCGAGGCTGTGTGTGGGTGTGTGTGTATGAGTGTGGGTGGGTTTGCATTGATAACATTTGGGGATGTATCCAAAGTGCGGTAAAACCTGAAACCTCCTTACTTTTGGGGACATTTTTTCAGGTCCTCATTTGGATAAACTGAATTTTATAAAAATCTGTGAAAGCAATCAAAAAAGTAAAAACGTCTTGTATTTTGGTTGGTTACTTATGGTTAAGGTTAGGGCTGGGTTGGGGTTAAGCGTGTCTTGATTTAGAATAGGGTTTTTCCCATGGAAATGAATGGACGGTGCCAATTTAGATTGGTGTGTGTGTGTGTGTGTGTGTGTGTGTGTGCCAGGGTGGCCAAAATGGCTTTCTTAGTTCATTAACTGCCTGTCACCCTAGGACAGTGTCTGATCACCTTTGTGATTCTTGATGACATTAGGAGCCTGCTTTGACCTGTTAATGTCTATTATGTCTATCGTGAATGAACACAATTTAACGAGAAGGGAGTAAGAAACCGGCTTCTTCTGCCTCTTCTTTAGTATAGCAAAGCTTTGTAAATTTCACGCTGAATTTGCTCACAGGACACCCCTAGTGTTCAACAATGCTGGTTTTACCGGGATGGTGATGGCTGTAAACAGGGTGATTTACTTTTGGCTTTGAGAGGAAGTAGATGATTCACACTTCATGTAGATGCGAGGATCCTGTTGCCTTGTCACTCCATTGTGGTGTGTTTCTGTGTGGGGAAGATGGAAACGGCTGCCAGACTCGGAACCACAGGACCGTCTATGGAGGGATCCCACTGTTCCACGTCTTCTGCCCCAGCTCAGTTTGAGTGAGACTACAGCTACAGTCTGAGTTACACTAGTGATAAGGCTGAGGTTCTCTGCTAGAACCAGAGCCTTGGGGATTTATTTGTGAATTTATTAATTTAATTAAACTGCTTATCTTACGCATTCCTTGTGTATTTGTTGGTCAGCCAAGATCAGAAAGGTAGAGGATAGTGCTTCCCTGAACGCTGGCCTTTAACCGGGCCAGATTATCGCACTGAATTGTGAAGTGATGAAAAGAAGTCATTTGAACCCGCAGAACCGTGTTTTTTTATTTGACTTCGGGCTGAAAGTTCAGGGCTAAGAGTGCAATTAAAAAACCGGTCGCCCTTTTCGGGCTTCTGTCTCGCAGTTCCGAGTTTGAGAAGTATACAAGACATGAGAAGTTATAGCCGATGCGACGGACAAAAGCGATCCGTCATGTTTATCGAGAATCCATTCGAAATCCAATCAAAGCGGAGTCACTGGTGGCAGGTGTCCCAGGAACCTTAGAAGGAAAAGGTTAGGCGGTCGGGAGAGAAATGGATTTACGGGACAAACGCGGGATATGGGGATGGAACGTGAGATGGGAACAGGTTCCGGACTAAATGCCTCGGATGAAATGGGCCTGCCGGCTCTGAAGTGCAGGCTCGCACAACACGACGGTGGTGGGGAAGCGCGTCGGAGCGTCGAAAGGTTGTTGGATTTATCTGGTACGTCAGAAGATCCATTAGTGCAGGCTCTGTGAGCTCGCTCAGCGTCTGACCCCATGTCCTTCGTTAAAATGTCAAGCTGTTACGGGAAGTGCTGACGGCCTGATGATGTGATGTGGGCTCGAGATAGGCGGGGTTCATTCTCCACCCTGCGGGTCTGCTTGCAGTTTAAGTATATGATTGCATTTTCGTAATCGTACAACTTGCCTTTTGCATTATGAAATCGGCATATTTTTTACAGGTAAATTAATTACACATGTGTGGCTGTAGTTTGCACTTCTGTTGTCCAGAAGTTGTCTGGTATTCACAGAGTGGTGTGTATGCAGCTGGGCTGTAATGAGCATTAATTTCAAGCTTTGGAACTATGGAGCTTTAATATTTTTGTTTCGGAGCATCTGTGTGTCTCATGCTCACTACTGCGGAATTAGACCTCTGGTCTCAAAGACTTGTGAAATCGAAAATATCTTTCGTGATAATTACACAAACCCCAAAAAGACAAAGGAGAAGCTCTTAGAGTGTCAGCCTCCAGCACTGCAGCAGCTTGATGGTGTTAATTACTAACTCTGCTGTGCTTTTACTCGACCCCCCAGTTATAACTCTAACAGAATATTCAGGTGGGGTTACTCAGGTTCATTCTCATGTGTTTAAATTTCAGAAATGTAAAGATCCTTGTCTTTTAGTGACATTAAGCCTTTGTTAAACATGGTCCCTGGTGCTTTGGTGACCTACAGTTGCCCCTTCTCGGGGTGGTCGGGTGCACCTTGAATATTGATTCTCTTGACAAGCCGAGTTATAGTGAATCTATTGCACCCTGGGCTCTCGTGGACATACGGAAAATATGCAGCCATTGAATTATGGGAACCTGCCTCAGAATTGTTTCCCTTTTGAGTTGCTGACTGTTATTGCTAGCTCACCAATTACTGCTACAGTCTTTTTAGTCTGTGCAAGCTTTTTCTGGTCGAACTAAGTATTGCATATACAGGCTTTCCTAACAAAACTTCATAGTTATTTTTTTGCTGTATTTTGGTTTGGGAGAGTGCAAGCTGGGGTTGTGGCTTTTTAAATAGTTGGGAAAAAACTAACCATTGAACTGAATTGCTTCAATTAGAATAGGTAAGCTCCTTTAAGGTATTTTTGGGATGGTGTGCAGGATGGTGTGCAGAGGTTAAGCATATCGATTTTTTTACAGTGGTTCAAATAAAATGCCCTTAAATTCAGATGTATGGGAGATTCACCCACAGACCAAATTACCTTTTCTCATTCTCAGGTAATAAATCTGTTTTATTGAGGGTAGGTTACATAGCTTGAAGATTAATCCAAAAAGACGGGGTGATATTACTGAAATGCACAGACTAATGTCTTGCCAAAACCAGTGAAAATATATAGCCTGGAGGAGGTAGACTCTCATGTGACTGAAAGGTGCAGTCATTTTGAAGTAGTTGAGTATCTTGAGTTTAGGCTTGCATGTTCAGACAGCTGGTGCTCTAACCCAGCGTTTCCCACCCCGGTCCTCAGGGACTACCAGCCTGTCCATGTTTTTTCTCTGTCCCAGCTCCCTGCCAGACAGTCCATAGTCTGGGAGCAAAAACGTGGACTGGCTGGGAGTCTCCGAGGATTGGGTTGGGAAACCGGCTCAAACCCATAAAACACTTCAAGTGTTCGAGCTCAACCCATTTTTCGGTTCTTTGGTGAGGGTCATCAATGTACGGCGTTCTGTCACTGAGACTTCGCAACTGTGACATATTAATGGTGTCCTTAAAGCTGTGTAACAGGAGATCTTAAGGAAGCTTCAAGCTGCCCACTCGCACTATTTTACTGGCCGAGAGAGAAGCCCGACTTGAGTTCCTCTTGCTTATTGATGAATGTCAGACCTGGGGAAAAAGCAGATTTCACTCAAATCAGGTAGTTTTCTGCATCAAATACCCAACTACACATCTCTCTTTCAATAGAAACCTTATTAAAAGAGAACTAGGAGGGCCTGCAGAGGTCTTAATGATCAGCACAAAGAGCACATTGTTGTAATTCATGCTCACCTGATGAGATCTAAAACCATTGCATTAATAGTGTGGATAAATGAACTCGTTGCTGTACTTGGAATACTGCAGGAGGCAGAGGTGATTAGTGGCTTTTTACTGTTTAAATAAGGTTGACCAGGTTTGTAGCATGGTAACAGTGCGTGCATTATGTGACCCTGTTTGGAATAAGGTGAACATTAAGATGAATCGCGTTGGTTTCCTCTGTGGTGTGCTGGTAACAGCAAGGTGGGGAAGTGGGTTTGATCTGCAATGTTCAGCAGTAGACACCTCTGGGTAGGAGCCTGTTGTTGGGTTAGACCGCTGGCTTATTCTCCCCGGGGATCTATGGGGCTGTGAGTGGACTCCAGGGAAAAAGCCCCTCTCCCCCCTGCCCCCAAACGTGTTACATTGCTTCATGAAGACTGTACCTGGGTGTAAGAAATGAAAAGTGTGTCTTCTTCACCTCTCGACTTGGCATGGGTGTTACATAAGATGTGGATGGAGACTTCTGAAATTTGGGAGAAAGATTTTGGGCAAACAACAAAGATCTTCCTACTAAATGGTAGTGTAATGTGGAGAATTATTGATTTGTAATGGCTAAGTATTCGTCTGTTTATTTAGTTTCATAGATTTATCAAGTGAATAAACGTGATGGAATGCAAAGATGATGGAGAACGTTCTGTGAATGGGGACTTTGATCAGACACGCATTCAAGTGGTTTGGCAGTTTTGTGTGTCTGTGTGTGTATTATTCTCAGTGTGGATTATTTGTATTGCATTTTCAAACTAAAAATGGACAACTTACAATTAGGGTTTTTGACTGATTTCATGTGTAAAAACGAATTCCATTACCAATAGGAGTTACTAATTGATTTTTCATTCCATTTATTTTCATGATAATTGATAATAAAGTACTTCCAATATTAAGTATGAATCACAATACTTTCTTGAGACCATGGTTTAAGTTTTGATTTACCGCCGCTGGTGCGTCACTTGGCACATAGTGGTTGTGCCCCCCTTACGGTAGGCATGCTTTATTTTTCTGCATGAAATGTGGCAACCCTACTCACAATGTGCATTTTATCACATAACGGAATGGAAATTGCTCAGTAATGAAGGACTATTATAATATCACAGTATCATTCTTAAAATGTCTTTTGACCAATGGCAAATAGTGCATTGGTTGTTGGATTTAACCGCAAGAATGAAAGGAATGACTTTATTTACCTGTTCGATTTAGATTCAGTTCAATTTAACAATTTATTTGTTACAAATTAAGAAGATGTGAAATTGCTGTATCCAATTATCTATCTTCCATAACCTTGTATAGGTCACAGTGCGGCTGGTACATTGTTAATATAATAGGCAAGCAAAAAGAATTCAAAAAAAAAAAATGTAAGAAATAACTTCCAAAAGATGAAGCACGTAGCTGAAAAATATTTCATTTAACCTCCAGCATAACTTTTTTTTTCCTCCATAAGCTTTTGAAGAAGTTCTTTGGCCTAGTGAGATTTGAAGAGATGGAAACAGACTTGCAGAGTGCAGTAGATTATGGTTCTGTAGTTCAAAGAACAACTATAGCATGTGAGTTGGCGATAAGGAACACAGAGAGCAGTGTAGTTTGAAGATTAGTGCGCTGATGCATCTAGTACTGGGTGTGATGGTAGTGCTGAGAGCCTTTTGGTCCCCTGGGTCCCCAGCGTAGAAAGGCCCTTCGAGGACATGGCTTCGGAGGCTGATTTTCAGAGTTTAGTTTCTTGATACACTCAGTAATTACATGTGTCAGTTAAGGACTTTGCAGGACTGCCAAGCTGCACATTTTAATTACACGCATGTGTAAAATATCTGTGACAGACCGGGGCAACTGATGCAACAGGTTATTTTGGTCAGCTGTCTGAAAATGCAGTATGTTCTGGTGGACGGTAGCTGTTCTTAGGTCCTCCATGGGACATCGAGTGGATCCAGCTGTAGCCCAAAATCACCCAGATTTTTTTTTTTGTTCAAACTGTGCTCATGGGCGTGGAGGAATGTAATCAAAGCAATTTCTGTCTCAGATACGTTGTACAGTTATGGCTTCACCTCCCTCTTTCTTATACCACAATCAGAAGATGTTTGTCTGGAGGCTGAGACCATCATAGTAAAACCAGTGATGAGTTCAGTAGGTTACTGCTATACGAGTGTTTGACATAAGAGAACTACAGAAGCCAGGTTTATAATAAAACATCTCATTGAACATGGCTCTATAATCTGACAGTTTCTATATCTTTCTTGTCAGAGGTCAGGGACTCTAGTCTGTGGGGTGGTAAGGACATTTGAGCGAGGGTAAGGGGACTGTTTACCTGTGGTCATCAAAGTTGTGAAATTGAAATGAAATTTTATTTATGATTTGTACAGGTACATTGAAATGTTTGTACAAATCCTGTTGTCCTTTTTAACCTACACGTACGACACACACACACACAGACACACATAGAGGTGAGAATGAAATTTTTGAGGTCAGAGCACCAGGTTAGCTGTGCATCCAGAGCCCCTGGGGCATCTTTTGAGGGGACAGAAGCCTTGCTCAAGGCTATTCTTCCAAGCATGGGATTCGAACCATATGGGACTATGCCACATAATGGCCTTACCACTTGACTGCCATCTTCATTGTAAAACCCTATTATATAACCATCTACTTCTACCTTACCGTGAATGCTTATGGCTTAGGCTGTGAAATAACTGCAGAAACACAGAGAGCGAATGCATGACCTTTCATATTCATTCTTATCTGGCAGTAGCAACGTGGCTCTTTTGAAAACATAACTTCTTCACATCCTCCGGAACTGCATTAGATATGCAGATTGCTCCCTAAACTTGCGACCAGGCTTTCATAAAACCGGACGTTTCAGGCTATAAACTAAAACGTCGTAACAGTTCTCAAAGGGATTAGAAAGTCATTCTCTACAAAGTCTAATTTGTTGTTCTTAATCTAGGGGGTCAATAGTCATTTCAGAATTAGACGCTACAAATATTACATCTCATCCCTCCCACTCCATCTTCAGCAACAAGCAATTAATATTTAATTTGGATTGTAATTTGGTTTACCGGAAACCACTACGCGATAGTTAGTCTCCTTAATAAACTGCACACATCTTTCCAAGTTATGAAAACTGGCCTGTGCAGATCAGTGAATGACCTGTCTGCAGAAATAGAAGGCCGTGGTAAAAGCTCTAAATGCGTGTACACTGTAGATCTAATGTTTGTAACCTGTAGTGTGCTACATATATGTAGATATGTAATCGTGCAACAATTAAGGAACCAAAAGTTGGTTTCTTTCAAATAAATAAATAGTCTAGTCATCAGAACTAATACTACCTATGTTGTACTACTGAGTAAGTTGTAAGGCTACCTTAGAACTTAAAAGTTAATTGTATTTTTCAGAACAACGGTTGTTCGGGTTGGTTTTCAATCTTCCACCTGAAGAAGACATACTGTACAACCATGAGCCCAGGGATGAGTTTTTTTTTTTAAGAAGGCCCCCTTTAAGAAATGGTTCTGCCTCTAACATCCCTGGTCTCTACCACAGAAGAGACTTCATTTGGACTGTGGCCTGGGGTAGTGGGATAAGAAAGCAGGACGTGTTTTGGTGGGAACTTGTGTTGAGCATTAAAATGTGCATAAAAGCAGCTACAGGGTAAGACGAACAAAGAAAATGACAATAAGCACTTAGTGGGAGTGGTGAGATGGTGGCAACGGGCTAGGGAAATCCTGCCTTTTTCTCCTGCCGGATTGAAGCCTGGATCTGGTTCTTCCCACTTAGGTTATGCGGGGCTAAGCTAATGCATCAGTGCTTCCTAACTGTCTGCTTTTGATAAATCATACTGCCAGAGTCAACTGTAGGTCAAGCTTGTAGAGGCTAGCTGCCTAGAGCCCCGTGTCTACTATGGCAGGCCTGCTGTAGGGGTTCCCTGCTTTAGCTACTGGGATTCCATTAGGCGAGTGGAGCGTGAAAATAGCCTTGGGGCCACGAGGACCCCCACAGGCTGACTGACCATGCTGTAGGGGCAAAGGCTACGCTATGGGCCTTAGATTATACTTGAAAGGTGTATCCTTTATTCATTTATAACTCTGTTGACTTTTGGTAGCCTAGTGGAGTTGGTTCATCAAGGGAGAGACATTCTTTTGGCCGCCTGCTATAAAGCACCTTGACTGCCAGGGTGCAACAGTAGAGTTTTTAAAAGGGTTTGAGGTTTCAGTGCCTTTAAGGATTTAAACTGCGTGCCTTTTTGTGTACTCGTATTGTGTCCATACCACTTAAATCCAAATTACAAGCACTAATTGGAGTCATTTGTTCACTCGTGAGTCCATTTGTGGAATGCCGATCAATGGGTCTTTCTAATTGTTTTTCCTGTGATACTTATAGCAGCGATGGGATCTGCTAGTCAAGATGCTCAAGCCATATTCTTGTTGGCATCTGTACTGTTTACAGCAGGCATGGGCAATCTTATGCGCAAAGGGCCGGTGTGTATGCAGGTTTTCGGGATAACCTTTAGGACAGCTGTGCAAACCCAGGTGTGAGGACTCTTCGGCCAATCAGTCCTCTAATTAGTAACCTAATTAGAGAGTTGCAGCAAAAACCTGCATACACACCGGCCCTTTGCAGATAAGATTGCCCACCCCTGGTTTACAGTATGGGGCTCTTCTGCCACGGGGTGTCGTTATGCAGGGCTGGGTTTGCTCTTTCAGAGAGAGTAGTGTAGTGACTCTTTGTGGCCAATATGGGGGCCCAAAAATGTCGGAGGGCCCATGTAAAAGCTTACTTTGAGTGGTGTGAGGTGGGGAGCAATGCTGGACTGGGATAAAAAATTAGATCTGGACTTTAAGGTCCCCCATGATCATTTTTGATAAGCAGTGGGGGGGCATGATTCATTTTTCCAAGCGGGTGGTGGTGGTGGGGGGGTCCCATGATAAATTTCAGCGGCAGATGGCCAGTCCAGGTCTGATGGGGAATGTGACGGCTTTAGAAAAACAACATGACAAACACGTCCCCCTCGCTGTTGTAATTATGCTCAAGCTCCCTGCACTTCCTCCCATCCCATTTTAAGATGAGAAGTCAAAGGTTTTATTTATTACTTATTCATTCCCCTCTGATGGTTAAGTCAGAGAGGCTGGTATCTTTACTCGTCTTTACCCGCTGCCTGCGTGGTCTTCACCCGCGGTGCTGTGCCAGCCTGTCTCCACACGACCTCACCCGTGACCAGTAGGTGGCTCTGAATGATGGTGCACACTTTTTTTCATTCATTTTTGATCATTTTACTCTTAAGCAGTATTCAGTTACAGCCTCCCTCACTGTTATTTGCCCCAGTGCAGTGCGTCTCATGTATGGCCCCACTTAGCCAAAGTATTTATAATTAGGCAGGAGGTGTCAAGTGTCCAAAGTCAACCTTGTAGATCATATCTACTCTACTACCAGTAAAGTTTACTTGTCCCGTTTTGTATCGTTTTGTGGGTGGTACTGCAGTGCTGTGATTCTTCACTGTAGCCTCACAGCTCCGGGATTGTGGGTTGAGTTGCCTCCCGCGTGCACCTCTGTGGGTGTCGAGTTTGCATATTCTCCCTCTGTTAGCGTGGGCTTCATCCAGGAGCTGCGGTTTCATGCAGTTAGGTGTCTTTGGTTTACCGACGGTGTGTGTGAGTGTGTGGCTCGTGATGGTCTGGCATCCTGTCTAGGGTGCCCCCTGCCTGATGCTCCGTGCTGGCTGGGACGGGCTCCAGACCCAGCACAGATCTGTACTGGATAAGCACTAAAGGATGACAGAAGGTTGGATGGGTATTGCTATGCAGGCTAGTTGGTAGCAGATTTCCATAAGTCTATCGTGTTTCCAGGACATATGTACATTGTGCATGACGACTGTTTACATGGCGTCTTCCTGCACCTCTCACCATGAACAGAACGTATCTCTCTCTTGCATTTCAAGGGCGCCACAGTTGTTTGCTTCTGTGATATACAAGTGTCACCCTCACACATCTGACTTCTTATTACAACGTGATTTGGCACCTTGTGACACTGAAATGACAACTTCATAAACGCAAAGTAATACTCGTCATCAGTAGCCTTGGTGGCATTCACACAGGGCTGTCAGATAGCATAGTGCAGAGCTTGACCCAAATAACAAGGCAAAATGGCATTAAACTACACTGTAACTCTTGACCTAATACAGCGTGATGAATGTTTTGAGCTCAACGTGTCTGATGGATCCTTTCAGCTGTAAGACCTCATTAGTTCACTAGAGCTTAATCTCTTTCCTTATATTAACCTCTCAGTTTGATTTAAAACTCTAGTCTTTTTGTAAAAATCCACAGGCTACACAACTGTATTCTAGTCTACTGTCTAGTCTACTAGTCGCATCTTGTTTGGCAATATCACAAAGCAGTGTGTGTAAGACTTTGTGTATTTTGTTATTGTGTTTGCGAGACACTTTTACTATTTCATACATTTCCCATGCTCCTTTGCAGTTGACAGGATGTTGCAGCTAGCTGGTATGGTATTGAATCCCACCTGAAAACCATCTGGCTTCTCACCGTCGCCTTCCCACAATGCCATGCCCTTGCCGCAGGAAGCTGAAGCTCGTGTTCGCGTCTCTGACGTTTATGGTTCTCCTGACATGGCTCTACATCTCCATGGGCAACTTGGAGAGTAAGTATCACAATGGCTGTTTTTTTAATCACTAATTGAGAACTGGTTAGTCTGGTGCTACGTCTGTTGCTGAGTTACCTGTCATTTCTTTGCCAATTACCTTGGTGCTTAGCAGGAAAACCCTGGGGTGGTTATTAACCCACCTCCAAAAGCACAACAATGGTTTTCTGCACAAAGGCAACACCGTAATACTTGCTAATATCTGGTGTGTCATGTCAACCTTAAATAAGGGGTTTAAATCATATTGATGTACAGATACCTCCCTGACAGTAATACCCCCGTAATCTTAGATGTAGGAAGAACAGGAAGCCACGCATTTAAACCTCAGGGAAAAGGCAGGACTGGATTTGGAAATATTGATGGGTGAAAGTTTTACAGTGTATTTGTTTCCCCTTTTGACAGACCCAGGAGCCTGGGAAATGAGTTGTCTTCTAAACGAAATTTAACCTTGTGTGCTGTTTAACAGCATGCGATTTGAGCTTCAGGCAATACATCTCCTGCTCTCAATCTAAATAAAGACCTTCACTTGGCACAAATAGCATCTCGAATGGAAGCTTGATTACAGTAGTGAGTGGAATGAAACTACTCCTTGTCTTTTTCCCTACCAGTGATGCATCATAAATATCAGAAATTTAAATATATATTACGTATGTCATGAACAGTCTTTCGGGTGTTACATTTTGTTATATATGTTGCATCTTATAAGTTTGGAAAGTAATAGGTAGTAAAAATTAATAATCGCATGTTCATGAAGATTGTAAAGGAGATGCAAATAGAGTATGACACTAATGGTATAAGGTGTTAACGCACATGAAAAACCCCAGGGGAGAATAAAACGTACACGGGACAGCTTATGAGGCAGCGAGGATCCCAATCCAGGTGCAAATTCACACCATGTGCGGGTGCCTGGGGGCTTGACAGCATTTCATTTGTTTTTTTGGTTTGTAAACAACATAGTCATTTAATCTTGTTCATTTTGTTTATTATTTAACTACTCTGGCAGAACTGAGGTTTACATCGAGACTTCTTCTCATTGTGTATCAACTTGGGATTTTTTTCTGTACTACAGGAATTACGACACGTAAACAAAATGCTCTGGATCCTGTTTAGACTCATTTAAAATACAAAAAATGACAGGCAAAAATGCTCTCATTTGTCTTGTGTTAGCCCCATATTGTGAGGTTAAGGGAGATTACAAAGGGGAGGGGGGTCGGTTTTCACACCCAAGGAGAACAGTATTATCTGTACAGGTTTTTTTTTTCTCTCAAGGTTAAAACACACCATTTTCACAAAAAATGCAGAATGGAGCAATCCTTTTTAATGCATTAAGGAATCAGCAGTTACGCAGTAAAGGGCATGTCTATAATTCATCATTGCTTGTTACTCATTCCTATACCTTAAAATGAACTCAATTTGTCAGCATAGTGGTTCAGACGCTAGGCACGAGGGGAAGCTCTCCCATATGCTGACGTACGGTAGGCTAGTTTAGATATTTTGACCTTTGACCTTTTTCCTTCACCTCAGCATGTTAGGAGTTAGGAGTGCTGCCTCAGGATTAAGGGACAATGTATAGCTGGGATCGACGGTGGTTGCTTCTTCTTCACAGACGGACATTCCCTGATGCTTTCCCCTTGCGTCGTCGAGCAGTCGGAGCTGCGGTACGTGGAGCGGGAAGGCCTGGAGTCGCGGGTGCGGGAGGTGGAGAGAGAGAACCGCAGGCTGCGCCTACAGCTACACCAGTCGCAGAGGAGGGAGCTGCCGGAGCCAGATGGGAATTACAGCCGCCAGCACTGGTTGGCAGCGGTGGACACAGGGCCGCTGGACAGCGAGAACATGACCGACGAGCAAGCCAACCGGAGTGACTGTGCCCAGGAACCCTTGGTAGAGAGGTGTGAGGTGAGGTACTAACCGCTTCTCCCAGCTCCTCCTCCTCTAGAAAAGTGTGGCTCTGCTTACTGCTCATAGTAACATTTGGTGTACGGTAACCCAGTCCTCGGGGACCCCCAGACAGTCCACATTTTTGCTCCCTCCCTGCTCCCATCATGCCTGTACCAGGTTTATGGTGTTCTTGATTGGCTGGGAGCAAAAATGTGTACTGTCTGGGGGTCCTTGCAGGATAAGAAACAGTGTTGTAATTATGCTCAACCCCCCTGCACTGTTGAGAAACACTGTTATACTGGATTCCTGATTAGCAGTGAGTTGTTTTCAAAAATCAGTCCTCCCAGCTCCCAGGTTTTTTCAGTCTTTTCACCCCCCCCCCCCACCCCCAGCTTATCCACGTCGCCTGCGTGTGCGCTGGTCACAACGCCAGCAGAGACGTGGTCACCCTGGTCAAGTCCATCCTGTTCCACAGGTGAGAGCAGATGCCCGCCGTGGCTCATTCATTCTCGCACCCACACCTCGCCCTGCCATGTTCCTCGTCTGCCTGTTAACAAAGCGTGCAGATGTTTACCAAATCCCACTGGTCCCTGCTGATCCTGTAGGGCCTGTGCTCCTGTTCTCTTTCTCCTGGCATTGCCGATAATAGTGGCCCAGCCTCTGCCCCATCTTTTTATGTTAGGTGGTATTGCAGCAGTTGCTAGGTGGTGCCGGGCAGTGCAGGCGTTGGCTGGATGCTGGTTGGTATGCCAGACCGCCTCTCTGCCGCTTAGTATGCTGGCCTGTCCTGCTTCTAGGGCCCGTAGTCTCTGGGTAGGTCAAATAAACATGCAGAACCTGTTCACTTATTCCTGGGATGTCTCCTTTTCACACTGGGTTTAAAACCGTCACATTTATGCTGACAAAGTACATACCGCGTTTTCAATTTGTAAATAAATGATCATTCCCCCCCCCCCCCTCGAAACTCGAGTCAAATCGTTTGAAGTGACTAACCTGGCATCTGTATTCATCTGTCAAGCTTATGACCGCATGCATCCCGCCCCACGCAGGAGGAACCCTCTCCACTTTCACTTCATCACGGACGCCGTCGCCCACCAGATCCTCAGCTCCCTCTTTGCATCCTGGATGGTGCCGTCCGTGCTGGTCAGCTTCTACGACGCAGATGACTTGAAGGTAACCACAATCCTTCTCTCAGCCACTTCCTCCTCCCGATGAGCCTATGCCTCTTCGGGCATTAACGTCTAATGGGCTTACATATTTCGTTATTATATATTTCCGTTATTTCCAAGATGGCTAGTTTTGTGCCACCTAAAAAACCAAGGTCAGGATGGTGAGGGAAGGCTTCCTGGGGGGGTGGTATGGGGCCGCTGTGCTTGTTATCGGAAGGTTGCCAGTTTGAATCCCATGCAGAATATTGACAATATGTAGTCATATTGCCATTGGGCCTGTGAGCAAGGCCCTTAAACTCCCTTGGATGCCAGATGAATGACTGACTCTGTGCTGTGACCACAAGCCTCATTCGCACCTGTGTGTATGTGTACGTCCCAAAGGAGTGCCTGATGGAATAAGCAGGGCCTTTTACTTGTTTTTACACTTGTACAAATTGTGTTTTTTAATAAGGCTGGAGTGGTCGCTCTGTCTCGCTCCTATTTCGCTCCAATACCGCTCGTACCACGAACCCGAGGCGTGCCCAAATCTACCCAGAATTCTTATGTACAGTTACGCAAAGACTGTTACGCAAAGGGCGCTTTTCCACCGCAGCAAGTACCGAACGTTTGGTACTTCTGGTACCTCATAAAGTACCAAAAGTTCGGTACTTCTTTTGTGTTATTTTTCCACTGCTGTAAAAACTGGTACCGGCGCTGAATAAAAGCACAGCGTGAGGCGGGGCACGATGCTGGATATTAAATCTAACATCGCATGTTATGCACATGCAGGTCTTACATCGCTACTGATTTACATTAAGATCAGACTTTTTCTTTACCTTCAGTTCTGTACGGACATTAAGGACAGCGCAGGGGGTTCATGTTTCGCTACAACATTTTTACTCTGGCAAAAGGATAAAGTTTATCTAACTTTGCAATTTTAATGATTATTCCTTTTATAGATTATCCAATATATGTTTTTAAAATCAGTTTAAAATTTACCTCCGCTGCTTTTTTAGTAGTTTAATGCGTCATTCTCTGCTAATTTGACCCTTGTGTACATGGGACTTTCCGGAAGCACGTTACTAAGGGTAAAAAAAGCGATTGAGCGCTGTTTGCAAACGCGACACTTAAAATGTAAAAATACAATCACTTCACCATGTTTGGGTTGCTAGAGAATTGTTCTATGGTTTATTAGGTATATGTTCTATGTCATTTTTGTTAGCATAAATACATTTTGGATTCAATTCATATATTTCTATTCTTATCTCTGGATTAATGTGTAGCGCAGTTCAGATTTCAATGTATGGTTGTGCTCAGTTACAGTTTGTTTTATAAACATAGTGAATACTGAGCTGAGTAAAAAAAATCGCTAGTCAAATCGCAATCGTAATATCTGTCAAATAAATCGCAATTCGATTCGTTCTTAAAATCGTTCAGCCCTAATTCATGAACACATCTCTACGTGTTTACATAGGGGGGGCTGTACCCCAGTAAAGCTTTACCTCTTGTGGAGCAGTTTGACTGGGGCTGGAGGAAATTTTAGCGGTATGGAGCGGAGGGGCTTAATGCGAATTAGAGGGGAGGAGCGGACGGAGCCAGCAGCCTCGTGAGCGAGGAGCGGAAATTCTCACCGCTCCGCTCCGCTCACATGTTCTGCTACAAATTGAGTGCCTTTCGAAAGGTTTGTGCGTAAGATACGCGTGAGATGTGAGAGAACAGGAATGAGGAGGACTGAAGGGGCAGCGGAAAGCATGCTGTCTCGGCTGGATGGGTACCATCTGGCGTTGAACTAATAAAGTGCTTAGGCCTTAAATGTTGTGCCTCACCATCTCTGCCTCTGATGAACTGGGATTAAACCACAAAGTACTGAAAAAAAAAGTTCCAAAGCTATGGAAGCTCACTTGTGTGATGGCTGGAATAGGAATGGGATCAAAGTGCAAGTTTGTTTCCAGAGTCTTAGCCCACAGACAGGCAAAAGGTCAAAAACAGGGGCAAATGAATCCAAGCCATAACCCATGTAACCCAGATGTAGTCCGAAAACAGACAGGGGTCAATGACTGAAATACAGGGCAAGTTACATGGTCTGCAAGGCAAAGGGCAAGAAGACCAGGAGAGCAAGCCAGGTTCGTGCACAAGGAGGTGATCATGGAACAAACGCTCGGTATGGTGTGAGATCTCTGAGACCTGGCGCTTTTAATATGAGTTTAATTATTCCAGATGATGTATCTAGCATTGAGTCGAGGCAGAATATTTTTTTCCTCTGATGTTGCATTATTACAGTGTACCTTTTTATTTTTGCCGTTAATGATATGAAGTCTTTTCCAAGACTGCCATGTAAAATGTTCACTTGCCGTCGCCTGTGATGTGAAGAGCTTATCTGAAAGTGTTTTCGTGCCCTCTGCTATGTCAGAAGGCGTGTTGTGCTCCTGAACGATCCTGTTTTCTGATGTAATTGAGCTGAAATGCACTTGCTAGGCATTCAAGGCACTCAACTCTGCCTTTCTTGCTGTGATGTTCCAGTCAGAGGTGGCCTGGATCCCCAACAAGCACTACTCTGGGATTTATGGTTTGATGAAGCTCACCCTGACCAAAGCGCTACCCCCTGACCTCACCAAGGTCATCGTCCTGGACACGGACATCACCTTCGCCACTGACATGGCCGAGCTGTGGGCCATCTTCCGGAAGTTCGCCGGTGCGGGACATCGGATCGTCGCGAGGTAACTGAGGGAGGGCTCTCGGGTCTGAGAGCCTCACGCCGTAATGCAGTGTTCTGCTTTCAGATAAACAGGCGATTGGGCTGGTGGAGAATCAGAGTGACTGGTACCTGGGAAACCTCTGGAAGAACCATAAGCCTTGGCCTGCCCTTGGACGTGGATTCAACACAGGTTTGTTTCATCACCTTTTCTTTCCAAAAACTTTTGTAGTTTTATAAGGATCATTAATCACTGGGAAATTTCCAGCGATACTATTAAATTTATTTCGTGCTGGGCGGCGAGTGAGCCAGTGGTCACAGCCAAAGTGACCTCTTGTTAAATCTTTTGAATTTAAATTAGTGATTAGTGACATGCGTCTGAGATTGTGTGGTCTGAGATGCTCCTCGTGTGGTCTGCCCTGATTGCAGGGGTCATCCTGCTGCTGCTGGACCGGCTCCGCAGGATTGGCTGGGAGCAGATGTGGCGGCTGACCGCAGAGAGGGAGCTTATGAGCATGCTCTCCACGTCGCTGGCCGACCAGGTCAGTTGCGGCTCCGCGCCACTGGGGGTCACTGTTTGTCAGCAGTCATCCATCTCGTTAATGAAGTAGTTGACAACGGTGTTTTCAAATGTCAGAAGAAACAATACAGGCTGCTTCTTTCGCAGTAATGCATAATGGATTGTTGTGTATAGTTAGACTTCCCGGCCAAGGTATTGTGGGACAGCCATGTGGGCTGAATTCAGCCCCCTTGAGCAAGAAACTGTTTTTATTAATATCCTGCAGCCCCTGCCATATGTATTTTGCTTGATTTGCATTTGATCACTTGTCAGCTGCTATTATTCAACGTGGCTTCAAACCAGAAAAAGTGTGTTTAGATCCCACGGCTGCACTGTAAATAACAATGCATAAGCAGTAATCCATCTTCCAGGTGAGTGCCCTGGTTAGGGTCACAGGGTCACAGGGAGCCAATCCCGGGTGGCACAGGGCACAAGGCTGGGGTACGTCCTGGATGGGAGGCCAGTCCTCCATGAATCAGTGACATCCCAAATGTGACATTTGCACCCAACTCACAAGACTATGGGCCTGTTGTCCTGCCTTTGGACTGTGGGAGCAAACTAACATGAAAATGGAAGAACATGCAAACTACACACAGCAGTTAGTAGCAGTGTTACCCGCTGGGCCATGGTGACACATCGGGATGTGGATCAGCCTTTTCCTTGTCGTGTTCTGTGTGGCTTTGTGGGTTTGGACTCTGTGCTGGTGTTCTGAAGGTCACCAGTTCAGATCCCTCTGTCATCAGAGTGGTTTCTCCATTGTGACACAGCCAGTTAACCCCCAGTCACTGAAGGGAGTTTCTGACCCTACTTTCTGGATTGTATGTTGCTTTGTAAGCAGGCATCTAGTAAGTAAGTAAATGTCGTATGATGATGCATATAGACTTACAGTGTTTTAAACCATAACGTATGCAGTATAAGAGCTACACTCTCGCTCAAGTTACAAACTCATTTGCAGCAGAGCTGTCGCGAAAACTCGTTTACTAAAGGACATGGCGGAAGGGAGACGGAGCAGAGCAGGTGAAGGTGCAAATGAAGTGTGAAAGCTGTCAGTTGTGCGGAAGCACGTCACATTAAAAGTGAAAAGAAAGAGTCTGTCAGTACTGCAAAGCAGAACTTAAATATCACAACAGCAGAACTGCAATACAAATACATCTTAACAAAAACTTTTCAGTTTGACGGACTCTCCCATCAATGCAAGGCTAGCCATTGATATATGCCATTTAGACTGTCGGAGTAACCTAGCCTGTCTTTATCATCGGTTTAGTTTCACATCATTTTGATTAATTTACTTTCTATGATCCCTCAATGTCAAAATATTAATAATTCCTGTTACAACGTTTACAACGTTTAAGAGTTGAAAATTAACTATAGAGCCAAAAATAACTTATCTTCCATAAAAGGCTGTCAGATAAGTTGGTGGTATTGCAGTTAGTTGTACCAACAGACGCAAGTTAGTTATGGTATTGCAGTTAGTTGTACTAAGAGACACAAAGCCGTGCCGACAGATCACTTGGTTTTGCTCAAAACCGTCTCTTGTAATATACGAAATATTTCCATGCATCAGAAGGCGAATGTCTTTTCGTGCCGAGTTCTGGTTGGTCTTTCTCACTCATCTTGTTTAATTTCTCAGGAACATGCCGCACGGTCTGTGATGGAGTCAAGCAGCAAAGACAGTGATTATGATTATGATTGTGGCAGAGAGCACTCCTGCAAAAGCGGTAGACTTTAGGCTGATTTTTAATCGTATACTAGATAATTTTAAAGGGAACCTTTGTTATAATAGCAGTGCTTGCTAAATTTTGACTAAAAGCGCTTTAGCCCAACGTATTGATGGTGTGAACCCACCAGGCTGTTGTGGTGCTTTTGATGTGAGAAGTGCATGTGCATGAAATGCCACGTTGACTTACATCAGTTAATTTACTTAAATGAGTTCATTTACATCAGCAGGTAGCGCTGCCACTGCACATAGCCGCTTTTTGTGTAAGGAGTACATGGACCTGGCTTCCTTCCTCTGTTCTGACACTTAAATGCCTTAAATACCCTGCAGTGGCTGGTTGGTATCTCCCTTGCACCAAATGCAACGTATTGTATTATATTATATTATATTAAATAGTATTATATTATATTAATGTATCGTCAGATTAATCGGTAGATAACTCTATTAATACTGGCAGTCCTAATTTGCAGTAGTAGTGACACGGGACAGACTTGATATTTGGTAAAAATGTAATGCAATGCACGGGAAGGTCTTATTCACTGTGAAAAGTTATGTTTGAAATTTCCTTTCTTGTACAGGACATTTTTAATGCAGTTATCAAGCAAAACCCGGTCCTGGTGCACCAGCTGCCCTGTTTCTGGAACGTTCAGCTCTCCGACCACACACGCTCGGAACAGTGCTACACCGAGGTGTCTGACCTGAAGGTAGGCCTGCAAAGCTTCAGCGGGATGAAAGCCAGCACCCTCCTCCTCCTCCTCTTCCTCCAGCCTGTGTGCGTCCCTTTAGTGGATGACAATTGGGACGGTACAGGCTTCAGAAACGCAGGCAGCTACTAGGGGTGTAACAATGCACCGTGGCACAATATTTCGCTATTCAAAAATATGCGGATACGCACTGTAGGGGTGTAACAATGCGCCGTTGCACAAGATCATTTATTAATGTTAATGTAAAAGGGCACAATGGGTATGATCTCAGTTTTGCTTTGAGACTTTATTTTTGCATTTTGCACTGGAGTCTGCAGAATATGGACAAAACTGCAAGAAAAAAAGAAATGATTTGAAATTTTTTATTTTTTTTGCAAGCCGAAAAAGGAATAAACAAAAATGCGAGATTTTGGTTTGCTTTCAGTCTTACACATTGTTTAAACAATAAGGACATTCTGATTTTCCCTTTTAGTTTCAAGAAGGTAGGGATCGGCTTGCTTTCGAAAAAGTACCTTTATGTCTGCGTTTTGCAATGGAGTCTACAGAATATGGGAAGTATGGTTAGAAAAGCTTTTTTTGTAAATCTTCATGCCTAAAAATGAATAGACAGGAACAGTGGGATCTGTGAGTGTGTTTTCAGTCTTATGTTACTGAATTTACTGTGAGGCTATCGAACAGTGAGCTCTGAATCGTGTCGAACCAAATTGTGTCTGTATCGTTACACCCCGATTAGCTACAGAAGTGGGATGCAGCACATTGCTGTAGATCATTTTAGTGGATTTTTGCTCACTTTGGAGTAACACATGTGGTTATTCGTAAATCTAGAAGATGCCCTTATTCCTGAGTTCAGTTTGAAAGAAGTACTGAGAAAGTGACAGGAAACTATTCTTGACATCCGTTCCAAGACGTGTTCTTACATACTGTGTTGGTCTTGGTGGAAATTCCAAATGGAAGATGATTATCTTGTAAACGACTGTAAACACTGCAGTGTTTACGTTCTCATAAACAGTGGTGGCAGCCCTGAGCGATCAACAGGGCTCAGATGCAGATGGGGGTCCTGGAATATGCAGAGATTCTTGTGGGGGGGGGGGGGGCTCAGGATTTCTAACCCCACTCCTGCTCAGGAGGTTTAAACATATGTCAGGAAAGGATGTGAGTGGCCTTGGCTGACTATCATGCATACTGTATATAATGATATAACGTCTTTTTGTAGTATTTTATACATAGCCTTTAATTAATCTTCTATTTGTTTTAGCCTTTGTTTTTATCCTACCCCCCCCAACACCACCACATTTTTATTTAATTTATTCTATCTGTCTTTGTGAATTTCTTGCAAAGTCGCGGGAGAGTTCCATTTCTCTGTAAGTTATACCAGTGTAACTTTGCATGTGACACATATAATGTCGAATCCCAAGGTGATCCACTGGAACTCGCCCAAGAAACTGCGTGTGAAGAACAAGCACGTGGAGTTCTTCCGGAACCTGTACCTGACCTTCCTGGAGTACGACGGAAACCTGCTGCGCAGGGAGCTCTTCGGCTGCCCCAGCCAGCCCAGCCCCGAGAGTGTCCGGGTGAGCCCCCCCCCCCCACAAAACTGTCACACCATAGTCATTCAATACGCTGCCTTAAACTGTCAGACGTTTCCACCCCAGTGGTCATGTCACCCAGCTCCCATTTGCCACCAACCAACATCCGACACCGGTATCCAATTATTGGCGCCCCCTGTCCCACAGTCCCAGGCGGCTCTGGAGGAACTGGACGAGGACGACCAGTGTTACGATTTCCGGCGGGAGCGGATCACGGTGCACAGGATGCACCTGTACTTCCTGCAGTACGACTACAGCCCCACCGAGGACGGCTCAGACGTCACCCTCGTCGCCCAGCTCTCCATGGACAGGTGTGGGCGTCTGCGCTAATTCCTGTCTTAATTCCAGCCTTTGCAGACTGTTAGCATTTGGGGGGTGGGGTGAGATGTAGTCAGTCGGTTAGTCTAATAAGGTTCTGTATTCAGGAGTAGCATTTTATGAATGTTATGTTTTATAAATGTTAATTATTAGTTAATAGTGCAGCAAGATATTGGGGAAGAAAAAGTTTACGATAAATAGTGTGATATACATAAAACAAAAAAAAAATCACATTTACCCAAAATAAACTGTAGGCACAAAGAACTTAATATCTACCAAGAGAGTCGGTCAAATAAGTTTATTGTGTTGCCTTAAGTTGTGCCAAGAGGCACAAAATGGTGCTTTTGTAATGTACAAGATAATCTTGAAAAGGAACAATCATTAAAATTTCGAAGCTTATTAAGTTTTGAGTCCTATGACAGAGTAAAAATATTTTAGTGTAATATCATCTGAACTATCTCAACCCAGCTGGCTATTGCAGTCCCTGTCATGCAGCAATTGCAGTGGAATGATATGCAGTACCAACGTTAACGCCACACATCATGCAGGCCTGTTAGTTAAGCCTTAGACATTTATTTGTATTCAGTCTGTCTCAATATGTATGCCCTGCTGTCACGTAAAATCAACATCAAGTCAAGTGGGCCTTATTGTCCAACCATCTATCTGCAGATACACAGTGGCACAAAATAGCATTCCTACGGGACCAGCAAATTTTAGTAACTCACTACTCAAGTACAAATCCTCACCAAATACAAAACCTGCATGAAATACCATCAGTTATGACTGATTAATAATGAAAAAACAATGTATTAGTACAATGGTTAATTAATACATTAAGTAAGAGTGTAGTGTTACTGGAAGTATTCACATAACTTGAAAAAAGACTTGGCTGGACTCATGTATTTACATGCAATATTGTATATAAAGAATGATGATTAATAATGTAGCAACATGAACAGTGGAATAAATATGGTGTGTGGCAAGTATCTAAAATGATTTTAGTTCTCTTTGTTTAAACGCTACATTTGCATGGGCCAGTTTTGATGGCCTCCCGTGGGGAAGGGTGACTCCTAGGTGAAGGTTACTTGTGTGTGTCCAGGCTACAGATGCTGGAGGCCATCTGTAAGCACTGGGAGGGCCCCATCAGCCTGGCCCTGTACATGTCCGACGCC
>JAODKM010000020.1:19059137-19070380 GCA_026780845.1 Petrocephalus sullivani
GATTGGTTGATTAGATAATTGCATTAATGAGAAATTGAACAGGTGTTCCTAATAATCCTTTAGGTGAGTGTATAGTAATGTAATTCATTCATCATTCTAGTTTGATTTTCCAGGGAAGTAGTTGAATGAAGATATAATTAATAGAGCTGTTTCTGTCCTAACCGGTTCATAATCCGCATTTTAGAAGTAAAATTCGGGCAGGTGTTGTGGTGCAATAGTTAGTCCGGTTGCTTCATACATCTGGGAGCAGGTATTTAGTTTCTGCTATGGCTCCATGTGTGTGGAGTTTGCATGTTCTTCCCGGGCGTTGCACGGAAGACACAAAACTCAATTTTAATTATCCTAATATAGTTGTACCAATTTGTACAGCATGGGGACATTTTTGATGCACACTCTGCTGTAGCTTAAGCTATTATTAAAGGACAATGTTGATCTGGATATTCTATATATATCCACAGTGTACCATCTTTATCTTAAAAGCAAATCAAGAGTATCCAGACCTTGGCTGATGGCAGAGTATGGAAAGCCGATTGCTGAAACTGTAGAGGTTCTGCAGTGATTGTGAGATGGTGCAAGACAACTGCTTACAAACTGTTATGAACAGTTTGTTAAGGACAGCGATAGCAGCCAGGTTCAGAAGTAGTTCTCCTTGTCCAGTTAGGGGGAATAAGTCCACATCCATGGGGAATCATCTGTTTAAGACCCCATACCGTTATACCCTAATGTGTCTATTAGGCAGCTTGCTTCCATCATAGATTCCCTACAGCTTTTCTAATACACAGGAGGCTCAAGCTTCTATAAAGCATTTTATTACTTCTATCATGACTTTTATGCAAATACACTCCTGTGCTGTGTGCCCCTGTTGGCTTTTGAAGATTACCTACAGGGCTAATGCGATTTAATGTCAAATACCCTTGATTAACCTTATTTTCCTGCAGTGGGCTATCCTTGATAAGTCTTTCAGTTAGCATGCGTCCTTTCCTTCCCCATTTACATTTGCACCCCATTAGAGCTGGTCTTGATAGACCCCTCCTCGCCGCCACGACACCCGCTGCTGAGAGGCAGAGTGGGGAGAAAAATGAGATTCACCTTGCAGCTGTGGCAGAAACACCCAGAGCTTGCATGTTAGGATGGTACTATGTCACACGTTGTGGAAGCCAGGAGTAATGACCCATACACCTTCAGGCAGATGGCAGAGGATGGTCAGGCAGATCCATGCAGAAGCGAAACATTCATCTGTATTTCCACTAAACCCCATTTATATAGCAGGCAGTTTTATCCAAAGCAACATACTTTGTCTTTCAGACAAAGCAGGCTCAGCCCGTCCCTGGAGCAATTGGGGGGTTGAGGGCCTTACTCAAGAGCTCAGTGGTACCACTGCCAAGGCTAGGATTTGAACTGGCAACCTTCTGCTCATAGGCACACTTGAGCTGCACACCCATAAGAGAGACCCATTTAGCAGAGGATGGTTTCAATCCATCGACCTCTGGGTTATGGGCCCAGCACGCTGCGCCACTCTGCTCCACACATAACAGGTACGTAGACTTCACACACAAATATGTAATTTTATGAATTCATTTTAAACCATATTCCTACAGTAATATAATGTGTCTATATTCCATAACGCGGGTTTTTCGTACTGTCGTACTGCTCTCTTTGCACTTGTTGTAGCCGGTTGACTAGTATGTCCAGCTACTCTGACGGTGGCTGGTTCTTGTGCTGTCAGAAGCCCATTTGCAGCATGGGTGTTTGCCACCATTCAGGCAACGCAATTGCATGGGGAGCCCCTTTTAGCCACAAACAATCATTACACTAAATGTTATATTAAACACATTCCTTATTTAGGAGATTCTGAAGCAGCCACAGATAACTAGCTACAATTTTCTGACGCAAATATCCAGGAGCTCAAGTGAAATATCCATCCATCAATTCATCCACCTTTCAACTGCATATCCTCAGCAGGGTCATGAGGTCAATTGAAATACCTATGTACATGCAGGAGTGAAGCCTGTAATTGCTGTTGTGCTCATAGTGCGAAAGTCCTGCTGAAATCATGACACAGCTGATAAGCTTGTCTTAGATGCTCATCATTAACATAATGCAGCACACTGAGCCTCATAAATGTCTGTTAGCATCTGGATGTCCTCCACAAAGGGACATTCCATTTTACAAGCACTAAGCATTGCTTAGAATGCATTTTTATCTACCGTTGTCATTGTTAATATTATTACACCCCATAAAATGATTTTGTTAGGTACCACAGTTGGGATATTTAAACAAGGTATTTTTTCTGTAACACAAAAATATGTAATATTTGAAGCCTTACTTAGTATTACAGAAGTGTTTTTCCTACAGCACAGACACATTGGAAAATTATGACATTATTTGATCCTGTGACATCCTTCCTGTCTGTTAGCTGACTTTTGTTTGAGGTTCCCCCGCACCAGTTTAAGGGCAGTCAGGGGAAATGTGTGTCACACCATCTTTGGAATTTTATTTGACACCAAGACTGTCCAACACTGGGATTCTCTTCCTGTTTCCTACAATGGAGGGGGCACGACATTTCTTAAAGGGACAGTAGCATATGGAAAACAGGGCCTGCTGTAGCAGATGATGATCTTTGGAACCTTTTTAATGACAGAGTTAATAGAGACCATATCTGTACCAATGTGTGTGTATTTGGACTGTGTGAGTAAATCCAATTACACAAGGAAGACATGCAACCTCCACCCCAATCCTGGTAGTATGACGCAACAATGCTACTCACTGATCCACCATGCTATCCCAAAATACAACCTCTCCTCCAGCCAGGGCCACACTGGCCATCAGGACATTCAGGAATTGGCCTGATCCTGTGAATGCTGCTCTTACTTCCCCAACACCTACAGTATATATCAGGGGTTCACCATGTTCTGGGATTACTTTAATATTACAGCCATTAGTATGACATTCTGCTTCTCAGAATATTTATGGGAGTTCTGTCCTGTGCAGTCATCATCCTGTGTGAAACGGCTCAGGAAGTGGTTATTGCTGAGGGTGTATACAAAAGACCCACGACCCCTTCTGTTTTTCGGAAATGTGTTATCTGTGGTGTTCCAGCTTCTGAACGTTGAGCAACAAGCGAGAAAAGCTCACACCAGAGGACATTCATAAAACCGCGACATCGATTACGTGTACTTTCAAGTTGTTTGAACATGTAACTGCAATATATTATTAAGTATGACAACGTGCATATTATAGTACTATAATATTTACATTTGTACCTGCAGATTATCTGTCAACCCTTTAGTGGAAACAATTTGTGCTCTAGAAATGTCGCTTTTATAAATAACAGTCCTATACTACTAAAGGCTTAATAAGATACAAAATGCATTATTATGGATTCTATTTAGTACTTTATGCATTAAATTGTAGTGCTTATATTTTCCAGAAAACTAGGTTACCAGTGACTTCGCCTACGTTGAGGTTATTTTGAGACAATTACAACATACACATACACATACACATGCACATACAGACGCTCATACACACACTGTCACACGCACGCGTGCGCAAAGCCTCTTTCTGCGGCTCATGTTAAGAGGAAGGCGCCTGCTACGTACGGCGACGGGGACCGAGTTGCCTTACAGTAAAAGTGATGCGGACCGATCGTCTAGGAAGTGAAGTTGAAGTCAGTTTGTTGCTCATCTGCGGACTTTAGGGTTTCCGTGCCAGTGGCTCAGTTCTGGTTATTAGGGAAATAAGAAAATCACCTTAAGTGATTAGGCTGCCATCGCAGCCATAATTAATATGATGGAAAAGGAGCCGCTACTTACTGAAATCATAAATCAGAGATCCGTTAGTTATGGCTCTGCTCCGGGAAGCGCTAAACTCAGCGGGCCATCTAAGCCAAGCGAGGACTCCTACCAGGGCGAGGGGGGTGAGTCATTTCTCATCTGCAAAACTATACTTTAAAATGCAGAATTTGTAAAAAAACAAATAGGTAAGAAAGAAAAAGCTTTATAGTATGATGTTATATAGCCAATTAAGTGTAAACTAGCTAACTAAGAAGTACATATGGAAGCTTTGATTCTTAAATTATTTTAGCGTCATGTGTAGCTATTAAATGTATTCCAATGGCTTTAATACAAACGTGTATTTTATTAATGAACAGGCACATCTAGTGGCTGATAGAGTGTGAAGTAGGTGACCATTAACTAGCTGTCTCCTTTAACATAAATGCAGGGAATCATTTTGTAACCGCAGGTATATGTTTGGAACATCTGTGATGGTCATTATGGCACTGGAGAAGCGCATCGTCTTTGCTCACCCTGGTTTGCGTGTTTGAGCGATGTCTCGTCTTACCTTACACTGGTCATTAATTAGTCCATTTTCTCGTTCTCATCAAGGTGAAGACGACATTTACATCCGGCGCGCTGTTGTCTTTATCGAAGATGCAATACACGTATGAATTATATATTTGTACGTTTTAAATAAAAAAGGATGTATACATGATCACATTGCAAACATTATTAAAAGTTTAATATCTATTGCAGTATCGTTCAATCAATCACCGCTTGGACTTGAAGTCACTATGTTTATACAGATGGTACTATTCCAGCATCTGGCAATGGTGAGGTCTATCTAGCTATCAAATGCTTTTCCTAATGAAGATAACATGTTTTCATATTTCATATTTTAAAAATTTTATCATTAAAGCATACATTTTAATTGATCTTATTTTTTTTGTAGCAGGAATTAATAGGACATTTATGTAGCTTATACATAGTAGGCCTGTGTTTTCTTTGTGACAGCTCTACAGTCTAATTTGAAATCTGTTGCTCTTCCAACACATGGTGATTGGCGAAGGGGAATGATTTTGGCCATCATGGTCATCCTCGGCTTGGCCTTTGTCGAGACGCCCTCGTCCCTGTCCCTATCTTCTGATCCACGCTACAGAAGGGCTGCCTGGGAGCCTCCCTGTGGCCTGACTGAGAGCATCGAGATGGCCTGCCTTGCAGTCTTTGCCTTTGACGTAACAGTGAAGGTCAGCCACTCAGGGTTTGCTGAGAGCTGACACGTAGTGACCAGTGGCTATAAACCTGACTGAAACGTTCACGTTCCTGCCCCTGGTCCTGCCATCAGACTATCCAGTTCCATATAGACACCAATTACATTCTAACCCCTCCCCTCTTGTTGGCAGAGTTATCTGATTGGCTGGAAGGAGTTCAAGACGAATAAGTGGCTCATTAGTTATATGGTGGTTATCATCGGGTCCCTAATGGACTGGATCTTATCACTTAGTATGGTTTGTGGAGAGGTAGGCAAGGTGCTTTACTTGTCTTTTTTTGTCATCTGTGGAATCCTGAAATAGAATGTATGGCCTGTCTGGCCGACAAAATTATTTCTTTAACGTACGGTTAGCTACACTTATGCAGAGCAATGCGTCTCTTTGTTTTACACCTGGGTGTCATAAGAGAGCAATTTAGATTAAGGGCTTTGCATATACATATGCATATCCTTCAAAAGAATAGTGCTGATAGTGCCATCTGTCTAAAAGATGGGGATTTATCGACTCACCTTTCTTTTTAATATATATTTCAGAACATAAGAGTCAGACGATTATTTCGTCCATTTTTTCTCCTTCAAAATTCATCACTAATGAAGAAAACATTAAAAAGCCTCAAGAAAACACTGCCAGAAATTGCAAGGTAACTTTGTTTTATTCATGGCTAGGTATAACTTAAAAATGTTGAAGAAGGGATGTAGGAATGTATGAATGCAGATTAAGAAGAGAAACGTAATCCTGGATTGTTGCATGCTTGTGTTTCTAGTCCATTTTACGTTTTTATGAACTGAGATCTTGTGGGAAATGAGGTGACCTGAGGGGAATTTATTGTATCTTGAACACTCACGGTATGTGGCCATGTTTATGTCATGTTGTACTCACGTAATATGTAATATGCCACTTAAGTAGCACCTGCTTCACTTATTGATTATACAGTTGTGTTAATGCTCTTTGTTGCTTACAGCATGTATCACTCCTTTGTTAAGCTGCATGCTTGGCTTTGGTGGAGTGTTTCTGCCAAATATATGAAAATTTAGCATCAACCTAAGCCCATTTATTATAGTACATGCATGTGACATGAGGATGACGTTTGTATGCTTGCATTTGATGATGCTGTAGTGTTGGGGTGGGCGTCAGTCAATCTCTTGTGCTGTTCAGTGTGGTCCTCCTCCTGGCTCTCCACTTGTGTCTCTTCACCATGTTTGGCATGCTGCTGTTTGCCAAGACAGAGGTAAAAGAGCCCTGCACACATAAGATGACACAGTGTGACACAGCGTGGCGTAGCATGACATAACAACATAACAAAGGCTACTGTTTAAAAAGCGCTTGGTGAAAATTGCCTTTAGCCACCTGAAGGAAATATGCATATATGAAAAATATAGTCATTATAAGGTACAATTTTCTTGAACTAATGTTTATATTGGTTAAACTGCCTTTGCGATACATTTTGTTTTGTGTTGTGTTTGTATCGATTAATGGATGACCACTATGAACCGGAGCGTGCAGAAGTCAAAATGCCAGTTTATTTTGGGATTTACTGCAGTAAGCTG
Source organism: Petrocephalus sullivani (assembly GCA_026780845.1). Classification (NCBI taxonomy): domain Eukaryota; kingdom Metazoa; phylum Chordata; class Actinopteri; order Osteoglossiformes; family Mormyridae; genus Petrocephalus; species Petrocephalus sullivani. Next base: position 19,065,735 of record JAODKM010000020.1, read on the forward strand.
AATTGTTTGCTGCCTGCATGCAGATCAGAGACGTTTTATGAAATATTCTTGCCTAGAAACCAGAGGAGAACGCAGAATGGGAAACTTTCTTCAGAAACTTACCTCTGTCCTTGTCGTCCTTGCTTGTGCTCCTCACTACGGCGAATAACCCAGATGGTGAGTCCTCCTTCAGCTGTCCGTCAGCTCCATGGCCTCCTGCTGTTCTTTGTGTAAATAATATAGTTATAGACCAAATTTATAATGAAATGAATCCTTCTCAGTACAGCACTATTACAACCAAAAAGTACTTTACCGTGATTGCCTGTACTCACTCCAATTCGATTTTGTTTATATATATATATATTGACATGGGTGTGCTGTGAAACATTACAGAATCATTAAGATTATGAATAATATGAAAATAAGGAACATGGAAAGGCAAAGAAATGAAAGAAAGAAAGAAATTCAGATTACAGCGTAGAAGAGGAACCAAAAACTTCCAAGTAGGGGTTAAAAAAACCTCTGGGGGTCCAAGTCAACTGGCTGCCCGACCCCCCTGGGGCATGCTAACATTACTGAAAAAGAGTGGGCTTGCTTGCCAAAATAAGGGTGTAAATTGTGGTCAAGGTCAAAGCCAAAGTTTATCATTGAGTCAGATCTGTACGGAGGCAGATTTTGCGATGGCACCCTTCCATGGGACTAAACCAGGACTCCAGCTCAGATGATGCTCACACTGGGCACCCTCCAGACATGGGGGAAGGAAGGCAGAGAGCATGGATGGTCTGAACATGCACATGACACATTAATGCCAAGCATAATGGATAAGAAATGGCATGTACAGCAGCACCAGCAGCCATAGTTACGGTGTGTTAGGAGTTAGGTTGCAGACTGAAATAATTGGTCTTCAGTCAAGATTTAAAGACTGAGACTGATTCGGAATCCTGAACACAGGCTTTGCAAACCATTCCACAATATAGGAGCCCTGTAAGAGAATGCTTTACCGCCAACTGTCACTTTATTTGTTCTCCAAAGGGAATGGATGACCAAAAAAAGCCCATAATTACGAGCACTGGGGGAGAATATTACCCAGACCATTCCAGTAAAGCGACTCACAGAGTCACGCTGCTGGAAATGTAGAGTATTTGGGGAGGTTTAAATGACAGCGTTGTGGAGAATATGTAAAAACAGCTTTGTCATGGTGAAGAGGCTGGCAGTCATGAGCATCCACAGTCATTGTGTAGGTGTAGCTATGGGCCGGGGAAGAGCTGACGGCGATGTCCATCAGGACGCTGCTCTCTGCCAGGCTCGTGTATTTATTCCACAGTACATCTTTTGCTTTATTTTTGCTGTTAGTGTAACTATGTACTTTTCAGTATAACTTTCATTATTTTTATGTTTTTAATTATCATCTTGCAACTTTAAATGTCTTTCTGCTGTCATTGTTTATATGGTTTATATGGTTACATAGACCATGCTCCATTTCACCGCAGGTTATGGTCTGACTCTGTGCCTTGCATGTGACACGTAAAACCCTTGAATCCACATGGGGCCGTTCTCTAGACGCCCATGTGGTCTTGATGTCGCGATCCAGTTGTTACCTTGGGCCAGATGGCCCAGAGGAGAGGGAAGAAGGGGACAGCTGTTACGCCACTGGGAAATTAAATACAGGCTTTGGCTTGGATTCTCAGTTTTTGCTTTACAAATGTTTCCCTTCAAAAACATGTGGTTTTTGGTCACAGTGAGCAAACGTTTATGTAAAGTCTCTTCTTGCTTCCCTGTGGCCAGTGATGACCCCCGCGTACTCCTTAAACCGATTGTATAGCATCTTCTTCATCACCTTCAGTGTGTTTGGTAAGTTAGAAATACCTTAAACTTCTCCGATGCTCCTATGTGCGGCTAATGTCAGATTACTCAAAAGAAAACATTATATTTGCCATTGAAAGTGAAGAGCAATCAGTTACATTTTTATGTTTATTAATTATGACACAGTGATTGCTCCGGCCTTCCTGAAGTGTCCTACTAATTGCACATTTCTGCTTTTTCAGGAACCTACTTGATAATGAATCTTTTAACTGCCATTATCTACAACCAATTCAGGGGATATCTACTTGTAAGCCTGAGTCTGTTTAATCTCCTCTTAAAAATAGGCACAATCACAACTTACTAGACCACTGTCCATCCATGTTATCTTTGTATCTTTGGCACAAGACAGGGATATACCCCAGTCAGGATGCCAGGCCATCCACACCATCATATACAATTAGCAATTTAGTTATCCCACTTTACATGTATGTCTTTGGGCTATGGGAAAACACCAAATTCATAGAGGAAACACCCACAACAGAAGGAGAACATGCAGAGCAGAGGTGAGATCTGAGCCTATAGTGCCTCCCATTGAACTACCATGCCACTGACAGACCAAGGCTGATAGCAGGAAATTGTTACTGAAAAATGTTAGTAGATATCCATGTCCTCCTGTACATGGCTGTGTCCCTCTTTAGATGCCCATGTCTCCCTGTAGATGCCGGTGTCTCCCTGTAGTTGCCCGTGTCTCCCTGTAAATATCCATGTACCTCTGTAGATGCCCATGTCTCCCTGTAAATATCCATGTCCCCCTGTAGATGCCCATGTCTCCCTGTAAATATCCATTTCTCCCTGTAGATGCCAGTGTCTCCCTGTAGTTGCCCGTGTCTCCCTGTAAATATCCATGTCCCCCTGTAGATGCCCATGTCCCTCTGTAGATGCCAATGTCTCCCTGTAATTGCCTGTGTCTCCCTGTAGATGTTCATGTCTTCCTGTAGTTGCCTGTGTCTCCCTATAGATGTTCATGTCTTCCTGTAGTTGCCTGTGTCTCCCTGTAAATATCCATGTCCTCCTGTAGATGCCAGTGTCTCCCTATACTTGCCCATGTCTCCCTGAAGATGTCAATGTCTCCTTGCAGATGTCCATTCAAGAGTCAGTGCTGAGGAGGCGCCTTGGCGTCCGGGCGGCCTTCGAGGTCCTGTGCTGCAGGGGGCAGGCTGAGGACCAGGTCCAGGAAAAGGCGTAAGATCAGTGGCCCCCTGTTTCTGTTTGTAGCATGTTTATTCCAATGAACGTATTTGATGTTTTACTAGCTAGCTTACTGCCTGACATAGGAATGCTTGTGTAACATGCAGTTCTACACTGACACTGTAATCTGTTCCACAATCCCTTATATGAGTCAAATTTTATGTATTTACCTAATGATTCCATTGAAGGGGGTGGCCTAATGGTTAGCAAAGTCCCCTTATGATTAAAGGGTTGCTGGTTCAAATCCCTGACCAGCAAGGGTACTGCTCCTGGGCAGTTGAATTTGCTGCCTGCTGCTATGTCACATATGGGGTTAAATGCAGAGGATGCATTTTGCTGTGGTGTGTCAGCAATGACCGAGCTGTTCTATGGGGTTGAGGCCAGTCAAGTTCTTCCACACCAAACTCCCCCAACCATATCTTTATGGACCTTGCTATTTGCACTGTCATGCTGGCACAGAAAAGGGCCTTCCCAAAACTGTTACCACAAAGTTGAAAGCGTAGGATTGTTCAAATTATCATTAGCATTAAAAGTTCCCTTCAGTGGAACGAAGGGGGTTAATCCAACCCCTGTAAAACAACCCCATACATACCATTATCCCTCCTCCGCCAAACTTTACAGATGGCAGTCAGGCAGGTAATGACCTCCTGGCATCTGCCAAACCCAGACTCATCCATCAAATTGCCCGACAGAGAAGTATGAATTGTCATGCCCCAGAACACTTTCTTCGCTGTTCCAGAGTCCAGTGGTGGCGTGCTCCATCCGATGCTTGGCATTGCACTTAGTGATGTGAGGCTTGTATGCAGCTGCTTGGTCATGAGAGCCCATTCCATGATGCTCTCAGAGCACAGTTTGTGCTGGGGTCACTGCCAGGGGAAGTCTGGCGACTTTTACACACTATGTACCTGACTACATAGCTTGAATATATACACCTGTGGCAATGGGTCTGAACGAAACACCCGAATTCAGTGATCAAGAGGTGTGTCCCAATATGTTAGTCCATATACTGCATCTTAGATATTTTTTCTGCAAGTCTGGATTTTATGAGGTCGGTTTCATTTTAATCGAGAGCTGCCTGTATTCTAATAGAGCCATTTTATTATTTATCTATGGAAAAGACTAATAGGTGATGAGGTGACTGTCTGATATGCTGTAAGCTGACACTCTTGCCTCCACCTCCCTCGGCCCTATAGTGGAGGTGTACAGGTGAAGACCGTAGTGCGGGTGCTGCAGGAGGTACAGACAGAGCCCTACTACAAGCGGGCCATCATGGCGGTGAGGAGTTGGGCCTGACCGGGGTCATTCCTCAGCATGTCCGTCCCTCTGTGACCAAGTCGCCTTCTGTTCTGTCCCACTCATTCACACCAGGAGGTCCAGCAGCTGACAGAGAGCCACATCCAGAGCCAGACCTTTCAGAAACTCTTTGATGTTTTGGAGAGGGACAGGATAAAAGAGGTTGTGCTACGAGCTCCCACCACGGCACTTCATGTACATATAGTGAAGTCAAGGCCTGGTCTATGCCTGCCACTATATTACACGACACTCACCTAAAGGATTATTAGGAACACCTGTTCAATTTCTCATTAATGCAATTATCTAATCAACCAATCACATGG
>JAODKM010000020.1:19071546-19104482 GCA_026780845.1 Petrocephalus sullivani
CAATGCCACGTAGAATTAAGGCAGTTCTGAAGGCGAAAGGGGGTCAAACACCGTATTAGTATGGTGTTCCTAATAATTCTTTAGGTGAGTGTATATTACTGCTTTACAAGCCAGGTTTCAAGCTTAGGAAACTAAATCATTATGCTTTGCTTATAAAGCATCTGACTGTGGATCATAAGTTGGCTATTTGAGCTTCCCTTTTTCCTGGGGGTTTAGGCCTCTGATCAGGAGGCCGCTGGTTTGAATCCTGTGCTCAACAGCAGTGTCTCTGTTAGGCCCTTGAGCATGTGGGAAGTGTGTTCCTAGTAGGAATATGCTTATAGCACTTTTATAAAATGATATTTCATTATAAAACAATATTTTTCGACATTAATTGCCTTAAAAGAGTTTTCCGGTAATAATTTTATTGTGCTGACATGACCAGAACATAAAACATGGAAATAATGTTCCATTAACATTACTGTAAGAACGTTCTCTTCTTATGAAGAACTTTGAGAAGAGTTTCACATAGCTCTGGCTAAAGTTCTGGGAGCGTTTCCGGTTTGCTGGACGAGCTTCACTCTCACCTCTATACAAAAAGGGCAAGATTGAATTATGGGAAGGCGAACAGATCCCAGTGTACTTGTACAAGTTTCGTTTCTGGGTTGCTTTCGCACATTTTAATGACAACCACATGAAAATAGTAAAGCTGTTGCTGTTCTTTTTCTGCCGTCTTCAGCCACCCCCGATGCCAGGATACAGGTTCCGGCCCATGCAGGTGCTGCAGCTGGTGTCTAGCCACTATTGCATGACCATGCTTGGCAACAGTATGGCTCTGGCCAATGTGGTCTGCATTTGTGTAAGTCTGTACAAGCGGCAGCCTTGTGCATTTTATGTTAAATTTAAGGGCACACGACTGAAGTACAGCTGGAAAGCATTCTATATCTGATAGGCTGATTAGTAGTTTGCAGTTGAATCTCCACTGGATGCATTGCTAATCCTGTCACCTGGCACCAGGCTTTGGGAACCTCAGAGTCCAGGGCAGATTTTTAACGTCAGTCCAGCCCGGCTTGGTACCCAGTTCTTGGGCATGCAAACCAAAGCAGTGTCATGTTCCTGGCATGTGCAGTATGCAGGGGAAATCATAACATGCATATTTTAACTATTTAAGTTAAAAATTGAATTAATAAGAAGCCGCCATTCTCGCCCAGTTAATGTAATGGATAGGATACAAGAGACTCTACTAAAGTAGCACAATAGTGCCTCCTTGTGGAAAAGTATAAGATTGAGTGCAGAGAGATCGCTATTGACGGAACAATGAATATGAATTGTCTTGCAGACTATCCTGGTGATTGATTCAGAAAAGTCCATCTCAGAGTGGAATGAATTCTATTTGGAGGTAATTTATGAATACATTTTCTTTTTTTTTCACTTGTAGAGACAAATGTGTATAGCGAGAAACTCTTCCTGGCTTATAGATGTAAAAAATTGTAAATACTGAAAAGAATAAATAATCAGAAAATGGAATCTACTGAAGAATTTATAGATATGCAAAATGTCTGGTTGTATTTAGTTGACTTAAAGAAATTGTTAGTGAAATGGCTTCTGTTTCCTTTTTGTTTAAGGTCATCAATTTTTCCTTTGTGATCTTCTACCTGTTGGAGATGGTCCTGAAGATAGTTGCCTTTGGATTGAGGGGCTATTTGTCTTACAAAAGTAACATATTTGACGGGTTGCTGACACTTTTACTCGTGGTATGCACATATTTATTTCATGGAATTGTATTATTGGAATGTGCTTGGCAGTACATGCACTTGGTTCTGAACCAGTCACAGTGATTATAACTCATGAACTCCCGCTGGAGTAGTAGTGAGTGAGCTTTTGCACACTCAGTGACAACCGCTTAACATACTTCTTCTTTATGTTTATTTGCATTTTTGTTGTTTTTGAGAACAATATACTTTTTGGGATTGTAATGTGATAATTGTTTTGGTAGTTATGAAGTTACATCTATTTATTTTTTTCCTAACAGGCTGTCCAGATTGTCATATTTGTTAAGTATGGATGTTCATACCCAAAGCGGTAGGTGTTTTTTTGCCATATGAGATTTATTCATATACTTTAATTTTCTTACCAAAACTATCAAAATCTCTTCAGGTAACTTTGTTTCACTTTGCTTGAAGTTGTATGACTGTACTGATACTTCCGTAATGAGAAAAATGAAATCACTAATTACTATATATTGGTGAAGAATTCAGTTCCGCTGAAATGATCATGTCAAGCATGTTCGTAATGGTTCTAGACCTGCGAAATTAGTTTCATGGACAAAGGTTGTCAAGTCAACACGGGTCTACGTTCTAAATTTAAAGTTAAATAAAGTTAAACATCTATCCTCTCATTTCCAGTTGCCACCTACGCAAATTGGGCTGGGGTGACGTTGAGTCTATGCCAGGTAATAATAGAACACAAGGTGGGGCTCTGCCTAGGCAGGATGCCAGTCCAAGAGAGATTCTCACAGAGTCGCTAATTAAGGCTGATTTATAGTTCAAAAACAATAATTTTACAGCTATTGAAATGCTGATGATTTCATTTGAATTCCGCTGCTGAGTAGATCACCTGATTTAAAAGCCCGTCAACCCATTAGGTGATATAAGCTCCTGTCTAGGGTGCTATCTTCTGCGGGGGTGCAGACTTTCAGTTTTTCTGGGACAGGGGCCGCCGGAGGTGAAGCTTACCTAGGATGCCACATGCACCGTCCTATCGGCATGTCTGCTCTTACAGCGGTGCATTAAAGGGCGCGTCAACTATCTGCCGGAGATGTACAGTTCACAGCCCATTGCTGTAACAGAACCCCGAGCATGTTGCTGTACGCAGCACGCACGTTTATCTCAGGAGAACCGGTGTGCGTGAGCACCATGACAGGCTTGTCGCATGTTGGGCTTTCAGGAACCCGGCTGGACCAGGTCCAGCATCCCTGTGGGAGATGGTGCGTCTGATGAACATGCTTATTGTCCTCCGCTGCCTCCGAATCATTCCCCAAATCAAGGTGAACACAGAGCATCCAGCACAATAGAGGTCCCATTAAATTAGCAGTATTAGAAGTCAATCAAGGTCTCTCACTAAGGACTCTAAGTATGAATTTATTGAATATTAAAAATTGTTGACCATCAGTGGTATGGTGTGGCCTTGTGGCAAGCAGTCAGGTATGGTGGTGGACTTGTGATATGAGATCTGGCTTATGAACCAAGAGGTTGCTGGTTCACATCCCACCTACCACCACTAATGTATCACTGAGCAAGACCCTTAACCCCAAGTTAATCCCTGAAAGTCACTCTGGATAAGGGTGTCCGTTAAATGCCATATGAGAATCAGTATTTTCTCTTCTGAAATATTAGATGAAGATAAGCCAGTGCATCCCATAGGTGAATGCTGGAAAATGTTGAAATAAGTTTTCATTTTGGGAATTATATCTATTTTTCTAACAGGTAATGGCTGTTGTGGCCAGTACCCTGGTGGATCTGGTGAGAAACCTTAGGGCCTTTGCTGGAATCTTACTGGTGAGCAGTTTCCTAACCTGACTAAATCGTTAGCCATGACAATCAATGACTGATGTGTCCGTGTACAGTGATAGATGCTCCTGTTAAACATATACATCTTAAAGTGATACTTTGTTCCTGTGGTATCAGCAGCCCCTGTTTCACCCTCTCTGTTCTTTCTTGAAGGCCGTGTATTATGTGTTTGCCATTCTTGGTATTTGGTTGTTCCATGGGGCAATAACAGCGCCAGCAAATGTGAGGTGAGACTCTGCTTTGCCGTTTCTATTTATTTTTGATATCTAGCTGACCAATCACAGGCAACAATGGAATGATCCACAATTATGTTATATATATTATGTGTGTTTGTCTATATGTGTATGTATACGGAGTCACTTCCTTATATTTTATGTTTTCAGTGTTGTCTTCAGAGATGTAATTGCTTTATGTTATGTTCCAAAAGTACTAAAATATTTCATTATTTTACTTAAGACAAATGAAAACATTTTTTCTCAAACTGCCTTTAGAGTGCACACATTTTTCGAAAATGGCCATTTTCAGGGCGAGTTTTAACGTTTACTTTTGCAGAAAGCATGACTGCCTAAATGTTTTTCACGGTTTCCACTAGCTCATCATCCAACTCCAGTGTGGAATGTGGGTCATATGAGCAGCTGGGCTACTGGCCGAACAACTTTGATGACTTTGCGGTGAGCGTCACAACCAAGCGTTTATCGCCCGACCTGCGAAAATGCTGTCTCTTACCACCCGCACAGCTGCATCAGGAGGCCGTGTCTCCCACATGCATTCCTTACTGCGTGCCGGTAGCTGATGCAAAACAAAAAACGTGAAAAATGCATGTAAACGTTCTTGACGCTACACGTTTCTACGTGTGCGACTCAATAGTGAATGGAATTACTGCTATTACTCTTGTCTGTGTTGACAGACCTAAATCCTGGGAGGTACGAATAAGATAGATGGGTCTTGTAAAAAAAAAAGTCAATCCAAGGAATGGTTTATGTAGGTCAAAATCTCAGACAGTAATGTCTACTTTTCTTCCTCCCCTTCACCGTCTGGGGCCCAGTCTGCCCTCATCCTTCTCTACAACGTCATGGTGGTGAACAACTGGCACGTCTTCTTGGAAGCCTACACCAAATACACCACAGAGTAAGGATGCATAGGACCCTGGCTTTGAGCAAAAAGAGTGCTTTCATGCACTTCTCCATCCTGTATGAAACTGCATGTTTTCCACACGTTTTGTGGCCTTCAGTGACATTTGGATTTCTCAGAAGGACAGTTTAGTTTGGCCAGAATTGTCATTTGGAACCAATCTGTGGCCTGATGCTAGTTGTAGCAAATCTGTAACTTCTATCCAGTACAAAAATTATAAAGTCAGTGTGCAAATGATTTGAATAAATAAGTTCTGGTTTTCTGATCCTACAAGATGGTCCAAGGTCTACTTCATCAGTTGGTGGCTGACCTCCTCTGTCCTGTGGGTGAACCTGTTTGTGGCCCTGATTCTGGAGGTATGTTTTCTGCAAGGCTGACTGAAATACAGCCAGACTTGTTACTACCATGTGGTTCATTTGTTTTTGAAAATCATCAATGGCTTGTCTCTCTACACAACCAGAACTTTACTTACAAGTGGGACCGGAGTCAAGACTGCATAGAGGTGGAGAGGATCAAGTATGAGAGCTCAGTCCAGCTCATGTTCCAGTGAGTCGGCTTAGGGTTAGGGTCTTCATTAGAGTATCACTAGACTCATATGTTCATACATTCCATCTGTGCATTCAGTATTCTTTGTTTCTGCTCTGTTGGACACTTATTTTGGCTGCTTTCTTACTTTCACACTCATCTCCACACTTTCACGAACTCTTCAAGAGACACTTGCAAGGTACTTGCTCCTACTTTTAAAATGTAGGAAAATATGGGGCGACGTCAGGTCTTTTATTATACGTTTTTGTTGTCCTTCCTCTTTTTTCCATTGCTTCTCAGAAGAGACATTCAAGAGCCCACGGAGGAGGAACTTGCGGCTAGGCTTCTAGAGTACCCACACCTACACCTCTTCTAGTAACAGTTGGCGGCGATCTCACAAGTTCACCGCCTTCGTTTCCACTGGGCGTTCCTCTTGGCCTTGTCACTTTCTCCGACGTGTCTGACTTGTTCGGCGGAGCACAGGCGTCATGCTGATCCACAGAATAACGGTCGCCTCCATCGCCACGAGCAGAAGCTTGTGTCAGCACTGTGCCAGCCAAGACAGTTGGGGCTTAAGGACCAGAATCTTCACATATGTAACCTTCCACTTATGTAGCATCTGTTGTGGCCTTTAAAAATATCCCGAGCTTTCTGGATCATTTTACACTGTCACTGTTTCCCCACAAACATTGCAAACCAAAACACATAACAGTCAGTCTGTAGTCCTCGAAAACATTTGTTGACTGAGCTTAAGGTCTGTTGAACATCTTATATATTTTTTTATTGTCGTGCATGAACAGTTGTCTTTGTGCGGTGTGTTTAAACTTCATTAAATATTCTGATAAACAAGCAAAGACGGTGATATCAGTTGTGCCTCTTAATGCTTATACAACAAGCAGGTGATTAAGTCTGAGGTTGTGTGACAGGTTATTTGGTTTCCATTGGTGATCATTGCATTTTAGTTTATTGCTACTGTTGTTTGTGTTCATATTAAGGAGCGGAAGTGATATTTTCAGTAGAGACAATGAGAGCTGATAAGAATGATTACAGAATGATTACAGATGCAGGCGGTCACTGCTTACAGAATGGGTCAACTGCCACTAAGTTAAATAGTGACTAAATATCTAATAATGTGTTAAATGCTTAGGATAGTGCTTCCCAGCCCAGCCCTTGGGGACCCCAGACAGTCCACATTTTTTATGGGAGCTGGAAGGTGCAAAAATGTGGACTGTCTGGCAGGGAGCTGAGAGAGAACAAAAATGTTGACTGTCTTCGGGTCCACAAGGACCGGGTTGGCAAACAGTGCACGGGTAGCCTGAAAAGTGGTTTAGACAAACCATGGAGGAACGAGTATGTGATTCAAATAAAAAATAATCAAATTATATAATGCTAAAAATCACTACATAAGAAGAAGGTATGAATGAGCAACATCTGATATGGACTAGTGATGCTTTTCCACTGCCACCAGGAACCGAGCCGCACTCGACCCATACTGTGAACTAATGGTTTTCCCTTGCATGTAAGCTTATAAGTATGCAAGCCAACTTCAACTAGTAAGCATGACAGAAAGTGGGACCAAACCACGGAGGTTGCTTCACCACCATCCAATAGAGTCGAAATGCACAGAGATACCAGTATTCTGTGCATGGACTATCTGAAGGAAAAGGCGTATATTCTCTATATTATTCATTATTAATAGTATTGCAATGCATTCCTGAAAATTAACACACAGTACAAATAATAATAATAATTGCACATAGTAGATCATGATGTACACCTTATGAACAGTAAATAAGTGTCCTTTCAGTTTTACTGTCGCTTTCCAAACCCCGACTTTACAGAGCCGACCGTTATGCAGTGGCAAACTGAAGCGAGCAGGAACCACGCTCTCACTAGCCTCTCATCACGGTACTGCTCGGGAGTGGGTCGGTTCCTGTATGGCAGTGGCAAACTGAAGCGAGCAGGAACCACGCTGTCACTAGCCTCTCATCACGGTACTGCTCGGGAGTGGGTCGGTTCCTGTGTGGCAGTGGCAAACTGAAGCGAGCAGGAACCACGCTCTCACTAGCCTCTCATCACGGTACTGCTCGGGAGTCGGTCGGTTCCTGTGTGGCAGTGGCAAACTGAAGTGAGCAGGGAACACGCTCTCACTAGCCTCTCATCACGGTACTGCTTCGGAGTGGGTCGGTTCCTGTGTGGCAGTGGCAAACTGAAGTGAGCAGGAACCACGCTCTCACTAGCCTCTCATCACGGTACTGCTTCGGAGTGGGTCGGTTCCTGTACGGCAGTGGAAAAGCACCATTATAGAGATGGTACTGCATGTTCTATCCTCATTCTCGGTTTCTTTTCTTTCTCGTACTGTATCTCGTGTTCTATGTTTACTTTTCAACTGCACAATTTTCAAAAGGTTTCTGAAACATGTAGGTACAGGATGTCACAATTGCTTCTTGAATACATTCTGTATTAAAAATGTCATTGGATAATTATAGAACAGGTTTTGTATGCTTTATAATTACCTGTTTGTCCATTAATAGATACTACAGGCTGCATTAGTAGCTTATTATCAAGTTGAATGGGCTGTGTCGAGCTGGAGCGTACAGAAGGTGAATTAGTGTTGAGTTTCCCATATGTCTGCCTCTTCTGGAGGAGAGGAAGTAAGGCCCCCCCCCCCCCCGGTTCTGGTCATTTCTGTAATGCTGCTGGTGTTAGAATGCCACGCACAACACTCTGCTCTCAATTTCATCCTCACTCCAGTTACATTAGTATGCTGACCATACACCTTCTATTACCCTATCACAGGGTGACAGTAAGTCTGGAGCAGCCAGTATAAGGCAGGAGGCAGCCTGGATGGAAATCCAGTCCATCAGGAGGCACACATTGGCAGCCTATGGACAATTTAAAGACCGGTTCACCTAACCACATGTTCTTGGACTGTGGGAGATAACCAGTAAGTCAGGGGGAACATACAAGCACCACACCCAGTGCGGGGGCAGAATTCTAACCCGCAGTCTCGGGGATGTGAGCCATCATCCTGTGTACACTAGTTAGCTCATCCAGAATACCTTAGCTTGAAGTGTTAATTTAACCTCATTCCTTTGATGCAGGTGTCTAGTGAAGTGATTCAAGTTAAGGATTTTGCTCAAGGAAATAACAGTAGGATCCGCCCTGAACTAGTGTTTGGTTAAACCCAATCTTTGACCGCTAAGTTACCTGCTAGTCCCTCTTAGTCAGGACACTGTCCTTGAATAATACCACCACTACAGAGTGATGCATTTTACTTTTAAACTAAATTGAAATTGTTTTAATATAGGCTCCTGTCCGTGGTTTGTTTGGTTGATGGATGAATGGTGATAGTGAGCTGGCTATGAGCTGATCACATGGATTTGGGGTAAGAATAAAAAAATGATGCCCCAGCTTAATTACATTCTGTCTATTAGATGGGATTTTATCTATGAGACCCAGAGTTAAAGAGTTAAAAACACCCCCACTATATTCAAGCTTGGAATGCTGAGGGTCCTCAGGTAGACTGGCAGTGCACGCCAAGGTGGCGTATGCGATGAATGCCTTTTATGCTCATCTTTCCCAAAGTGGGCTTTCGGCATTGCGGAAGCACGCCGGCCTCTTGGGTGATCAGTTTTAACATGCGCTATGTCACGGTCGGATTTTCACAAGCAGGAGCCTGACTTCTGCAGGGGGCACGGATAGGGGATATGACGAGAGTCAATAGGAGGCGAGGCAGATAAACATACCACTGGGATGACGGCCGGTGGACACGGAGTGGGCTAGGTGAATAAACTTCAGAGGCCAGCCACATTTCAAAGGGGCGCTTATCTTCTACCGGCTGTTAACCTTTCCGCTTTATGCAATAAAGTCGCCTCCATCTACCCCGGGGCCAAGCCCGATAGGCTGCCTTTCGGCCAATCACAAATCAGAAAGTTCCCAAAACCCGTATATTTACTGGTCTCGGATTGGGGTAAAACCAGCAGCTCAATTATGCCACCCGAGAGTAGAATTTATTGGTGTAGCTGTTTCGTCCTTTTAATCATACTGTAAGAATGAGCACAGCTTTTTAAGGGATAATGTGATTTTCCTTCATACCCCACGACGTATGAAAGCAGAAGGCATTCAAAGCCATAAGACCCCATGTAATTCTTCAGTTTAACACTTTAGGTGACAAGAAAATAGGGGCATTTAGGCTAGCAGGTGAACACTGCTGTTAAATATCCATCTATGTGTCAGCCTCACTCTGAGTCAATGCCCTGGGCTGTCTGTACCTATGACGCCCTCAATTCACTAGCCATCTCTGCCCGTTATCACGGTATAACTGTTGTAGCTGTCATTTGAGACAGGCAAGAGGAATTCTGCGACAATGAGGAGTGACAGAAGAGAAGGTAAAAACAGACCAAGCTGCCTGCCAATGCGTCTCAGCCGGCTGGCTGACGGCACGTCGAGGCAGGTTACCTCTGCGAACCGGAATGTGGGCGATAACAGGGATGTCGGTTATGTCATGGGGCATAGAGGCGATGTGGCAGAGTGAAAGCCTCTAAGGTTTTTTCTCACCGTTTATCAAGCTTCTCATGGTGCAATTTACACGTCTCTCCCGTCGTCTTAAGAAACAAAAAAAAAAAAAAGCTTGAAAACAGAGTAAAGAATTTCACAAAGTCATTCAATGCAACCGACGTCTCACTCCCACAGAATTCTGAGCATATCAGCTCAGTTCTGGCATGCGGGGATAACCAACTAGCTGGAAAGAATGTTCCCAGATTTTTAGGTTTTATTTTTGGTGTAAATGAGGACATGTCGTATTAAATACGCCTTGAAAATATCTGGCTTAGGGTTTCAATCCGCTCTATCTTAAGAAAACAGTAGAACAGGAGGTTTCTTTTAGATTTAAAAATTAACAGCTGTAATTTTGATTTGTAACTTTAATTTTTAATTGTTCTTTTTTTATCGCTTTTTTCTGACTTGAGCCGCAGTGCTGTCACCTGGCCCACAACATTGTTTGCGTGAGCAGAAATGGGAAATCAATCAACAGATGGCTTTCCTGACATACCTGTGCACCTTCTCCTTCCCCTGGTCCCACAAACTGTCACCTGCTTCCACTCTGCCGTTGACCTAACTGGAGTGCAGCTGTCCTGTCGCCCCTGGCAACGGCCTGGGTCTGGTATTCCCCTTCAAGGCAGCTTCTTATCACACTCAACACCGGCAGGTATGCTCAACTGATGAGCCAGCTGCTGTAGAACTTCTGCCAAATGCACACGAATGGACAGCTGAAATTCTGGAATCCCTGCCTTTCTTAGTATCTACCTCCCTTATTTCCCTTGTGTAATATGACCCAAGAACTGGGCGATAGTTTGGCCTATTAAGGGCTAATAAAGTTTTCATCCCGGATAACACTAAGTAGTTTAGCTTAAGTTTTGGTTACTTACAACTTGCTAAATATGTATGATATCTAAAAATAAATGTGGGCTGTTTTCCATTGCTCATTTTTGCTTTTAGTGTACTAGGTTCTTGGCAATCTAGAAAAGTGTTTAGAAATCTTGAGTATATCTCACTGCCAGTGCGTATTTGTTTTAAGCTCCAGATGTCACCAGTGTGTGAACTCAAAGCTTTCCTGCTTATTTCTGAAAGTCGGTATTGGAAATAAACACTCAACTGCTGATACACCTGACTTTTCCTGACTATCAAAATGAGATATCTATGTTGTGGCTGGTTGGTGAACATGGGACATGCCCGACCCCCACCCCTTCTTTGAAAGACATTCTGGAGAGCTTGGCGTAGAGTTTCACCCTTGGAATATCAGGATTTGATTTCTGGATAATTAGAGGGCTGGAGGTAGATGTAAAATCTCAGCATTAAAAAAGAAAACAATTGTCTTTGAAACAGGGAGGAGGTGGGATGGTCATACTGGTGCTAGTAATGGGGGGGTAGCCTGTTCTCCAGCAGGGGTGGTGTCATGGTCCACAACAATGCCCCTTTCACATCAAGGCAGGGTCCCAACAGAAGGCATCCAGAGAAGGAACAGCTCTGCCCTCCCCACCCTGCCATCCCGTTCCCCTAAATTTCACTGAGCTCTGCTGAGGTTGTAATTATGTGGCCCATCCCTCACACCCCCCAGCACCTATCTACTGTAGAGTAACTCAATCACAGCCCCCCCGCTCCCCCAACCTCCACCACCACCCCGATAGATGAAGCCGCACCTGTCTGCCCGGGTCTGGCCCCTTTACCTGTTGTTAAGGTGGAGCTCATAAGCTGAGCCGTTAAGCCGCCACCCGCAGTCGTTGCCACTGCCCGTCCTCCTCTCCCCCAACACCTGTCAGCCAGGTGAGGCTTTATTGGCCGCCCAGCCCTGTTCCGTTTGTTGGTTTTGTTTCAAGGTGCAAGGATAAGGAGTGCCGTAAAAGCCGAGGACGCTCCGGTTCCGCCCAGCCGGCCTGCCTTCCCACGTTCCTTTTGTGAGTCGGAGCCATTGTGACCTGCAAGCAGCGAGGTGGTATTGGGATGGGGGAGATGGGGGGGGGGCCGTGCAGTTATTTCTTTGAAATTCTGAAATTACCAAAAAGCGAGATGGCGGAATTTATAATAAGCGGTACTTACAAGTTTCGGAAGTTGCACTTCGGTCTGAATGATGCAACAGAAGTCCGAAATCACTCTTTAGCTGAATGGCAGCAAAAAATGGGTTGGAAAAGATTTATTATTGTCAAATCAATGTAATCATTGTGCAAGATTTTGCCGGTTTGGTACTTTTTTGCAGCATGTATTTTGGTTGCTTATCTGTATGGATAAAGCCTTTTACATCATGTGTAAGACAACTTTTTGCCACACTAATAATATATATTTCGTTTTGCTTGAAGGACTTTGTCATGTAATCATTTGTTAGGTTGTTAACATTCCACAGTTGGGAAGAGCAAAGCTGGAGTGCAGAGCTGCAACAATGCAGAGCCTTCATTTTTACTTTTACTGAAAGCTGCAGTTCAAAGTGTCCCACAGGCCAGGCAAATGAAAGAGATCTGGATCAGCCCAGTTTCCAGTAAAAATTAACTTGTGATCAAAGTACAGTATGCGTGTGTGTTTTTTTTTTCCTTGGGGAAGCCAAGCCCCAATAACATCCTAGAGCCATCATCACCCCTCCCGGATAATGAATCTGTGAACCATCAATTTGCATACAGGTGAGAAGAGAGAAAGACCCATTGCCAGGGGAACAGAAGGAGGGAAAAAAAACGCTAAAGGAGTGTCTGTGTGTATCTATGTGGGTGGTGAGGTGGGTGGAGTGTGGGGGGGGGTAGGTAGGGTCATTTTATTGGTATATCAATATTGGTATTTCAAGAACTCCCAGCTGCTGTGCTCTATGATTTGCTGAAAGGAAGGGATTAATCATCCTGGGCTCTTTGAACATCTTAACAGAGCCAAACGGCAAGACGGACATCTCCACTAGATGGCAGTAGTGCGGCCTTTGTTGCTGCAGGTGGAGCACTTAATGGCATTCTCAGCCTAGTGTAGAGACATGTATGCTACGGTTTGTATTTTAAGAAGCAAGTGAGCTGTGGCTGAAAGGGCTCCAGATGAAACTTGTTTTCAAAGTAGCAAAAGAGAATTTACATTTGTTTCCATGTAATTTGCATTCTTCCTGTCGACCCCTTTCAGGTTTCCAAAAAGTCCTTTTTTTTTCTTTTGTGGGAAAGGTGCCTGGAGCCTGGAGTGAAAACCAGTAAGTTCTTCACATTTCTGACCCGTAATCCTATGGTGACAAATGACAACATCACGAACACCCTGCCTTGCAGCGAACACTCCATTCCACAATCCAATCTCTTCATCGAAAACAATGCTTATCTTGTTTATTCACCATCCCCGTTTATTCCAGCCAAATCATGATTTTGTTGTTGTAGGCAGTGTCAAAGTACAGGATTGTGTGTCGGCGAGCGGACCTTGTGATAAAGCCTGTCTGAGCCAATGGCGCGTCTTCAGGAGAACAAAACCCGGCCTTCTCCCCACTGCCCCGGCTTAAGACAAAATAAGAATCCGGCATGCGTTTCTTACAGGAAAGATACAGCTCGACAGAGATGAGTTCGAAGGAAACGGGTGCTTGCCTGAGAAGTCATATCTTATAACAGGACGCAGATTTATACATATTCTGCTCATGATAGAAAAAAGAACGAGCAAAGCCGGTGATATGGCATCTTAAGTTTCCTTGTAATCGCTCTTGAAGGAAGTATTCAAAGTTTCCCACAGCACCAGGACAATGTACCCAGTCTTGGCCAGGGAACATGGTTACCTGCTCTCTTTTTTTAACCTTTCAGTTTTGGAGGGAAGCCAGCATACTTTCTCCTGTCACATGACTGGTCTTGCTCTTAAACGTGGCTGATATGCCTTTGTTCATTTGTGAGCCTTGTTTTCATCATGTGATAATATGTGTGGAGGTTATTGGTTTCTTCAGGTGACCGTGTTCTTCTCCCCAATGACTTGAAAGTTTTGAATTGAGAAGGTTATTTCACTTTTTTTCCTCATTTAAATATCATCCCATCTTGCAAATTCCTCGTTCCCATGAACAAACCAAACATATCCATTTCCCACACGTGTACTGGGGAGATCTCGTTCCGACTCTGGGTTTCAGTGACCGTGTGAAAGCCCATATCCCTGACAATATGGCCACCTGCCCACAGAGAGGGTTTTAACTCTGTATGCTTCATGTGCCAACCTGGAGTGGAGATTGGGGGACAAGGGTGGACGAAAGCGTGTATCCCTGTTCCGGAGCTACTGGAAACGTCAGGAAACTAGCTAGTGGGATGGGGGACCAGGACGCAGGGCGGCGTACCTGCACCATGGCTAGGGGGCATCGTTAGCATGGCGCCTCCGTCACTACATTTCCCACATTAAGCGGCCCCTCGCCCTTCACCTGACAGGCAGTCGTGACGTCATGGCACAAACTCCAAGGGCAGCCTGGCCTGGATGTTCGCAGAATACCCCTGGAAATGACTTTGGCCTAGGAGGAGGGGAGGGCTTCAGTGCGACACTCTCCATTTTCACACCCGTCACCCACCCACTTGTTCAAAGTGAGGATTAGTTCTTTAACATCCGTGCTATGTATTATCTATTAAAACATTGTTAATTATCTAAATCCCCCTAATGTCAGTAATATGTTTGCACCGCAGTCCGCAGCACTGGATAAATCGGTTGATCCAAGCATCAATAATGTAAAATTTTGCCTGTTTCCGAGGTGATTTGCCACAGGCCTGTGTACAGGAAATGCAAAATACTCAGCGTTTACTACGGTTTTTGTATAACTTCTGAAAATAAATACAAATTAGGGACAGTCCATTGTCTAAAATGTCTAAAATGATTGGATTTTCCAGACTCATTATGAGACTAATTAAATATTCAAGGTCAGCAAACAAGGTCTTCGGTATACTGTATGGAGTATACTTTTAAGATTCCACAACAAAGCTAAAATATTACAATGTATCAAGAACTAGAATATCGTTCCATACCTTTTTATCCTTAATATAAATTTATTTTCTATTTAATGGTGCGCATAGCTAATATTTTCTTTCGGTATTTTTCACATTTCGGTAAAATGAACTTTATGTTGCTGGAGTCTTTCTGCAAGGCTTGTGACAAACTGCACAGCACTAAATAAGGTTTATATTACGCAGTGATCAATACATTCCTCCTATTGTAGCCCGTAGAGACATTCCTGCAAATAGTTATGCAAACAACAAAGGGGGTGCTGTTGCTCAGTGCGGTTTGGAGTCCTTGTCCAGGATTTTACTACAGGAAGGGAGGCCAAGGTCAAGGGTTGGGGGTCAGGGAGCTGGCTCAAAATATTTGGCTGGGGTCATTTCTTTTGGCTGTCTCTTTAAGAGGCAGACTAACCTGGAGCGTGCAGGGATGAGAAGAAAGGCTAAGGAGGAATGCTGAGGCTCTCTCTCAAAGGGGCCCCGTTCGGTTTACCCGCAGCTTTCCGACTCTACTTGGGTCTACCGAAAGGTGTAGCTTTTATTTTATTGAATTATTTTTTAAGCCGTCTGGCTACAATTTGTTGACAGGCGAGGGGGTAATGCGGCAAAAAAGGAGGGAGCAGGACGAGAACAAAATCGCATAGAAATAAAGCTCAGTGCAGCCTTTCTGCAGGAAAAAAAAGAAAAACTCGGAGGGGAGAGGGGTGAAAGGGGGGCTTTATTTCCCGCGCGCTTGATTAACACTGCCAGCATTTAGCACGCTGATACACATACCTCACACAGTTGCCATCGTTAACAACAACCTGTCAGCTATTCTTGTTTTGGGCGCTGTGCGGCCTTTGTGCTGGGCGGCCAGCGGGCCCTGCAGCTGTCGCGAGGCCTGGCCTGGCGTCCTGTGATCAGCCAGGCATGAAATCTGCCCTGAACAGCTCCATATTCAAGGCCCCGGCGGGTCTTCACCCCCCCGCCCCCCCCGCCACTAAATCTTCCCCAGGCATTTGGGGCTCGGCAGTCACTGGCGCCAGCTATTTGTTGCCCATTCCCCTCAACCCGCGCTACCCCCCCCCACCAATGCCACCATACCTCCCCTGTTCTACTGGATCCATCCGGGCCTGCTTCTCCACCTTCGACCCGAACATACAGCCGCATCCATAGAGCGGTCCTCCGCAGATTTTATCCAGTTACTCCGGGGAATAACTTTTATTTCCATGCCTTCTGCAAGAGAGCACAGAATGAATTCATTCATGCATTCGAAAGGGGTCTGCTGGTGAATGTGAGATGCACAGCCCCCCCGCCCCCCCTTTTTCTGAGAAAGAATATAAAGTATATGACTCATAATGGAGCATGTAAAAGGTCAATCGACATGCAAGCATCTCAATGCATTTTTTTTTCTGTGTGTGACATGTAGCCTGTTTCCCTTCATCATTGCTTCCTACAATCACGAAAATGTTTTTCTGGTCCGTTTTCCTGTAGGGGGCGCTCTATTAATCAAACCGTGACATTATGTTCACCAGCTCCCTAATGAGAAAGATGGCGCTTGGGCTTATTTCTTGTTTCAATGTTCAGTATGTCGCTTAATGTTTTGCATTTCAGGGCAGGAAAAGCTACCTGAAATAGAGAAATAAACGCGATTCTGACACAGCTAGCTAGCCTGAAAGAGTTAACGGCACCGGCGTCAGTGGAATGCAGACTTAAACTGGCGGAGCACTAAAGTGAACGTTTAACGTTACGCAACGAAGGACGGAAGTCTGTTATGTCTTTGCAGATAGAATTTCATGGAACTGTTTGGAAAACAAACAAGACGGCGACAGCTCTCAGCTCCCGACTGAACAACGGCCTGATGCAAACCACGGCACATAGAAATGGAAAGATATTATGATTTTGACAGGCAAATGTGCTGTTTGCCAAAGGGGGGTCCAGTTTCAGAGAGTTTGTAAGAGAACAGTTCCCATTCTTCTACGAGTGGGGAAAACCCAAGTAACTACTGAGCCACCTCACAGGAAATCATGGATAATTTCTCCATTGGATTTAGGAAAATTCCTGCTCTCCTGCTCATACTAACATAACAGGAATTCAGCAGGACCAGTTAGTTAGTGACTCTGTGACCTCAATCACTTGCCGGAACCACAGCAGAACCGAAAGTACATTTGAAATGTTTAAATGATAACGATAATAATTCGGCTCGTCCTCACATTAGCGAGCATTGTCATAAAAACGTGCACCTCCTGTTCTCAATATGAATGGTGAAGACAGTGACTGGCCGCATGAACCCCTGCTGGCACGGAGCGTTTTATTATGAGGGTGAAGTGTATCTGAAATCATTCAGGAGACTTAATTATGAATGACGCATAATGACTTCACACCCTGCCTTTGTGTCAGATGTCAATTGTGGTCACATGGCATTGTCTGTGAGAATAAGACTGAGCCAGACAATGATGTATCTATGGTCCTGTGCATGTGTGGTCCAGTGCATTCCAGAATTATGGGAACTGATTTGTATGCAGTCCTCAATTTGAATGCTTATTACGAGCTGTAGCTACATATTAATGACCCCGGTGGGAAAGAACCGGAGATGTCTGCTTGATGCCTAGGTAGCGTGGTCAACTGGAGTGTTTGCGATAGCACCCAGCACCACCTCTACGCTCTAGAACTATAAGCTTGTCATGGTGATTCATGTGGACAATGGAGGTGGCACTCTGACAATAAGAAAAAGATGCTGGTTTCTGCCTCGTCAGTTCAAATAGACATTTAAATAAATAATGTCGACGTCCAATATTTTCTTACTCTTGCTCTGTATCCATTCTCACAATATATGCATCATTCCATATTTTCTGAAGAACACTTTGATGGACAACAGTCAGTTCTGCTGAGTGGGATCACTTTTGAAGTGAGGACTTATGTACGGCTATTATTTTCTTGCACCTATAGAAAAATTAACAATTTGTAATCAGTGTTTCAGCTGGAGTTTTGATGTCCTGCAGGATGGGGGGGGTGGCAGGGGGTGTGGGGGGCTTATGGCTTGAGTGACACGTACATCTCTTGATGCCTCTGGGACCGAAGACACAAGGAGGATCTGAATTAGCCCCCCATCGCCCCCCGGACTCGGTGCCCGACCCTTGGGCGCACTGTCTGCCGTTTGGACGTGCCCCCGGCCGGGTGGTGCCATTGCAGCTGTATGCCACCTCCTACCCCCCCGCACCTCCTGGTTCACAAGTCTGCCTGGGGTCATGTACACTGTCTTGGCTTTTCTGCCTGGGTTTTTGTATCAGACTTCCCCTTCCTCCCCCCCCCCCAACAGGGCAGTGTTCTGTCTCTCGTATGCATGAATTTTTCCTTGTGTGCTCCGATTGCCCACAAAGCTCTGGTCTTTACTGGGGCAAGCTGAAGCCACATGTATATTTCACTTAAAGCAAATGTGGATGAATGGAGATCGTTGGCCATAAAAAAAAAAAGAAAAAAGAAGCCACTTATGCTGCAAAATCTGGTACTTCTAACCTGGAAATGTAATTTTCTGCATGTTCTTATGTTGAATAAACAAAGAAAGCACAGTGAAACCCTAGCCTTAATAACCGTAAAGGGAAGTTCCACTGTAAAGTGGTATTAGGATTGTCATCACAGCCCAACACTGAACATTTATGGAAATTTTTACCATGTCAACATAGTTGATTGTTTGTCTTATTTTTGTGAGAAATGAGTGACTGAAAGACACACGATCTCCTCGTCATCAGCGCCAGCAGGCGTTCCCAATTATTCCCCGTCAAATCAAATTTTATTTCAATGGATATGCCAGTATTGAGACATTGACATTGAAATCAGTCCACATAGCATTCAAAGAGGCTTCCATTTACTTGCAGTTTTTCTTTGTTTTGCCTTATTTGTGTAATGAGTTCTATTGGTTCATTATTCAATTAATTAAATGTCTTAGTTCATGGCGTGACTGTTTGCTAATTCGTGGGCGTGGCAAGTAATTAGCATTTGCACCTGTTTATGGTATAATTACTGGTTAAATGAAGGTGGGGGTGGCAATGGAAATGCCTTTTTTTTTTACATATTTTAGGAGTCATTTTGGTTTTCCAAAATTTCCAAAAATATGTACTTTATTACAGATAGTGGTATAGAAAGGTCAAGGCTATTTTTAATTGGTCTTCCTCCATTTTGATTTTGACTGTAGGAGCAGCGCTCTGCTTCCGCTCAGTTCCTGCTCCCCTTTGCTGGTTTATAAATCGTATTATTTTTTTTTATTTAATATGTCTTATCAGTTATTTGTAGAGAATATTACTATTAAGTGGCTAAGTGCTCCCTGAGTAGAAAGCTAATTGAATGTTTGAAAGTGCTAGTGGCTGAACTCTGAACTGCATATTTTATTCCTTAAAAATAAACGTAGATTGAGAAACATGGGAGATGTATTAATTCCTTAAACTTCAGTGGACATCTTTTAAAATGTATATATGCATAAAGGAAACGAAGCCAGGATATAATTTGATTTTCAAATGCATATTGCTTACATGGGTAAAATGATCATATACATGCTGGGAAGACCGTCTTTAGCAATAGTGGCCATGCTGGGAATCAGAGTAAGAAGCGTTTATCCTCTTTGTTGAAGGGAAAAAGTTAACTGACAAAGGAAAAAATTATTTTATTTTTCTCCTTCTAGAAGGAGCATCCTGATCAGCATAATACTCTGTGAAGCCTGAGGGTGGTGTCCACATGGTACTGTGGATATAAATTAATCTCAACCTATATTTACTCTATATAAAAATATGGTATACTGAATGACAGAAACTGTCTGTATGACCAATTTAAATGGGAACCCTCTGAAACAGTGGTAAAACTTTATTTTACACAGATGTACATATAGGTGCACTTGAATCCGCTGTCTGAATTCTGCCGTTCCTATGTATCTTCAGGCCAAACTATAGGGCCAAGTCCGTTTTCTCTGGATGGGTAACATCCAGCTCCAGGTTGCTGGGGGCAGGAATGCTGGGACTGTTTATTTACCGTAGAGTTCTGCTCATGCCCGGACAAAGGGATCCGCTGGCCCTTTTTTGCCCGGAGAGTTATGTTTCTTCCTGTTTGCCAAACGGAGGCCTCCTTTTCAGCATCGCCTTTTTGGATTACCGCATGCGCTTGGAGGTCAGATGAGGACAGGCCGATGATTGCGTTCGAAGTCTCACCCCCGTGTAGGGAAATCATCTTCACAAAGTTTCATTCCTCCAGTGTGCTTCACACAGCCCCACCCAGTTGATTGACATTTTTCACACCTTTGTGCTGTTTTTAGGTTGGATGCTGCATGATGGCCTAAGGAAGACTTTAAATGCCGTTTCTCTTTTGTAGAACATCATTGGAGAGGTACGGTTTAGTCAGCACCTACCTGCTAATGCAAACAATATTTTAATTTTAATAAAGTAAATTTCTTTTTGTAGACTGACTTGTAGACTGATAATTATTATTGCTTTGTTATTGTAAAAGTAGAAGGCAGGATGGCATTAATACCGGAATAGCGTTAAACATCACCCAGTTTTAGAAGCGCCGGCTTCGTTTGCAGCGGAGATTGGTGCAATTGTGATTAATGATTTCGATATCTTTATTTTGAAAGTCATGCCTTTCAGAAAAGTCGAGTCAAGGACTTGTGTGCTCGCTAATGAAATGCAATCGAGAGGCCATGCGATTTCAGATAAGGCCACGGCTGATCGGATTTCAGTAACCCGCTAGCTTATTCCAGAGCCGGGCTCACGAAGGGCAGTCATTTCCTTTGGCTCCATGTTTTACCGAAATACAAATCAAGAAGGGTAAGTGTTCGAAACTTTCTTCGCTCTTTCTACGATAAGTATGATCCTTTTTATTCCTTACAGTTTTTTTATTGATGGTTTATTAGTTGGTGATATTGCATGGATTCCCTTTGTTTTCATACATTATTCTCCATGTAGAAGCTCTGACATGTTTGTTCATTATTAATCTATATTTAATGCAGACATAGAGAAGTCCTCACATGGGACGCAGAAGTGGACAGTGAACGAGATTTGGAGTGATAGCTCTGGAGGAAAAAGAGGCCCCGATTGTCTTGTTTTTTTTTTTTTCTTCTTGCCCTTGTCCCCTCCCTCCCCGCTTCTAAAAAAAGAAAAGGGAAAGAAAAAAGCCCGGGAGAGAAAGTGGGCAGTTTTTTCGCCGAGCAGCTGCTCCCGCGGCTGCTTTTGGATTACGTGAATGCCAGGGAAGAGAAAGAGGCCCGGAGAATTAAAGAGAGCGAGGGGAGCCAGGGAGCGGGCGAGCGGGGGCCGCGGCCAGGCACACTCCACACAGCCCTGTCCAGGGTTTATGGACTTTTCTTGCCTCTGAAGTTCCTTTCGACAAAGCTGTCATTGTTAATGAGTGGGTGAGCTCGGGGCTGAATAGCGTGCCGATCGCCTCACCCCCCCCCACCACTGCCACCCTGTCCCCCCCCCACCAGCTGCCCCCACTAGCCACTTCAGGGGAAAAAAAAAAGTACAGTACAGGGCCTGGATCTGTCAGCTGCGGGCCCGGGGATTGCGTCTCGCTGGGCCCGCCTTGGATTTCCCCGCGTTCGGCCATCGGTCTCGACGGTGTTTGACGGAGAAGGAAGCAAACCCCTGCCGTGGAGCTGTAAGAGCCATTGCAGCTCCTTCCCTATTAACTAGAGCATGTTCACGGGGGCACTGATGCTGGTACTGGTAGCGATGATTATGGCTCGCCATTTAATTTGGTATTGCCTCTCTGCCCTCGTCGGCAACATGCTCTTGAAAAGAGATTCTCGAGGCAAGAAGGAGAGATGAAGGCCATTTGCTCTTGTGCGTAACCAGACCTGTTGCTTTCTGTATATGTCATATTAGTCGAATGGAAGCAATCTAAAATGTAAGAAATAAATGTGAGTTTAAATTCTTTCGTTGTGTGTTTTATGTAGGTGGTGCTGCATACCACTTGGTAAATATCACCTTTATCGTCCATTGTGCAATCATTTACAAATATATGTGAAATACAAGCACACTATATTGAAGCGGCGATTTCCCTATAACAGATACCTTTCCTTAATGAATCTGCAGAGGGCTGAAGTTGTGCGGAATAGCCGGAATTACTTTTCAAGAGATCTGCCCCAGATTTCCAGGTCGAATGACCTGATTAATTGTCTTTGGCTTAATGATCAGCTGAGAGTAGAATTCCTGGAGGAAGGGAGAGATGCGGACATGCTCACACATGTTGATGTGAAGAGGGGCAGATGACTGTGATGAGATTCTCCAGTCTCTCTATATCCTATGTTTGTTCTAGCTACCATTTTACCATTGTTGTTATATTTCCCTAAACACCGAAATCTGTTCTGTGAAATGCCCTCTGGAGGGTATAATACCACAGCACTATACACCTGATAACAAAGGAATTACTCCATTTTGTGTTATTTTAAAACATGATCTGAGTCCCTTTTATTTATAAACACAAGTCTGGGCAGTTGGGAAAGCACCATCAATTCTCTACAGCCTTTAAGACCAAAGGAACTTACGCTGACCCTGTGGTGACTGTTGGGTGTGGAAGTGTTTAGACATTGTGTTTAGATGGTTGATTGATGTGTGTGTGCATTCGTTTGCACGTGTATCTGTCTGTGTGTAGACCATTAGTTTAGTTTGATGCCACGTGGGAAAAAAAAATGGTCTTTGTACTTTGAAATCACTTATGTAGGCATGGAGATCATAATTTTGGATTGGCACATTTCTTAAGTGATTTTTTTGAAGTACATATTCTGGAATGTTTGGCCACTTAATAGCAGCCTTTCATTGCACTTTACACTCTGCATGTACTTGTGGGGACTGTAAATGACACCAAAATAGCACCAATTTTGCCCTTGAATCTCTATGTGAACAGTACTTGCCTTCGCATTACGATAGTATGAGACTTAAAAAAGCAATGCTAGAGAGACACTGCAATAAAAGGCATAAACCAGCTGTGAGCACACTAAATGTAATGAATATGGGCTTTGAAAGCCGGCCCTCCTGCTCAAAGGTGAAGATTACGAGGCCCTTCTGTGCTAATGGTCACTACAAATGGCTGCAGACAATGTTAACAGCCCGAGGAGAAATAGCTTGCTGTGTCACACAAACTCTATTCCAGATGTCTCGCGGAAGCTGGGAGTGGTGACGGCGTTGGGCTCGACCAATCGCCGAGGGAGCTGGGGAATGTGCTGGGTTCTAGAACCCCATAGTGTTCCATATGACATGTGAGTCAACAAGAACACTCTTCCACTGTGCTATAGCACTAAAGTCCTGGCTTTTGATCACAATAGGAAGGAAACTGATGCATCCCTCATGTGAGAAGTGAAAAGAAGTTATGAGAAGCTGAGAGAGAGACGCGTCATTTTCTCATTAGGAAGCTCTGAAGACTGGCTTTAAATAAACTGGCTTATTTAAAGATTTTATTTACTTGTGAATTCATGCGTTTATTTCTCAATACAAATTTCACAAAATGAAAGGAAATTAATTTAATCTATAAACGTATTTATTAAAAGACAATCTTTTGATAATGTTAATTAATGCAACTGTTATGGTAATGATGCAATTGATAATTGGCAACACAAATAATGACTTCTCAGCGTAAAATTGATTTTAGTTGAAAGGGGCAAGTTAACTACAAGCTGTCTGTTCAAAGACAATCAGAAGTCTTGAGATACCCTTAACGTTAAATAAAAAAATAAAAAAACTCAAACATTTCACAAATACACTGAACAACACCCCGGTTCCTGATGCAGTGCTGAGCTGGGCAGCATCACACGTTGAGGTACCATTTTGATAGTGGAACAAGGTCTCCAGTGAGAGAAGCTACAGATATGACTGTATGTAATACATATGCATTTTTACAGAGTATGTGGTGGTACTTTGTGATGTGTCACTGTTTATGGTCTTCAGCTGATACGTCCATATTTAAGTCTGCCTTTTTTACTGAGGATGTTTCTGTACCAGGAAGAGGCTGAAATTCGGACCTCCACAAACATCTACAACTATGCTGGAGAGTTTCCGAAGGCACGATTATCTTCTGTCATGGGTTAAGCCTTGGGTCAACCAGAATGCCAAGCTCCTTAAAAACACCAATAAATCTAATGAGCCTTAATAGGACCACCTGTAACGGTAAAATTCCTTACAACAAGGCTAACCTATAAACTTGGCCCTACTTTCAGCCATGGAGACCTGTAAAATGTGTAAAGTTCTACTGGTGGAACCATAAAGAAAGTGTGTGTTGCCATGGTCTTTTCTTGGAATGTCCACAAAAAAACGTTTCCTAGAATTATATTCTGACAATGTCTGCAAGCCCTTCCGTTCATGCTCGTTAGGTCAAAGAATCGAAGAGGGCTTACTGAACCAAGGTTGTCATTTTTAAGCTTTAAATTACATCAACACTATTAATAGAACATTCATGCCAAGTTCAACTGTATACTTTTAGTAGAGATGTCATCACTGATTAAATACTCTGAGTAAGAATTGGACGCTAAAGCAGATCTTATGATGTCACTCTTTCAGTATCTCTTTCAGTATCTCGTTTATCTTATCTGCTCCAGAGCCATCTTTGAATTGGAAGGCTCGGTCAGTGGTGCAGTACTGGGTTATCTGGGCTATCAGGATTTCAGAGATGTGAGCGACAGTGAGTGAATGGAGGAGTGCGTTATCAGTGGATGTTTCCCGCTAGGAGGGGAGCCCAGGAGGTGGTTGCACGCAGAAAGACCAAGAGGCCGAATTGGGCTGATAAACCATATCGCCCTCAGTTCCGCCTTACTGATGTAGAGAGAGCCAGTTAAATGCTATGACATTGTAATCCTAATTCTCCGGCAATACAATAATTGTTGATTCTAGTATTTTGTCATACTAGTATGCCAATAACCAACAATCTGGATAACTGTAACAGAATATGACTGAGCTGGGAGAAAAGCGGAGTATAAGTCATGCCAAAATTGAAGCTTGTTGCTATAATTCTAAATTTTGGTAAATCCGTGCCCCCGGATTTTGCTCGGCGACATTGCTCTAGCACCGTGCATGTGTTTCCATTTGGCTGCTTGACGCATGTGCCACCATGTGTCGGCCAGTGGGGGGGGAGAGTGTGGGCTCTGCAGGATCTGTGAATGGCCGTTAAAAGCAAATCACGGATGTAAAAAAAAGGGAATGGCTGTTACTCCAGAACAGACCTGGGTGGTGACCTTTGACCCCAGAGGCCAGCAGGTATCAGTGACACAGATGGGGGGCCGCATATGTTAGGGTTCAGGGGGAGTGTTGGCCCGGGTGTTTATGTTTCTGAGCTTGCATGGTTTCAGGAAGTTAGGAGATGTACACTTCCACTAAAAGTCCCTCTTCTTCTGTTTATGGACAGGGAATCTCTGGCTTCCCTGCTGACCCAGAAGGCTGCCTGCTTGCTGTTCCTACTTTCGGAGATACTTGGCTCGCTTGCAGAAACAAACTACATCTGTGAATTTACACAAACTGCAGTTGATTTTTCCCTTAACAAAAAACAACCACGCTTGACATTTTGTGGCAAGAATTATTTATAAACATCGGAGAAATTGTGAAATCTAATGATAACACAGTACTTTAAGAAATACATTTAGTATTATGTGTGAAAAGTCATATGGCTGTTGCCTGACATGTTTAAGTAATGACTATAAAGAAATTATAGGGGGAGGAATGAAGTTCTAGACCTAGGAGGCAGTGTGGTTTTACGCCTGGACGACGTGCCTTTTTCATGAATGGGGATTCCTTACCTCAAGATATTTGAGCTGTGACGGGGAGGCCCAAGCTAGAGGAACTCTAAGGGCAAGCCTGTTTGTTTAACTTGCACTACTTCCTGCTCCAGTTGGAGGTTTACGGAGAGGTTAGTGTCTCTCTCTCTTTTTTTTTTTTCCTTTGGAGGTTTGGCGAGCGCATTTCATCCCACATGGCTTCATCTGGGAATGCGGCGCGATTCACTTTACGCGGCCTGCTAAAGAGATTTGGGCTCTTTTTAGGTAAAAGAAACACGTAGAGCCGTGGGCTGCGATGTTAACGTGAACCCTGGGCTTGTTTATTGCTCTTACTGCTGGTATGTACTTAACCAGGGACACATCACTTGGGACTGCCTTGATAATTTGTGATCATCCATTCACTTGCCATCATTTCTGTATGTTTGCGATGTATTAGCTAGTGATTTAACTCCCTGCTGGGGTGTAGGGATGCCCCTAAGCACTGTGCACGGGATGCTCATGACAGGTCATTTTAAAATAAATTTTTCCCTCATTTTCTCTCAATTTTTTTTGGTTCCCTCTTGAAGCAACTTGCTGTCTGCCAAGAGGCAGATGACAGCTGATGTGTGCTCAGCTGATTCATGTCCCTGTAAAAGCCCCACCTTCTTTCACGCTACAAATCGCTTTGGCACTGGGCAGGAGAGCCGAGCACTGATTGAAAGAGTAACACAAGATCCCCACTGCTGGCAACCGGCATCTTGCAGGCGCCTGACAGGTCAACAAAGCCGCTTATACAGTGGCCAGCCAAGCTACCCTGGCCGATTTAAACCCTCCTTTCGATGGACTGTTTGTTCCCCTGCCAAAGGGCTCCTGGTCACAGTCAACAAATGACACAGCTCAGTTTCAACGCGCGATCGGAGCTGCAGGGTTCAAGTGCATTTTAACATCGTTGGTGTGCTTGTAACGTTTACATATTTTAACTTAACCACTGAAGAATATCAAAGGGCTTGTGGGTTCTACTGACAAACGAGTACCATGATAGATGGTAAAATGGCTGCATGATACTAGCCTGGAATCCAGAATCCCTGGGGACACTGTTAGTCGTCTGCAGCTCAAGCCGGGACCATAGTGAACTACACTGATCACACACCTCGTCCGATAAGAGCACTGCTGGATAGGATACAAAGAAACGACCTGGAGTCAGGGAGAAGATCAGCTCCATTCCCTGCCTATTGTTTGCTTGAGCTCAGGGACCAAAAATAGAACCATTTCCTAGCAAGGGCTCTGCGGAGAAAGAGCCATGCGTGTAGACCGAGTACCAGTTCCCTTTCTGGAATCTGAACACGATCTGGGTCATATGTCTAGTTCCTTAATCAGTATTAGTTAGTTAACTATCAGAAACTGCCCATAACTGCATGCTCCCAATAAAGAGAAGAGAGAAAAAAAGTAAATAGGCATATGCCCAGTAGCTATCAGCCCGTATGAAGGGGGGCGGTCTGTGCCTCAGCTGGTCACGATCCTGTGCCTGTGATCGGATGGTTGCTGGTTCGAATAGTGTGCTCCAGGGATGGCCTGAACGTCAATTTGGATACAAGCATATAAATAAATAAATAAATAAATAATAATTGTATAACTCGAGATGATGCATAAATGTCCCATGATCTTTAAGATAAATGGGCTTTGACTTATCTTTAACCACTAACTGATACATATAATACATTTTTGAACCTGCCCTGGAATCCTGTCCAGCTGTATTCATAATTGCCGTAGCAGTCCAACATCAGACCTCATACGAAAGGACAGCGATGCCTATGTGTTGGCTTTTCATCCATTGTTCCCTGTGGATGACATTTGGAGATCCGTTTCTGTCTGAGCGGCAGCGTTCTTACGGCCCCATGCTCTGTGATTTCTGCAAAGCGCTCCGCTCTTTAGATGCAGAACAAAAGCTGCCCGCAGAATTACGCAGGTCTGCTGTTTATATATAGGCGCCACTTTCGAATCTTACTGCCGACGTTTGTATATATACCTTATAAAAAATGTAAAAGAAAAACAGACAGTCTGACTTGGTGGACATTTTTCCAAACTCTCACCTATTCAGCAATAGTACGGAGAGCTCATCTCAGATCTAGAAGGCTGGTGCAGATATTTGTGCAAATAGGTCTCAAAAGGTCCATCCCAGTCTATTTAGTGTATTAAAGCCTGTATTTCTTTTATCCATACATTTAAATGCTTGCATTTTGTGAATAAGTAATCACGCCGCATTGTGTCTGTCGGCTATAGTATACTGATTGCCTGTCGACTTGGATTAGGGTAACTTGATTGTTTGGGCATCTTAAGTCTACATTCATTCAGTTTTAACTGTGCAGTCCAGCCTTGTGTTTGCCTGTTGGGGGGGGGGGGGTGAGTCTTCGTCTCTTTTGTGGTTTTACAGGATCGTTCTGAATTAATGCCCTATCAAAGGGAGCACAGGGGGGTTTACATATTCAGAAACTCCCCCTAAAAAAGTGTGTTTGTCTACTCTACCAGAGCCTTCATTGACCTTTTACATTAGAATGCCGTCTCTTTAAAATGGTCCATCAGAGGTGAAACCATTAAGGGTCCCCGTTAGATGCGTGACCGACAGAGTGAAACAAAACTTAATTAACCGTGCTTTCCTGCCTTTTAATGTTGAAGCGTCACACTTATCCTATCACACTTCTGCCGGCATAAAGGGACAGAGAGTGCAGCTTTGTGGCCCCGTGCATTTTTCTCGCCTTTCTCAGAATGCCTATGCTGTGTATTGTATGCTTAGTAAGGTTGTTCTTCACTTGTGTCCCCGATCAGCAAGTACAGCAGTAATGTCTGTTAAGTACTCCTCTGATACTCGATAGGGGCCAGGGAGGGCCAGTACCTCAGTAAACCATTAGGTGGTGCTCATTTGCAAACGAATGCTGACCTGGCCGCCTGCCACCCTGTCTCTCTGTTCCTCCCTCCCTCTTTATTATTTAATATTTTGCACAATAAGCTACAGTCTCTTATAGCCATTTATTTAATTATCTTAACTGTTTTCTTAACAATGGCAAATTAACAGCCATGAAATTGCACTCAGGATGTAGGCCGTCGTGATTCATCTGTACCATTCTCTCCCCTTGGGAATGCAAGTCTATTTACTTTTATTTACAAAAGGTTTGCACAATAGATAATGAAATGTTGGACCCCAGGTGCCACTCAAACGGTTTCCATTGGCAGTACTCATTTCTCTTCTCTGTAATCGCTCCTGTCCTCTAAAACGAAACGATTGGGAAAGAAGCAGTAAAGTAGCCATGTGAAAAACACACCAAATAATGTAGTAAAACTACATCTGGATTGAATCAGGGCAAGAACCGAACACCTAAAGCGATTCTGTCTCCGAGCTGGTGTGTACAGATCCTACCTTCTTACCCCATTGCACTATTCTACATTATGCAGATCCTACCTTCTTACCCCATTGCACTACTCTACATTATGCAGATCCTACCTTCTTACCCCATTGCACTACTCTACATTATGCAGATCCTACCTTCTTACCCCATTGCACTACTCTGTCTGCATTATGCAGATCCTACCTTCTTACCCCATTGCACTACTCTGTTTGCATTTTCACATAAAAAATGTATCTCAGGACACTTTTGACTTTGGAGTGGCTCACTAGATACTGACATTGTTGTCTTCCGGGTTGTGGGCTTTAATCTGACCACTGAGTTCCCGTGGGTTTACAACAGGGTACACCAGCTTCCCCCCCAAAAAAACCCAATACCTTTTTCATGTCACACCAGTCATGCAAAGATAAACAGAATACAGTTTTTTATTTAAAAGAAATGGCTAAAATAATTGTATTTAGAAGTGGTTGGGCCTTAAGGCTTGCAAATAGTGGATACTTCACATTTATTCTACCATGTTTATTATTAATGTGATGTATTGGTTTTCCAGGCTAAAGTTCATTTTAGTAATGTAGCTACACTGCTTGATGGTTTTTCACCTCTGCCCATGTTGTGGGCCACTTTGGGAGTTTGTTTGATGTTAATGGTGGTATCCAGAGGACATGGTGACCTGCCTAGTGCCCTGGGCCCCTCTGACACCAGCCCTTATCAGTTTGTGTGTCTTATCCTGAATTCAGCGTTGCGACATTCACTGAATTCAGTGTTGCAGCAGATGCACTTCAGATTACTCTCCTCCTACATCCCTGTGACGTCTGCAGGAGATAATCTGGGCATTTTTGGGTGATTCCTTTTCCAGAAAATAGTTTTGTTTGTTATGACCAACGGCCAACGACAAGCTTGTCCTGAGTTTCAATTCATTCAGAACAAACTTGAAAATTATAGGTGGAAGGAGAAGGAAGCTGGGTGAGACTGGCTTCTACAGCCCACACAGTTTCTACATCTGCACAGTGTTGCTTAGCATACTGATGTGACTAAAGATCCTTAAAGATACAGTCCGGTTAACGTGAGATCAGGGCAGTTAATGCACAATAATAGGTCCTGTTTCCCTGCATGGACTTGACACCATGTCATTACAATTCTTGAAAAACACTTCTAGAATGAGTATGTTTTTACTACGAAATGATTCCGAAACTAGACCCAATGCTGCAAATCCCAGAATGGAAGTGGAGTATATACCTATTTTTTCACATTCGTTACAGCTGGGAAAAGTTAAAACTAGGTAATTAGTTAATAATGTACATTTTTTGGAAAAAGATAATCCACAGGTACTGCACACAAATATAGCGTTTTTTTTTTTTTTTAATCCCATATCTTCTGGAACAATTTTTTGTTAAGATTTTAATCAGAGACTAATTAATCTGCGTGTGTGAAAAAGATATCTTTTGCAATGTTTATTGTTGATAAAAATATAACTCTGTTAAAAAGCTTGCATAAATTGCAACTTTTTTAGTGACCTACAATCTTTTGACATATCAAGACTTCCCAGGAAGAACACAAATATTCTGCCACAACAGTATGACAAATAGATAGCTGAAAATAATATATATTTAATCTGGAGCGCGATTAGAGCAAAATGGCGTCAGCTTGTGCATACAGAACTGAACTCCATGCGTCACCCTGTTGGTGCTGCTGGACTTGGCATTGGTCCCAAAAATTGACACCTGCCTGCCCCTGCCCACCCAAATAGAGGAAAAAAATCACACTGATTTGCCAGACAAAAAAAAAAATGGACACACGTTCATATGTAGTCAGCTTAGCCCCTGATAGATGCATGAAATTGTAATGTGCCCTTGCAACAATGGGGACAGATTGTCTTCATGCCCACCCCCCTTGTCTCTTAGCAGAGAGATGGATGGGAGGAAAGTGTACGTGTGGGTGTAAGCCGCCAAGGAGGACCGGTCCGGCCGGCTGGCGGTCTGAGATCAGTGGCAGTGACTTGCTTCCTTGGCGCGTATACAGCAGAACACAACAGATGCACGATCATGCGTGTGGCCCTGGGTCCTGTCCACCAACATGACCCGGGGTGTGCCACTAAACCCCTGGAGGATTTGGCCTATTAAAAAAAAGGGGGGGGGTGGTGATTGGGGGTGGAATTTACAACAAGAGCCTTGTGCCCGACACGTGGCAGGGCAGTGCAGGGGCTGGGGTAGAATTTATCGGGGTGCGGTGCTGGTGGTTGCGGGGGGTAATGCTGGCAGGTGTTGCCTTTGTCTCAAAACTGCGGCTATCGGACAATGGCCACACTGACGAGCCCTGTAACATTGTCCCCCCATTACAGTGCAGTTCGGGGACTGCAGCCAGAAGGGGGACCCCCCCTTTGACCCCCATCCGTCTGGACAGGGCTGCCTTGGCAGAGGTTAGGTTAACGCTTCATGAGCGCAGCCCTGGGTCGGCACACAAAATAAGAAAAAGAACTTGGGCGTCTTAGATCGCAGCTGTGGGGACCAGGCGTCGAGGCTGCTGGTGCCAGCGTGGACTGTTCCCGGACGGTGGTTTTACGAAGGCCAATTTCAGTCTGTTAAGGATTTTTGAAGACCACTTCCCCTTGCCTCCCTCTAAGGACCCTGGGACAAAGAGGGGAGCAAAGCCTGGTGTGTGGTGGACCCGGCTAGACTCTACTAAAGTCACTACTGTTATAATTGCCGTTTTGTTTCGGGGGAATGTTAGCAGCACAGCGCTGAGACTTGCTTTGTCTGGTTATGGCTGTTTTACACATGTTAAAACAGTGGGCCTTTATGGAGCGCGGCTGCAGCATCCAGGAGCCCACTGATTTGCACCATAAAAAGCCCCATTGGATTCCCCGGGCTTTTCCTGATCCTTATGTTCCTTAGTGCCCGCTTCATTTCCATGTCTTTTGAAGGTTTGAGGAAAGAGACGGCCGTGCAATGAGAACTTATCCTTGATTGTTAATTAGGCACGGCAGGGAGGGCCCACATGCACACAGCTAGCCGAGGAATGAAGCTACAAAGGGGTTTTGTACCTTTTCGGGGATACTATAGCACTTCCACTACAACGACGGAATGGCGAATACTTTTTTATACTCTGGCGAATACATTTATTTTTCTTTTGTTATGAATGACGTTTAAAATTTCTTAAGAATGTAAGATTTTCTTAAAGAAAACGGGCTGTTTAGCGCAAATGAGTTACAGTTTATTTTAGAAAAAAGTCAGCTACAAACAGAGGAAATGCTAATTTTGGCAGCTTTTAGTTGTTAAAATGTTAAAACTATATTTTTCTGCTACACTAAGCTAGACAGCTAACATAGGACACTTTTTATCGAGATAATGAATCTCCTTACCACTATAAACTATACAGTATAAGGTGTTTATATGCCTGTATCCTGTCCTGTTGCCTCAATAACGTTTCTTTGAGTGTTTTAAGTAATCATCCAGTATGTTAACAATAGATTAATTTCATCTGTGCATGTATAAGTGTTGTCCCATGATGTACTGGAATGCCGTCCCAGGTGCAACCCTCTACTGAAAAAGCAGCATAGAAGATGGATGGACACATGTATGAGTGAACCACAGCCGACCTACTAATGGGTCTCTGGTGCTGAAAAGTAAGATCGTCAAAAGTTTAGGGTAAATCAGGCCTGACTGTAACAACAATGGAGCCGGTAACGTGATGTGGATTAACAAGATGTCTTTAGTATGGCTTGGTCTTTGAGTTTCTGATCATTTAGACCAAAAGGGAAATAGGAGAAGGCAGACCAGGTCTTTCTTATCCCAGACACTTTCAGGTCTTTCTGTATTGATCCCAGGTGCGATACAACTATCCATACAGCCGGGCATGCAGTGTGTGGATAAACACTGAGAAAGATGAGGAGAATAGCAGAGACGCTTTGTTCTTCTTCCTGCTCTTCTTCCAGGGCCGCTCTTGGTTTTGAACCCGTGCATTATCTGAAGCATTTCCTGCATTACGCCATCTTCCTGCTTCCTACACCAAACACTCATTAGTCACTTTGCACTGACCTAGCGAGAGCACATGTATACAAAAAT
The DNA here is from genome assembly GCA_026780845.1 of Petrocephalus sullivani. Lineage (NCBI taxonomy): Eukaryota > Metazoa > Chordata > Actinopteri > Osteoglossiformes > Mormyridae > Petrocephalus > Petrocephalus sullivani. Next base: position 19,104,367 of record JAODKM010000020.1, read on the forward strand.
AAAGTTTGGATCGGAATAAAAGAGGAAGGAAGTTGGGGGTGAATGTGTGGTGTGGGGTGGGGGGGGGGAGGGGATCAGTTGCTTTTGTTAGGTTGCCTTGTCGTCCCCCCCTTGTT